>BMAU01007986.1:0-312292 GCA_019973935.1 Trichonephila clavipes
CCTTACACAGACTTCCCCCTGTAAATAAATATTAGTAAAAAATTGTTAATTTTATACTATAAATTAACCATTTTGCTCTGATATTTTAGCAACACAAATTAGTCTGTGATTGACGAGTATACTACTTATCGCTCGATTCCCGTGACACACATAGTTGCACGCTCTCAATCGGGGGCGCCACACTTAAATGGTAAAAATAAATTGTTTTAGTTTCAGAGCTTTATAATCCAGGTGATTACAAAAAGAAAAAAATAATAAAATATTCATTCAGCTAATAAAACAATGAATGAATTTCTATTCAAATAATAAGCAAGTAAGTCAGTGATTAATAACGTCGCACTATAAAACAACACGGGGGCTATTGGTGGAGGAACTCGTGGTTTTGAATTTCGATCACGTGATAAGGATAGTACCTATGCTAACACTCCTCTTGAAACTGCAACACCACGTACGAGGGAGAACTTTGATCCTTGACAGATTTAACATGCTTTGGTGACTCTACACAGCGGATCTTCAGCGACAGTAGGGCTTGAACTCCACGATACACCGTCCATGAGTTCGTGACCATGGCCACTATTTTCGAGGATACTTAAGGTATCCGAACATGTTCGAAGTACTTTTTAATAAATGCTCTTTTAGTACTCAATACTCTAATAAATATTACTATTTAACTAACAATATGACGGAGGAAGATTCGATCTGGGTACCCTCCGTAACGAACGTGAGTATTTGATCGACCACGCTAAAACGATCGTCTTCGCGTGATATTTAGTACTTGTTTGTATAGATATCACACCGCCAAACTACCCCCATGCCAGTGATTCAACGAATAGGCGAACTAACGATACCATTTTCGTGGCGAACATGTGAGCAGTTGCGTCACTTTGTGGGTTGCGTCATTCGTGCGTGACGGCTTGATAATTACGTCGTTTGTGTGAGACGGCTTTGTGGAGTGACGGCTTATTTACGTCAATGTTTGACGGCTTGGTTGCCTTTGCGGTGGATAGATGGCGCCACGACTGCGGCGCGTGACGAGTGTGGTTCCTTAGCACGGCCAGTGTCATCAATGAGGGAGGAAGATTCAATCTAGGTACCTTCCGTTCCGAACGCGAGTACTATATGTACTAGAATTTTAATGTTTCAGAAATTTTTAGATCCGATTAAGTAAACATTACAAGAAATTTTACATTCTTTATGAGACGATTACTTAAATAACAAACCATAACTCAAAAAGTATTCATACAATAAGAAATAATTAAGTACAATCTCTAGAAAATAACATAAATATCAGGTTCAAAAAGTTGTATAGAAATACATTTGTAACTTTGAGTTATCAGACTCGTAATAATAGATTTTGTGCATTTTAAATACCGTCTTCTGGTAGATCTCAAATACCCATTTCCAGTTTTTCCAACTTGATAAAATTTATTGAAACTTAGCCTCTAGGTAGCGTAGAAAGAAAACAAAGTATATTTGTTAAGCCAAAAGATAACTCTATTCAATAAAATAAAAGACAAAAATGTCTGTCTTGACCGAATTTGGTCATTTTCACCGTATTTGGTCAACTTAAATTCAAACAATAGATAACTAACTAGTAGCGCTTAGTTAAAAATGTATTCTGTAATTAGTGACTTAAATATTTTGAACAATACTTATCTTAGCACTCAGTGCCCGATGATTTTTGAAAGATGCGTAGGCGATTCATATTTTTAAACATTAGCGAAATATCGCTATTTTGGTTAAGTGTAAAATTTTAAAAATTCTTTTTGTTACCAATCTATTTTGAAAATTGCCTTTGAACCGTTGAATTACTTGAAGCCTACCCATGGGTTCAAATTAATCATCCACGAATTCAATCTAAATTTAAATTTTGTAATTTCGCATAGCTTATCTTATTTGCTTAACACTGCAGGGCAATATCGAAATATAAACACGCAATGAATACACAAATGAATTCTGTAATTAGTTTTCATTAAATAAACTAATTAATTAAATAGACTCAGACGTTAATTGGACTTTTCGAGTAGAAATTCGAAGTAAAGAAAACGTTAATGTAATACAATAGTTATTGTACAGAGAAAATAACATGCAATTAAGAACACATCCTTAGACTATAATTTATCTTTTTTTCAATCCCGCATGGCTTCGAATTTTTCTTTGAACTTCTAAGAAATTTATCTGGAGAGAATGAGAAATAGTAAAATAGTGCACTATGTTTACCTTTTTTTTGTATAGCTTTTTATAATTAAAGCTTTACAAACTCCAATAAAAACCCCAACGTATGAAAAAATTCTTTGTAGCAATCCTTATCCATTTTAATATGTTTTTATGCCAGAAAGACGATAAAATCTACTTGTAAGAACATACCTAATTCGATTTGATTGTAAACTGATTGTATGAGACAGCTTCTTTTCTTTTAGACACTTCGGAAAAATGCGAAAAATTCTTTTTTCCCCTTCTTTAAGGAATTTTTTTAAAGTTTTTTCCCCACATTTTTTTTATTTATGGCTCTGGTTCTCTATTTTTCCTAACAAAACTTTAGAAAATCCGGAGCTTGCAAACACCAACTTCTTTTAGAAGATATGAAAGGAATACGTTTAAAAAAAGTATCATATATTCATTTCGATTCATCACAGGTTTTACAAATATGATTAAAAGATTTTGTGATGAT
The DNA here is from genome assembly GCA_019973935.1 of Trichonephila clavipes. NCBI lineage: Eukaryota > Metazoa > Arthropoda > Arachnida > Araneae > Nephilidae > Trichonephila > Trichonephila clavipes. The sequence continues at coordinate 2,672 of BMAU01007986.1, forward strand.
TGATGATTTATTTTTAAACTTATATAAATGTTGGAACAATTTTTAGTCATATAAGCAGATAGAAATATTATTGCCCTTTATAATAAGTTCACCATTCTGCAATGGTTTACATATCAGTTAATCTCAAAGTAGAACATGCACACCAGGGGATATGCAAATGATTTATATTGAAAACGCAAGAATGTCCTAAAAAAGGTTTTCCTTTGGCTTAAAAAAAACGAAATATTCATTCCCAATATAAAAAAGAACAAAACCTCCACAAGTGAGAATATCAAGACTAATTTCTCTCAACTGCATTGGCTTTAGAAATATAGAGTTAGATAAGCCCACGGCTTCAAAATACGAGTTAAATTATCAAAAAATGGTATTACCCCCTCATAATTAATAAAAAAAGAGAATAATTAATTGAAAGTTCCATAAAATTTAAAAGATGCTATCAAAATTATTAACAGTTCAGAGCAGTTCTAAAAGAAAGCTTCTCACTTGTAACTGAGGACATACTACCGGTGAGAGAAGTTTGATAAGATATTTCTAATTATTTAGACACTAATGAATGATATTATTGATAAATTTCGATAATTTAAAACGTAAATTATCTGTTAAGTGTATTATTTTGCAATGTACACTCAGGAACATTGAAAATAGCGACCCAAGAAGGAAGCTAATTACAATCACGAAACTTTGCAAATAAGTACAGCGTAATGTGATATGCAAATGATCCAAGTTTTGGGCCAATACGCATGCTCATACACACCGAGGTGGCGCTACAATCAGGAAGAGGATGCTATATAAGCCAGCGCAAATTCAAAGATTCATAAACGTGGCGATTACCCGCCGATTGTAGGAACACTTTGGTAAGCGAAACATGCCAGGTAAACGTGCTAGAAGACATTTCTCACAGTTAAGCGAGTTTGAGAGAGGCCTGATCATCGGGATGAAAACTGCAGGCTGGTCGACGCGCCGTGTTGCTGGCCAGATGGATCGTTCGGAGTGTGCCGTTAGAAATTGTTGGGAGCAGTGGACACGAGAAGGTACCCATGCGCAGAAAACCGGGTCTGGATCGACCAGGAAGACCACGAGGAGAGAGGATCGAGGGATCGTGCGCCAAGCACTTCTGGACCCCACAGTGACTCGTTCAACGATACGAGCAGACGTAGACGTAGCAATTGTTCCACACACAATTTCCAAACACCTTGCAGAAGCAAATCTTAAATCCAAGCGCCCTTTCCGTGCACTCCCTTTAACACCGGAACATCGGCAACTGCGTCTACAGTGGTGCCAAGCAGGATCAATGTGGAATGTCACAGATTGGCAAAAGGTTGTGTTTAGTGATGAATACCGGTTTGTTTTGGGGACAGATGATAACCGTGTACGGGTGTGGAGGTGCCCTGATGAGCGGTACAATTCCCCCCCCCCACATACTGTTCTACGTCACATTGCCCGCACAGCTGGTGTAATGGTCTGGGGGGGCATAGCCTATGATAGCCGGTCCACTTTAATTGTGATGCGTGGAACCTTAACGGGCCAACGTTAGGTTGATGATATTCTTTGACCCCATGTAGGACCTTTCCTAAATGGTCTCCCAGGGGCAATTTTCCAGCAAGATAATGCTCGTCCGCATACAGCAAGGGTTGCTCAAGACTTCCTACGTCATTTTCAGACTATTGCATGGCCGACCTGCTCCCCCGATTTGTCCCCTGTAGAGCACGTGTGGGATCTGCTAAAATGGCAGATGCCATCGTGTCACTCTGTACATGATTTAGAGTTGGCTGTTTAAGATTTGGGGAACCATCTGCTTCAGGACAACATAAGGTGTCTAATCAACTCAATGCCGAACCGTGCGGCGGCATGTATTGCAGCTTTAGGTGGTCCAACGCGCTATTGAAGTTTCCCAGTATTTGTGTCGTTGCACACCCTGTATTCGTTTAATTGTCTTGTTTTTAAGATCAAGTAAATTTCTCATCTGTGGCATTATTTGTATTAAAATTTATTTCAATCCGATGTTTTCTTCTTGGGTCGCTATTTTCAATATGTTCTTGAGTAAATTTCAAGCTAGATGAGAGGATCTGTATGTATGTATGGGTGCATTTGTGAGAAAAAAAATATCAGGAAAATTATTTGCTAAGCACAACTACCTTCCATTATACATCACTGTTTTAGTTGTTTAAAAAGTTTTCGGATAAAATTCATTCAATTTTGTGTGACTTTTCGAAAATTTATTTTTCATGCATATCTTTACACACGTTGGAGGGGTGTAGATTAAAAAGTATTGCATAAGTTTTACAGGAATTGTCATTTAAATGTATCGCGTATTATGTGCTAACATATTATTTTACTATAATTTGCTTCATAACATCGTACATTATTTTACAAATGGGACACATACAAATGTAAATGTATTAAAATTTGCCTTAATGCATCTTGCGTTCTGCCCAACATCAATGTTCGGAAGAAACATGACAATTTTTATGACATTTTTTTAAAATCATAACATGTTTAGACCTATTAACATTATTTTTGTTAAGGTGATATGCTCATAAATTAAAATGTTTACCTTGTTTCTTTAATTCCCTTAAAGATGATCTAATTATATTTCGGGTTGCCGAAATTTGACTGACAGATTCAAAGAGGTGACACTAGGTAGCATTGGTATAACAAATTACCATTCATAAACCACGTTTAACCCTCCAACTTGACAGAACGGATTTTTCCGCCCTACTAGAGAGGCTTTGAAAATGGACTGCACGGATTTTTCTGCCTTCAAGTAACGTTTTCAAAAGCGGATTAGCCGCACTTTTCTGAAATCCTTTCCCCTTTTAAGGTTTAACATCTTGAAAGATAATGAGGGACGGAGGAAGCAACACAGCAGGAGTTTTATGGCTCGCAGGGAACCCCGTGTTTTGACCCCCCAATCGTAAAAAATCGGGGAGAAATTTCTTTACAACCCAAGAAGTGTTTTTTTGCTAGCATGTATTTTAAAAGTTTCCTAAAGTCCCATAAGTAAAATATGTTACAATTCCCTTTTGGTTTCATATTAATTTCAAACTGTAACAAGTTGGGGCGTGTCAGGGCAATCTGCTATTTTATATAATTAGACAAATTATATCTTTTTTAAGTATATTCTCTTTCGCTTCATTTTTTCTTATTCAAAGCTTTCAATTTTGAAACATGATTATTTTATTATAAGATACCGAAAAAAATTAATAAAACATCAAACTCTTTAAAATTTGGAACCTTTTCAATTTTCCAACCATTAAAAATGAATAAATTTAAACTTCATCAAATCATTTGAAACATTTTCTTACACTTTGATAAAATAATAACGAAAACTAATTAAGATTTATTAGTTTTTTTTTTTTTTTAGATTTCAAAGTCTAAGTGTTCAGGGAAGTTTAAGTACAGTGCCTGTGGTTATATATTGTTAAAATACACCGAATTATATTTGAATTTTAAGTGCTTGAACTTCAGTTTACATCAAAGACAACATGTATGAAGATTCTCACACATTTTTTTTATAACTTGAATGTTTGAATAAATGGTAATCAAAAATATACGCAAACATTTACAGTAGACATTTATGCATATAAATAAACATAAAAATCAATTTTAAATTCGAGCTATTGAAAAACATTCGAATTATATATTGTTCAAAAATATCTATTTATACAAAATACCTCTCAACATTTATCTTTTTTAAAGGCTAACTGAATAAGTAATTAAAATCTGGATATGTTTTGAAATCTCGACCTTATAAAGCTAGAAATTTTATGTAAGAAATTCCATTTGAAATTTCGAAAAAAAAAAAATGCATCACGCAGTTAAAAATTATTTACCATAAGTTTTAGCAATTGTTTGAGTATAATAAAAATTTCAAATTTTATTATATAGCTTTGGTATCTTTTAATATATTTCGGCCGCGGTAGCCGAGTGGTATAGGTATCGGAACGTGGCTTGCTTTGTCACGAGTTCGAGCCCAGTACCACTAAAGACCCGCCGTGTAGGGCAGCGATGCACGTTAAATCTGTCGAGAGCTGAAATGTCCTCCCGTTGGTGTGGTGGGGTAGTTAGGAGAGGGGGGTGCCAGCTCAGGTGTCGTCCACGTCACTTGACCATGGTTCAAAATTACGTGGTCCGTCGCCAAAAGCCCTCGTGTAGCTGAACAGTGCGACGTTAATATTCAATCATTCATTTAATATATTTCGAAGATTTCATACATTCGGTTGAAAACCGCATGCTAAGAGCAAAAATATACTAAAAAAATTGATGAATATACAATTACAATAAATTCTTACATAGAGAAGCAAAACTGAGAAGCTAAAGCGTAGGAATAAAAAATTTTGAGTATATCTGAAGTAGTTTTCGAAATATTTATTTTAAAGTTTAGAAAATTTGTGTGCGTTATGTTATACTTGATATCAATTAAATGGTTAAAATAATGTGTGTTAATATTAGTCATGTAATCGTTTGATGACACATTCATATACTAATAAAAATTATCATGGTCATTGATGCGAATGTCAAGAATTTTATGTAATTTTAAATTCAGATATTAAGATATTGATGTAGAAAATATAAAACGACCATCTAAAATATATGAAAATGCAGTCTGCTATAAAATAATCTTGACAAAAACAAAATCCGGCATTTTCACTTACTATGGCAGAGCCGGCTTAGTCAGGGGCGATCTGGAAAAACAGAGAGAGAACCGCGGTTTTTTGATGGATGCCGCTCTAGCTTTTAAAGCTCCCAGGAAAAATTATATATATATATAAATTACAAATGCAAAAATAAATCTTGTAATTTTCCATACATTTTTATAACAACGAATTGTGGAATTGGCTTCCAATACATTGTTGTGTTTGACAATATCTAAGGTAACCAACCCTACTTTAGATAGATTTGTACTACTTTTTCATAACCGTATTCCTTTAAAATTAATTCGTACAGCCGAAATACACCTTTTGTACCCTTAAAAATTTATGTTAACTATAACGGTTAATTTTAATTTATGCAACTTGTGAAATGTTCATAATTAACCATTTCCGTCTAAACAGTTTACATGAAAAAAAAAGTTTGGACTCCCTTATTCATTAGGGATTTATATAAGATTCTAACATTAAATTTTATTTTTCACCGAATAGGATTGAGTGGAAGTGTACAGTGCTTCCACACCACAGGTCTGGGGTTCTATTAACGGGCTGCGCAAGGTCGACTCTGCCTTTCATCCCCGCTACATTGGGTCGATAAATGAGTACCAAGCTTGCTTCGGGTCTTAAACACTGAAGGTCTCTCTTCAGACAGACCACCAAATCGGGACATCTGTTCATGCACCTCAGCGTCCAATGGTCACGTGTATTATGATGGGCACAGTAGTTCCTGGCCCTCATGGATTGTTGTACTTCTGAGTTTGAGTTTTAAGTTTGAGGATTACCTCACTTTGGGGATACCCCTTAGATAAACATGTATTTCCACTCATTTGCAATTAAACATTTTTCTTTCAATTACGTTTATTTCAGAAGGAAGTTTGATTTTTCAAATGTATTTGCTTAATAACATGTATATTTGTGTATTATATTAAAAATTTGATCAGTCCAAAATTACATGTTTTTAGCTCCTCTAAAAGCTTTTAGGATTTTACAACTGATCTTACAATCCATATACGTTTTATTGTAGTATATTTAAAAATGATAAGGACATTTTTACGACTGTCTGAGCTGTTATGCCTCGTTTATAAATATAAAAAATTGCATTCAGCTACAGTTTTTAAAATGTACAGAAATAAGTGGAGCAACAGGATACTTACATATTATGAATATTTTTGACTGCAGTAAGATATATATATATATATTTCAGTTTCTTTACAATTTGAATAGAAGTTGTAAGCCACATTTTGCGAATAGTTTGATATTGAGTATAAACCCATAGGCTGTTTAATATTGTAAAGTGTTTTACTTTGATACCAGCACACCTTAAAATAAGGCTCATTTGCAGTTATATGATCAGCTTCAGTGATATTTAATTTTTCAAAAATAGTCTACACGTACGAAAACATTCTTTCACAACCGCACACCACATCTCATACTATATCTTCCCTACAGCAGGAAATATTTGTGTATACTGAAAAATTTAATACAGGATACATTTCCAAGTGTTAAATTTGTTTTTAAAATTTGGTATGAATACATTGTGGAACTGTCGGTTAACTTCACTGAACAAAATTGTTTTAAGTGTACTGTTTTGAAAGACAAGATTAATTAGGGAGAACTTTTCTCACAATAGAATTTGTAATGACTGAATTGTGTGAAAATGTAGTTATCGATGTGTGACATTTTTCCTTGTAATAAAAGAAACAGAAAGATAAGAAATTTAACTTGAGTAGAAAATGGTTGGAAGTACTGTCATGCGCATTTGAAGAAGTATATCCCCCATTAAAATTAAAAATTATTGACTGAATGTGTGTTATGTCCATCACAAATGCCGATGTAGAAAAGGAATTTTTATTTAATACAAGAAGTTCGAAAAAGAGAACACTAGGAAGGAAAATTTAAATTTTTTCCGAAAAATATTCAGTTAACATAAAAATATCTTTTATATGATTTTAATTAAAATAAATTAAAAGTATTGAAATCCTTTTATGCTATTTTAAATTAAAAATATAACTGAATAGAGAAAGATCGGTTTTATTTCATAAATATAATCATTGTATGTAATATTTATTGTGTTATTGTTTAAAAATGAGATAGGGCCTTTGCTCTTTTTTACCTCATTACTTTTAAAAAAACAGGAAAGTGAGCGCGTTTTCTTACTCTCATATTCAAAAATGAATACAGGATGCTTTTTTCTGGTTCAAATCGCAATACCAAATATATATATATATATATATATATATATATATATATATATATATATATATATATATTAATTTTTAAAAAATGACAGAAAAATAAATTTTCTTTGAAGAAAATATAATTATTTTTCAAGTTCTAACATATTATTTATTTCATTTTTTCCTCTCTTTTTTTTACCTTTCATTTCGTTTTTAATTTTACTGTGACTGAACATATAGGAGAAAGAAACACCCTATCTTTCAAAGAGGATTGATCAAGAGAGGATATCTATGCTTTCAAAGAAGTTTGCCCAAGGCAACTTAACAGCTAGCTGTAAACGATTGATCTCTTGGTTCTTACTTTTCAAAAGGGACCGAACTGGGTCGTAAAATTTTCTCCGTTCGACCTCCCAAGTTCTAAAAGGGGGGAGGAAAAAAGTCTGTTGCATTTTTGAAGGGAATCGCAAAATAAGAGTTAAACGCTTTCGGAATAACTTTTCAGGAGGAAGGTATCCAGTTAGAGGGTTAATAGGTAAAGAAAGCGATAATAGTAGCCGTCGAGAGGACAATGGAGAGGGACAAGAGGAGGTGTCAAACAATGCAGGGGCTTAGAGCTCCGTGGTAGGATTGAGTTCCCATTCGTCCTCACTGAGTTAGTGAAGGGAGTGTCGGCCACTGCGCAACAGAACAGGTGGTTCCTGCATAATGTTGCACCAGCACATTTTTCGATTGCAGTGCGTAACCACCTCCATGCTACATATCCCCGATGGTAGATTGAACACGGCAGATCTATTGCCTGATCTTCATTCTCTCCAAATCTCAATCCCTCTGATTTCTTTTTTTGGGCCACCCTCAAATCGCTTGTGTACGAGATGGCGTTGGCTACAGTTGAGGATCTCACGGCACGGATTGTCGTCGCTTCAATTGACATCGCCAGCACTTCGAATTTGTTTCAACGAGTCCGGCAATCCTTCGTCCACTGGTGTCAGCTGTGCTGTGACCTACGAAGCCCTAACTTCAAACCATTCCCGTGACAATCAGTTTTAAGGACTAGAATTCTCATAAGGAGACTTTGTACGACTACTGAAACGATACTCCTGACGTGTATGCGTCTCTCATAGTCAACCTCATCTCGATATATCTGACAGACTTGTACTCCGATTTATGTATTTCCAACATTCCATTTTAGATCTCGTCCGTCAACAATACAAATGTCCTTCAAACAACGTGCCATCGCTCCTTACTTGTATGTACATAACTCAATGCAAACTCAACACATATGACCATACTTCTCTGAATATCTTAATCATCGGAACTCAAAAACACAATGATAACATTTTGAATATCGAGCCTCAAGAGTCTGCTCTGTCAAATCTTCGCAGAGTGTTGGAGCTTTTGATATAATTATGGATCCATATAATTTCCCAACTCCTCCAGTGTCTGGGCCAGTCAGCGCCAAGACGAATTAGATCTGTCATCAAGATGGAAGCTAGTTTAATGCGATATTATACTGGTGTCTCAAACTGAGATGTTTTCCCATGATTTTTTTATTTATAAGGTACATTTCAGATTACAAAAGTTAAACACCATTTCAGGAATGCAATCTCTGTTATTTGACGTTAGATTAAAGTTACTAGTTCCAACTTCTTTAGTGAAGTAGTATATATATATATATATATATAGCATAATAAAATAAAAGTGAAGAATTACTAGAACCCACAGTACTAAAGAAGTAAGAAATTGGAATTCAGCAAACACAACAAAAGTAGATACAAAAAGTTATAGGACTAAACTGGAGGCCTATTATGATTTCTAAAGCTGCCGCTGAATTAGGCCAGCGAATTAGGGTTAGCAATGCTTTATGGATCCACCTTCCCCGTACAGCAGAAATTTTCGACATAATAGAAAAAAAAACAGAAGTTGAGAAGTTAAGCCTAATACAGCACGTGGTTGTAGAATCTAACAAAATCGTAAAAAGAAATTGAGAAAAGAGAACAGTAATGAATCTATCAAGGAGAGGAGTAATAAAACTTTTTCAGTAGAAAATATTAGGAAAAACTTACTTGTAAAACAAAAATCCTTAACTCAGAAATCCTGTCCGCGAAAGCACCACCTACTTGAAAGAGATTCTACGAGAAATGGCGAAAAAGATTGAAAATCCAGCGCAGGAAAGAAAAAACCGAAGCGCCGTCTGGATATTTTTTTGCAATTAAACTAACCGCAAAGATAAATAATTAAGTAACCAACACAAAAGAAGTTTTAAATAAGATAAAGAACAGAGTTCAAAATAGATAGTAACAAATAGAAAGATATTAAAGTAAATTTACTTGGATGATTATATACTAGAAAGTTATATTGCAATTAAATTAAACGTAAAAATTTTTTTTTAAATATATTTTATAAAAATAAACTCAATAGAGAGACAGAGAAGAAAAATTAATTAAAAAAACGAACTAAAATAAAACTAGATTTAATTAGAAATAGAAATATATTTAAAGATAAATTTACTAGGATAATTGTAATCTAAACAATTATTGCAAAATTTCACAAAATTATTAGGTATTAAAATTTTATCAGTAACTAAATCATTGTTTATTTTCATAAAATTTAAGATAATATTTCTAAAAATTGATAAGTGTAGGTTACTACCCCAGAAAGGCATTTTTATAATGTGAAAATCAAATGAGTCTCTTTTATCAAAAATATTACTTGTAAGCAAACTATTCTTAACGTTTAATTGAAGGTCCAAAAAGTTAGTTGACTCATTATTATAATCAGTTTTTAATAATTTTAAATAATGGGGATAGGATAATAATTAAAGCTAGGAACATAGTCAACTATATTACTAAAAATAATTAAGTCATCTATGTATCTAAAAAAGTAACAAGAATCATAACTAATACTTTCATTTTCATAAAAATGCAGGTAAATATTTGCTAAGCAGTTGCTAGCTGGTCCACCTTGTGGTAATCTTTTAATTTGCTGATAATAATCATTATTATGGAAAATATAAGTTTCTTTTAAAACTAATTCAATAATAGAAATATATTTATCAAATTTTATTATCTTATTCAAAAATATTTCCTATATGCTATTTTAAGAATCTTAAACATGTCTTTTCTATATCAATGGAGTTAAATACGTCTTCGAAATCATAGGTATAAATAGAAATAATTTTTTTTACCATGCATATACTTAATAATGTCCATACTATTCTTAACTATAATAGAATTATCAATATTGTCTAATGTAGATTGAATAATATTTTGTAACTTCTTGCCCGGATGTGTAATATAAGTTTTAAAACCATTCGTAATAGTTCTAAATTTAACAGGAATTTTATGAAATTTAGGAGTTAGAAAAATATGTGGGAATTTAATATCTAGATTACGTAAATCTATTTTTTTATAAAAAAGCAGAGATTCGTGGATACTATATAGCAGAGATGATATATATATATAAATTTAATCAGGAATTATATCATTTTTTTTTAAAAAATCTTATATAAATAATATTTGCGTTTAATAGAGATGCAATCTATTTTAAATATTAAATATGCTAAGATGATTGATCCCTTACCCTTAGTTGTACATAATACTTAAAATGTTATGCTAAATCCATGCATATATGTTCTGTAAGAAGACTTCTTGAATTCTTTTTTGTTATGAAAACATGGTTTTTTTCTTAGGTTTCTTGAAAAATATACGTTTTGTATGTTGAATTCGGATATTTTCATATCCTTAATAACAATTGTTTCAACTAACTTTCTCACATAGATTCCTTTAATTTCGAATCAACATGTAATTTACGATTGTAATAAAATTATTTATATGGGACTATTTGTAAATAAATTACATTTTTAATTTTCTTTAAAAATTTCAAATTAAAGAAGCATATGCATATTCAGAGTTATTTAAATCAATATAATTTAGATTTTCTAAAAGATTTTCTTCTCTCTTCCTCTCCATCTTCCCTTTCTCACACACCCTTTCCCGCTCTCTCTCTCCTTTTCTCTCTCCCTCTTTCTTTACCTCCCCCTCTTCACCTTTCTGGTTCTCTCTCTCCATTTATCTATCTATATTTCTCATTCTCTTTCTCTTTTGCTCTCGCACCATCTTTTCTTTTACGCTCTTTTTATCTCTTTTCTCTATCTGTCTTTTTCAATCTTTCTCTGTTTCTTACTCTTTTTCTTTGTATCTCTACATCAATATCCAACTTTTCTTCTCTATCTTTCACTCTCCATCTTTCCCGCGCTCATTCTTTCTTTATCTTTCCCTCTTTCACACACTATTTTTTCTCTGCATCTGTGTCTCTCTTCCTCTATCTTTCTACATCATTCCCACTCTCTTGTTCTGTTTTTATCTTCCTCTCCATCTTTACCACTCTCGCTTTCCCTTCTCTTCTTCTATCCCTGCCTCTTTATTTTTCTTCTTTCTCACTCTTCCTCTAGATTTCCCTTTTTTTTCTCTGTTTATCTCTTTCCATCTCTCTCACTCTGTTTTTATCTCAACATATTTCCCACTCACTCTCTTTCTCTCTCTCTCTGTCTCACTCTCTTTCTCTCTCAACATATTTCCCTCTCACTCTCTTTCTCTCTGTCTCACTCTCTTTCTCTCTCTATCTCTATCTTTATCTATCTATCTGTCTCTCTCTATCTTTATCTATCTATCTGTCTCTCTCTATCTATCTGTCTCTCTCTATCTTTATCTATCTATCTGTCTCTCTCTATCTATCTGTCTCTCTCTCTCTATATATATTTTTCTATTTATGCTCATACTACTCTTTTTAAATATCTTTATGTAAAAAAATGATCCTTTGAATATGGATTTCTCTAAAACTGAGACATTTTCTAAACATGAGAGACTCTTTATTTTTCTTCTCTCTCCATCTTCCTCTAGATTTCCCTTTTTAATCTCTGTTTTTCTCTCTCCATCTCTCTCATTCTGTTTTTCTTTCAACATATTTCCCTCTCACTCTCTTTCTCTCTCTCTCTCTATCTATCTATATTTCTCTCTCTATTTTTCTATTTATGCTCATCTTACTCTTTTTAAATAACTTTATGTAAAAAGATGATCCTTTGAATCTGGACTTTTCTAAAACTGAGACATTTTTTAATTTAAATTCAAGTAGTGAACTCTTTATAAATGAATAACAGTTTTAACTACGCATTTTATTGAGAAATATTGCTCAATTCAACAGTAAAAAAATTCTGGAACTTGATTTCACAGAACAAATCTTAAAAGTGACCCTGAATTGCAAAGTAAACAAATACCTTTTCCGAAAAGCAAAAGAAAAAAATAAAAAAAAAATCACGATTTCGAAATAGCAGCTTCAGACTCAAAACAACTTTTTTTCAAGTGAAACGAATAATTCTTGCAACCAAGTTGATACCATACAATAACAGAAATAACAAAGGCAGACGTTACTGTTCTGTGTTATCCATTGTTAGGGTGTTTTTTGCAGAATGGAATGGAAAGATGCAAGACTATTTTCTTGAAATGTTCCTTTTTTCAGAATTCAATTTTTCAGTTCAAGGAAAAGAGCTTAAATCGGATAGATCTAAACGAATTTATTTTTTCTGAAATAAGTCTCTTCTAAACATCTTTTCTGAAAAAAATACTATCATTTTCCGATTGTTTAGAAATATTTTATTTTGTAGGTGACTTTTGGATATTCTTCTAAAAAAATGATATTTTGTGTTTCAAGCATAAAAATTAGAAAACAATGTTATTTACAGCTTTTGTTTACATTTAGAAGTAATTAGACAAATAGCATAAATTTTTACTCAAATTAAATACAAATAGTTTTTTTTAAATTAAACGTACTTGAAAAAACTCTCCTTTTAGAATTCAGCTTTGCTTCTAATCATATTTCGGAAAAAGGAATACTTTTATAAAATAAGAATCTCTCTCGTTGAGGTTTTTAGATAAAGATAAGTTTTTTCATATATAATCAGTTTTAATTTGACTTACATTAAACAACATGAGATAACACATAAAATCTTATCTGGGACTTCGGTGTTAAGTTATCATTAAAAATAGCAAAGAATTAATTGATTCCTTATAAAAATGAAGATATTTATTATATTCATAATTATGATTAGGGGGATTTATTTAACTCTACGGATATTAATAATATAATTAAAGTGCTCTTAGAAAACTAAAGTATTTAGAACCTAAATTATGCTATAAAATCCTTGAATTTAAAAATCTTATTGAATTAGAGCTAAAATGAAATCACATATTAATTTTAATGGTAATGTGTATAAACAAATTAAATATTCACCGCAAGGCTGACCTGCTAGGAATAGTTAATTTATATTAAATTTTTTAAAAGAAATATAAATATTGGATAAAATATAATTTTTCATGTTTTAGATACATAAATGATCTATTTGTTTTAGGTAAAAATTGTGTCTTTACTTTTAATATTGATTTCTGTCCTAATTATCATAACCTAGTTAAAACAAACAATAAATCTCATATTACAGATTACTTTGATAACATTTGAAGTAAGTATTACTGATTGTAAATTAAACAGTAATATTTTTGATAAAACAGAGACCTTTAGAATTTTAATATTACATTACCCCTTTCGGAATTTTAATATATATGTTTATATTTCTATTTTAAAAAAATCTAATTAACTTGTATTCGCAATGTTAGTTAAAAGTAATATTGACATAATTTATTTCCTAATTAATAAACTGATAAGTTATTAATGAATATTATTAATTTTATGGCAGAAAAATTTAATTTAGGTCAAGACCATTTTTTAAATTTTCTTTACACGTACATTTCTAATAAGTTGAATATTATTGACATGTTTTAAAATTTTTATTTTATATTGGTTTTTATTTCTCATTTTTACATACTATCACAAAATTGCGCCCCATGTCATTATTTTTATGATAATTTTTATTTTCACTTTCCTAATGAATTAATTTTATCGTTTTTATGTTTCTTAAGCAATAAGTTTAGTTAGTTTTAAACTATTTTTACATTTTTCTCAAAAGAGACATTGGTGGGATTTGTGTTTGTATCTTCACATTTGATTTTTTTAAAAAATTACTGTATTTTTCAAAATTATTCTTTTTTCTAGATTTAATTTGTAGATTAATATTTTTACATTGTATTTGGTATTTGGAAACTACATTACAAAATTTTAAGCATTAATCATTTACTGTTATGTTTATAATATTTTATTACTTTTAGACACTTATACCTACATTATTTTCTCTTTTTTTCAGCCCAATAGTATTGGCAACTATAGGGAAAAGTTGACTGACATTAAAACTATGTTTACCCTTACACTCTTAGTTCTTAAGGCTTAGTGCTCGCTATTATTTACCTGCGGCCATTTTATGTTGAACCATACTGTATTGTTGCGTTTTAATTTAGTGATTACGTTTATTTGTTTTATGGCAATTTTATATATTATTAATGATTATATATAGCATTAAATGTTCCTTTAATGAACATTTTAATGAACTTATTTTCATAAACAGACAATATTTCTTAATTTGGCTTTTTATTATAATCATACTACGAAGTATGGCAATGGAGCGAGTAATTCTGAACCTTTGTCAAGTGACAAGGATGGCAGCTAAGCCAGCGGCGTAATGGAGAACATTTGAGCCCCATTCTAAATCAGGTTTTGGGTCCCCAAGTTAGATTTTACAAAGCATAGCTACATTGCGGAAGTCAGGTTTTGGGCTCCCTGGAATTCTAGGCCTCCCACGATGCAGGGGTGCACGTTAGGATACTGACTTAATGTGGTACCTACACTCTCTAAACTTACACACCTATGTGAAAACTTTAAACCTTGATTTTATCCCCTCAACACGGTGGGTCTTCAGGGGTCCAGGACTAAAACCCATGACTCTACGACAATTGTCAGGAGAACCTGACTATGACTAGTCGGCTACCATCCACACACAATATATACTTAAGATGAACTCATATAACCAAGGAATTAGAGTTTTAAAATATTATTTACACGTTTTTTTAAACAAGTTACTTAAGAGTACCAAAACAAATAACTTACAACTGGCACATATTTCAAAAGATTTTTGTTATTTACAATGGTGGGTACAAAAGACAAAGCATAAATAATGAATAAAGAACAGAAAAAGAAAGAACAATAAAATAACAGAAAAAAAAAGTCTATGGACCAATTTAGTCTCTAACTTCCCACAAACGGCTGGAGCCTAGCGTATGGCAGCGGATAAAGTAAGTACAGTCCACAGGTTCCCGAATATTGTAGAATACACAGCATGTGTCATTAAAAACTTTTATAAGATGTAAATGCCTAGCAAGGTAGTCATGACCAATAGCACGGCGGAATTCTGTTTCCACTTTCATTCTAGGCAAGACGGAAATATTTTGAGTATTTCTCCACCAGGATTACTGGAAGCTCTAATTTGGTGATTCTTTTTTTCAACTTATTCTTAAAAATGGTAATAAGTAACTTTGTATTGTGAAAAGGTACTTCATTATTAGCGGTTTGAATAATTACTGCACGTTTTTAGCTAACAAGTCGACTTTTTCATTTCCCTCTCCTTCGTGGTGGGCTGGGATCCACTGAAGGTAAAAAGTTTTATTTCTGTGTGATTGCGACCGCAAGAGAGATTGGTAATTCCAAATGGTTACCGAATATGTGGTTCTAGTAGAATTAATTGCTTGTAAAGCAGCCATTGAGTCTGATAAAAATATAATTCTTGAAAAGTGTTCAGAGTCGCATAACAGTTAAGAAAGAACTTTTTACACGGCCGCAATCAAAAGCTGATCTAAATCGTCCGACTGAAGAAAAGAAAGGAAAAGAAATTGCAGTAGAGACACCCGCTTCAAAATTTATACAGCCCTCCATCTAAGAGCCAACGATATACACGCGGAGTCAATCATTTTCAGGGTTAAGGTTATTGATAGTATGGTAAGCAAAAGATCTCAAGACCGAGTTATTTGTATTACTTTTAATGAAAAGATGCATAAATCAGGTATAATTCAAAATATTGGACTATATTCTGAGCTATATATGATTGGATTTAAATAAGTACGATACACACACAAGTAGGTAAAGTAGTATGGAAATAAGGAAAGAAAAATATGGATAAGAGGAAGTTTAAAATCAGGTATCAATGATTTTTATCATCGCCATCTCATCTTCAACATCTCATCAAACCGAATTGAAATGGCAAAGGAAGGTAGTTCAGAAAACCTGTTTCATTCAGTGGTCATTATAAGAATGAGATTTACGACCTGATTTATCACCGCACAACTAGAACAATCGTTATTAACCCGGGACTAAATCTATATTCCATAATCGATAGGTTCTTCGACCAGACCGGGTGAAAGAACTACACACAGACACGGTCCTCTACTAAAATCTTATTGCGCCGTATACGACACAGAAGACAGTTACGCTTTTATTGCCGGAATCTTTGGATGCGATCGTAAATAAAAATGTAGGAGATGACTCAATTTCTGACGTAACTTTCTTCCAGGTCAAAGGTATGGTAAGCAAAATCCCATTTCCTAGAGAGTATTTATTCCAGTTCAGAAATAAATCAGAGAGATCCTCATAAAATGAGCGGAGCATAAATTCAAGATGAATTATATAATTTTTGAAGTTATGAAAATACTTTCAGATTGGTCAGAATTGAACATCTTTGATAACGTTCCCAATTTTCATCACAATTTCATAAAATTGGTGTCCCTTTTAATGACGTTGAGAGAACTAAATAATGTCAACGGATAAGTTAAGGAGACATAGTAATAACACTGAAATAAGCCTAAGATGAGGAATTTTTCAATTATGGATGTGACGGCTTCAATGAATCCTCTTGGGGAAATTTTTCTTTAACTATGGTTTAAGGCAGTTTTCGGCTAATGTTATAGAATAGGACCCAAATTTGGACCTCTTTTCATATATAAAAGTACTCGAACATTAATATTATATTCTGGCTTCACTATCCTATAGAGATTCACTTGCTTTATCACATTACTCATTTTTATCGAAGTTGAAACATTTTTTTTCTTTTATAAAATGTGTTTCGCATTTCTTCTCCTAAACCGTAATGTTGAATGAGCTCTCCCCTTACATTTTAAAAGAAACAAATTAATTATTTATGAAGTATTTTGAAATTTTAAAAGCACTACATTGTAAACAAATACATTAGTTACAATGTCACAATTTCTTATAAAAATTGAGGCATTTTTTCTGTTTTTGCTCCGAGTTAAGTTCACGCTCTCGTACACATGGCGAAAACAGCCTTAAGTTTAAAACCGGCTTCGGTAGACAGAACTTGGTTTTATGCTAATTTGAGTGATATTTAAACTCTAGCAATGGGTGTGTTAGAGTTAGGGCTTATCTATCATTCAAAGTAATTTAAAGAATTGCCTTTCGGAAACGTGGAAGTAAGAGAGAAGTTTTGAAGGGGACTATAACAACCAGGAGAGATACGACAAGTGCTCTACCATCGGATCAAAAGATAAGTGTTTAATTGACTGTTTTATAAGCTTAAGGTAGGAAACTAATTGAAATTGCTATCACAAGTTAGAATCTTTAATTGATCCTAAATTTAATAGTCTGATTTAAAAGTAACTATTTTTATAACAGTGTCTGATTATTCGGTGTTCCAAACTACATATATATCTGCAATCTCCAGATTGCGGCAAAGAAACCTAGATTTTTATAAAAACTAAACAAAGTTTAATCAGCCTACGTTCCAAACTTTATTCGAATCATATAATTAGTTATTGGGCTATTAGGATTAATTCAGTGGTTTACCCAAAGGCTGAGATCGTGAGAGTTCAAACCCTTTTCCTAAAACCAAAGGTTTTTTTTTTTAATTTTTAGCATAAGGATAACACCTCGGCACTTTAGTCTACCCGCTTGTTGTTGCTTTTTAAATGTACATTGAAGTACTCTGTGTATGCCCTGAACTCATTGGTAATTTGTGATGGGTCCTCTTCGCGTCATTCTACTAATCTTCTTGGGGGGAGGGGGACTTTTTGTCTTTAACTTTTGGTTGAGTTTAAAACCGCCTTACTTTGAAAGAACTTGATTTTATGCTTTGAGGGTTATTTAAACCCCAGCAAAGTAAGTGTGCTGTTACTAAGACTTACGAAATGATTATCTGAAGCCTTCTTATTGTTTTTAAGAATATTTTGAATGACATATCAAGTCAAACCGGGCGAAACCTGGTGTGTGCTATTTCATCGGATTACACTCAGTTAGGTGCATAATTATTTGTATTAGGATTTTAGGGTATCCAATTAATTTGACTGTACCCTCGGTTTATATTCTTACTTGATAAGAAATTGATAAACAAATCACCTTAATTATTTTTATAATAATGTCTGTTCATTCATAATCCCTAACTTTATCCGTGACCTCAGGGTGAGCGACAATTTTATTGCCATATTTTGAAACTACACCAGGGATATTGGTGGAATGTCCAATGCTACCAAGC
The DNA here is from genome assembly GCA_019973935.1 of Trichonephila clavipes. NCBI lineage: Eukaryota > Metazoa > Arthropoda > Arachnida > Araneae > Nephilidae > Trichonephila > Trichonephila clavipes. The sequence continues at coordinate 20,971 of BMAU01007986.1, forward strand.
TCATTGGAAAGGGTTTAAGATTATAAACCGGTCCCTTGGAAAAACTATCCCATCCCCGTATTAATCCTTTAACAAAATTTTACTTCCTTTTTGGAGGGGGGATAGTTGTCGTGATCCTTCGATAGCTGATGTGAGAGGGTCGAATAAGAATCAGACTTTTCTCAAGTTAAACTCTTTCATTTCCTTTTTTACTTATTAGACTATGAAAATAACTGAGAAATTTTATAAAAATAACTCAAAATTACTCTAATAACTAAACCCGAGCACAATCAAACTTTTTAATCTAACTGTAATATAAATAGATTCGCTTTTTTTCTCTCCTATACGCTCTTGCTTCAACCCTTGCTTAATCGTAAGCTATCAAGTGGATAGATTCTCTTTCACTTAGTTTTTTCTTCTGTAATTCACAATACTAAGTGGTACAACCAGTCGCTCACATTATGCCTTCTTCTCATACTCAATGTTCAACCATCACCACCTGCTCTATGATTAGCACTTAAATGGAATATTGCATTTACAAGTCCTCTGTGCAGGAAGCAGTTAAAAAGAGTAATTTACCCACAAGGATTATGGGAAGACCGAATAGAACACGTTACATAGTGATGATGAATCTCAAAATTTTAACCTCAATCAAAATACGAAAAGGACACTTAAATTGGACCCTACTCTACAAAACTCCATACCACCCATAGGGAGGGCTTTGAGGGACTTTAACGTACATCAGCCTCCTTACACGAAGGGCACTCGAATTCACGACTCGACAGAAATAATGCTCATCACGTTAACGTGGTGTGGAAGTATGGAGAGTGGAGTACCTGCTCTGGTGTTCTCCTCATCGTTTGAATGTAGCTCAAAATTACGAGCATCAAAGTCATGGTGCTTCAGATTGCGACGAATCAATTTTAATCTCATTCTTTGATGCTTGAATCTCGTCAAACAGCTGCTACACCATCCAGCACTTATGTATGACGGATTGACGAAATCCATGGACGAGAATTCGATTTTTAAAACACTCAAATACCTTTTGCAGCAATAGGAATTTTATTTTCAATGAGTCCTGCCTCATACAATATCCTATTCAAATGAAATTGTTGATATTCTGTTCAAGGACGGGGTTTCTAATTTATCAGGTTCAGATTCTGTTATGAACTTCCTTTACATGGAGTAAAAATAGAAATTTCTAACAATATTTATGGAAGACTTCCTCCAAATCATTCAATAAGGTATAAAAGGCAAGCTCCTGGTTGTGCCCTTATCATCAAGGGAAATGCAGCCGTGCAAACTCTCATTTATGGAACTGTATTGTATTTTAACAAAGAGTCAGTGGCTCACACAAGATAGGGGGTATAGTCCACGGACCTGGACCACTCCCCATACCCCTTTTTTATATTGATGATATTCCTATGTATATAGAACGTTAAATTTAATTAAATACTTGTTATAGCTAATTTATTTTATTAGTTAATGCTAATTATTAATTCAATAACTTACTTTTTACAGTTTTTCGTTCTCCAAATCGACAAAATCAAAAGAATATGTTAGGTGGTATGACATGAGAATGATGGAATTTCGACCCTCGACCCACCCTCTTGAAACATTTTTGTGTGAAGCACTGTAAAGGGTAGAAATTATTTCTGATTTACATCATTTATAATTTTGCGCAGGCAGTTCTTTGACCATTTTTTAAAATTGCATGAGAATTAACAGGGAATTAATTACTGTCATTAGCTCATTGATAATTTCTCTAAAATTTTTGAAATAACGGACTTAGGTCTAACAATCGCGTGATTTAAAAAAGAAAAGAAAATTTAATGCCATTGTTAGGAATTTTGTGTAAAATAGTGTAAATAATTTGTAATTGCATGAGTAATGCATTTAAATTATTTTATGCTATATTTAATTTATGTTAAAATTGTAACGCCGTCCCTTACATTATAATGGCGATTCAATGGAAACTTGGTGAAATCTTGGCGATACAGTAGAGTTCACTTTCGGTGACAGAGTTGGCAACCAATTTGGTGACGGCGATCATATTAACGCCGATTTTTGGCAAGTTCGGGACCCTCTGGATTCTTCTAGAAATTAGTGGAGAATTTCGCTAATTTCAAGACCTATGACGCAAGTGGATCTTTCTCTAATTATCCTCTAACCCTATAAATAGAGATGCTCATCGAAAGTCAGTCAGTGTGGTTTGGACTAGTGGTTAGTTAGTATTGCTTTGGCTAGCAACTAGTATTCTTGCCTTGACCGTGATTACCGATTAGCTCAAAAAGCGATTTCTTATGAATAATCTTTTACATACCTGTATTTCAGACACCGATAATTGTGTCTAAGTGTTGCTGAAGGTAAGAAGACCCTTCTGAGATTTATTCTGAGAATATTGCTGCTGAATCCTGTACTTCAAGGATTGCATTTTCGACAATAAATTATCATCGCTCTTAAAGAACTGTCTTGTTCTTTGCGACTGATTTGCATAAAATCCTCGAACCCCGATCAACGTAACGCTGTGTTTAACAATAAGATATGCTCTTAAATACAGGTAATTTAACAATACATAATCTTAATTTTTTACTTTTTACAGCAGAACATTTGCTCAAATGTTACTCACAAATGCCATTATTTTAATATAACAAAGTAACAATTTACCTTTGGTTAAATTATATTTTTATAATTAAAGTCAATCTTGAAAAATGATATCCATCACAATATACTAACTGTGGACTTTCTTAATTATCTTCATATTGGCAAAGAACGTATTATGACAAATCTCGGATAGCAAATATGACGTTCCTATTTGTAACTATTGTAGCTCATTTCAAAATGTGCGTGTAAATTCATTGGTGGGTACTTAGAATTTTAAATGCCCTGATTTTCATTTACATGTCATTTATCAACCCATAATGGTACTCGAAAGTTTTTAGAACTTGAAAAAAATAACTCACGCACAGTTTTCACAGAATGTACTCTCTAAATCCGCGAGAACATAGAAAGTTCGTGATAATAGACATTTAAGAAAGCGCTACTTAAAGCGAAAGAACTCAGATGTGAGAAATGTCTTGTAAAACTTCTCTTGGTAAAACAAGCAGAAAAAAAGTCGGAGAAGAAGGAACTTTGAAGGGTATAGAAAATGGAGAAATCCCAAACCAAAAGAAAGAAAGATAAGGAAAAAAACCTGAGAATCCTGAAAGTTACTTCAGCCAACAAAAGAGCATTGTTTTGGTGTCACAGAGTGAAAAAAGATCACTTTCAAATTCCTTTCATTCTTTAACTTCTTTGCAGTGTTTTTTTGTTAGAAGTTTGGTGATTAGAATTAAAGTTATTCGAATTATTTTTCAAGGAGTTATTTCAAGTCATGCGGGTGAATCGATTGCATTGCATTTTTCGAAAGCATTAGTCAATAACTGTGATTTACCATTGTTAGGGAAATGTAATTAATGAATGTAACTTTAAATGATATGTAATTATAGATGAAATTTATTTTTTTAACTTCAAAATGAAAAACTTTTAAATTACAAACAAAGACTACTACAAATTTCACATGTCTTCAAAACTCTATTCGATATTACGTAAAAAACAAATACCAAATTTTCGCCACATTTGTACAGTAACTTAGTGGTAATTTTTAATGCTCGGTAATAAGAAAAACTTAGTATCGTAATTTTTGGTTTTTTTTATTGCTTGATAATAAAGGCAGAAGTGAAATGTTAATGGTAAAGGTAAAAAGTCAATATCGGCGGTATGGCACAGGTACTAAAGCATGACGAATAAAAATATATTCACTTAGAGGAAATATGTCCCTACGTATGCGACAATATATTGGAAAAGGAAATATGACAACCTAAATTACATATGACAAACAATTTTGCATACAATTCATTGGTTCATTTTAAAACACCTACGATTCAACTTTTAATTTTATAATATAAACAGTTTCAACTTTTTTTTAGTAGTAATAAACTATTTTTTTAAGAATTTAGCGTTGTTCTAGAGCAGAGATTCCCAAACATTTTTGTCTCATAGACCCCTTGCCGTGCTTTTTTGGTTAGTGGTAGACCACTGCTTACCTAATATTGAATTATTGCAAATTCATCAACTTAAATTTCTTTTTGACAGCTGGTATGGAACAACTTTAAAAGATTTAAATTTCTAATTGTAGTACAGTATAGTGTTTAAAACTTAAAATACACATGCTAATATATATAAATAAAATAAAAATTTAACTGATACATAAAATAACTGAGCAGCAAACAAATGTTTTAATGGGAGTGATGAATATGGTGCTTCAATGACAAATTTTCAATTTTGGGCATCAATCTTTCAGTTTTAACTCTAAATCTCCTTGGTTAGCAGTGTCCAGGCATATTTTTTTTATTTTTGAGATTGGCAATCACGCTGAATCTATTTCTCATTAGGAAAAGCAATTAAAAACTTTTTCAAGATGTTCCATATATCGGGATAAAAAACAGGTATAACGCTGAAAAGATTGTTCTTGTGTTAATTAAACTTATGATGTCACCTTGAAACTGCAAAATAAAATCATTCAATTTAATAGGTAATCTGTTAAATAGGTAAAATAGCTGGTTCCACTCGATTAAATTTTTTTTAAAATTAAAGTCACGATCGGATTAAAAGAGATATTCTATTGTAGACCCTCCTCTTCTTTTAAACCTCATAGATCTCAAATTATTTTTCTGCTGATGTAGACTCCTTGCAGGTCGTCATAAACCCCTGGAAGTCTATATACTAGATCACTTTGGGAATCATTGTTCTAGAGTGAGTGAGTGTTTTATTAACGTTTCACTATAACTCAACACGAGGGCTATAGGCAACGGACCTCGTAATTTTAACCGTGATCTAGTGACGAGGACGGCACACGAGCTGCCTCAACTTCTCCGAGCTCTTACACCACGCCAACGGAAGGACTTTAAGCATAATCCCTTCTATACGTCAACTTTTCAGTAAATCTCCTGGCATGCCAGCCAAGAGTTGACGACCATCATCATCAGGTTACCAAACCTATAAAATTGTTCCAGAATCTGTATGATGTCTGTGTAGAAATCAAAATCTTTCCTTCATGATTTCCCTTTTATAGTAATACAAATAGCTTTACGAAGTACAAGTGTAACTTTTCCTATCAAGGACATAAACAGGGTGTGGCATTAGAACTTCCTTTTTTGAAAATACAATAAAACACACTATATGTTTCATTTGGCTTTATTGTTATTTTCCGACTACCACACAACACTGGAATTTTCAATTTACACAGTTTTAAATACAATATCTGTTAAATGTCGCCATCCATTATTAATACAATGATGCAGTCGATTTCGAACATTTTAAGCCACCTTTTCAAGCATATAGACCGGGATATTGTCAATTTCGGCTCGGATGTTGTTCCGTAGGTCTTTCAAGGTCTTGGAGGATCTTTGTAAACCAGGGACTCACATAAGATCTCAGGAAGTAATCAGGAGGAGATAAATCATGTGAGCGTACAGGCCAGTTTGTGCCCTCTCGCAGGGACATCAGTCATCGGGGGAAAGCTGCTCTTAAAACACCTAAGAAAACCCTTGAGGTGTGAGCTGTGGTCCCATCTTGTTGTAACTATACCTTCTCAAGAACCCTTTCTTGGAGAGCGAGTAAAGATTGTTTAATCATTGTTACATAATCAATCTGCTTTGACACACGAATTCGTTCAGCAATTTTAGGTGTTCTAACAGAAGCCTTTTCCTTTCTTTGGAGACATTCCACATTACTCTCTCTCGGAAGGCATCCATTCATATTAAAACACATTTCCCATCGGGAGAAACACGACTTCGTGGAGGAATATTGAAGTGTCCACGAAAGGCACGTTGCACTACAACTAACAACCAACCGTTCGAGAAATACGCCTCCAAGACAAAAGTGCTCTACTGCCTCGATCGAAACTTGTTTGAGACTGAGACGGGAAAAACACAAATATCCCACTCCACCCCTTCCACCAAACGCCCCTGCCCTCCCTACAAACATAACATGTTCAAAAAAGGAAGTTCCCGCGTCTCACCCGCGATGCAATAGCTTAGGTGGCATGGTGTGATATCCGTATAAACCAGTACTAGTCATCACGCGAAGACAATCGTTTTGGCGTGATGGCTAAAGTACTCGCTTATGGAACGGAAGGTGCTCAGATTGAATCTTAATCCTTCACTTATATCAAATGATAATAATAATTTTAACGACATTTTTCTAAAGTTCAGTGGTAGAAGAACTATTGAGGGAAATATTAAAGAATTACTACATAAAAGATTTTGGGTAAAAAAAATGAAACACCTATCAGGATTATAAAGAATGAATTAGAATTCCGAGCAATTTAGAATGTTTCAACACTGTTCGGTAAGCTCAAATAATAAATGTCAAGCTAATTAATAGCTGAGCTTTGAAGCACACACAGCTCAAATTTCACCGAAATAAATCTGACGTTGTTTTCCTGCTATACCCATCAATTAGTGTGTGTGTGTGATGATATATATACATATACAAACTAATTTTACTACTTATCTAAAATCACTTTTAAAAGCTGAAGTAAGACATGATAATTATAAGCATTTTAGTTACAGTATCTATAATTACAATTAAAAATAACTCATCCATATCGGAATGTTTCAAATTGTACTACTTTCAGAGCATAAAATAAATCAATATGTCGTACTAATTATTATTACATATGTATATTGCATTAGTTTGTTCAAGTAATAATATTTCAAATTACTTAAAAAATTATTTCCTAAAGTACAAAGTTAATAGCTACCCCTAAAGTATAATTGCCACTAATAATCATATCAATAAGTATAGTAATTTATGGTTATTATCTATTAGTTTGTTAAATAACAATTGTAACTTTTAATCCTATTTTTGAAAATAACTTTGTATCGAAAGTATTCTTTTTATTTTTAGTAGTATTTACTATTCATTTTCTCCATAGAATATTGACAATATAAAATTTAATTAGAAAACGCACTAAAGAGTCGGACATTATGAATATAAAATTTCTATAATTGAAAACGCATCCAACTGTTAGTCAATGCAATACAGTTAAATTAAAAAATGCATTTTTTATCATTAATTTAAAAAATATGAAACAAGAAAAGAGATAAAAGAAATATGCTGACAATAGTTTACATTATACATGTTATTGACTTTTGAAATTGGTTCCTGTAAAATTATATCTAAAATTTTTTGAACACATGATTGTTCATTAATGTTTACAGTGATTTTTCTTTTTTTACAATCAACTACTTTTTTACTAACTAATGAATTGTAAAAAATAAAAAGCGTAAATATAGACAAGAAGTATATAATATTTAGCTGGTATACCTGTTCTTCATACGGGTTAATTGAAAAATTAAACAATACAGATTGAAGGATAAAGATGTTCCTAATGAGTTAATTTTACTTTAATTGTAAATTAAACAAAAAGAAAGCTTTTTGCATATCTCAGCTGAACAAAAATCCACAATTGTTAAATTTTAAGTCTGCAGGTCTAATACCTGATAAAATTGTTTTTTTTATTTATAACGCCCCGTAACTCTCTTGTGGGTCGAATTTTGAAAACACCCTCCTATTCTGATCTCTCCTCAGCAAAAATAACACTTCGTTACAAATTTTGTGAAATGAATGCTTAAAATAGTGTACATAATTTGTATCTGGATGTGTAATTCGTTAATATTGCTTTCTGTTGTATTTATTTTCCGTTAAAATTGTAATATTCGCAAGCAACGCCGGTCCTTACATTATAATGGCGATTTAATGGAAACATTGTGAAATGTTATCGAAAAAGCCAAGTTGGAATCCTTTTTGGCGACCATGATGGCAACTTGGTCATTGGTTGAATGGCGCAGAAGATGATATGCTGTAGGGCTACCTGGTGAGCAACTGCAACAAAGAGGATAGCACAAAAGCCTTCTCCACGAAAATATGCATATACATATCAATTGTCATAGCGATCGGTTGAACGGTGTTGGAGTGATGCGATTTCATATATACAAACATCCATCTTTGTATATGTAGAAAAATATCACAAAAATGCACTAAATGAAATAAATGTCCACATGTGTTCCAATAATAAAAATAAATCGCACACACATTTTGAGTGAAAATATTACATATCTAAACGCGAAAAGTATCATCCATAAACCAATACAAAAAATGAAATCTAACGAATTATATCGAACAATGCCCAGAAAAATAAATGAAAATTTATCAAAACTATCTCAAATCTTTCAACCCAGGACAAGCCCCCTCACCCAGAACTTTAATTGTCTGAGAGCCTTTTTTCAGATTATTGTAATAAAATTCTATAAAGGAACATTCAGTTGAGGAAATAGAAAATCTTTATTCAATGTTGGATATATATGTTTTGGCATAGTCATTGGGCAAGGGGATGATATCTAGCAGGAACCCTCCTCTCCAAGCTATTACATCACGTCTGTAGTAGAACATTAAACCACGATACAGTTAACGCGCCGTAGTCCAAGTACACGGCAAGTATTCGGATGCACTAAGACAGGCATGGGCATTAAGACGACTTGAACTTGATGAGTGGATCGGCAAGTCCATTTGAAATGACCGTTTTTACTACATCTAAGACACGCATACAGTGGCATAACAGAGAATATTTAGGACCCCCAGCAAAGTCAGAATTTTGCTACCCCCCCAAGTTGGATTTTACAACAATTGATGGCAGCCAGGCTTTCGGCTCCTAGAATCTTGACCCCCCTCGTGATGCGGGGGTGTATGTTACGCCACTGGAAGCATACTAAAAGATAAGTATTTATGGAACAGCAACGCCAGCTAAACTGGAGAATTGGCTTTCCACAATCTATGCAACAGTGTTTATCAAAGCAAATTTTCGATAAAAGTGTAGACGACACATGGACGTTTATCGGAAGCGTACGATGACGCTTAACACACTCACTGCGCTGAAGGGGAAAAAAGTTATCATTGGTATACCAGCCGTATAAATGAATATTTCCCTACCCACTGACTGAAGGTGAGAATAAATGTGGATGATTAGCTTTTCCCGCGATAGCACAGGATTGGCTATTAAGACATCATCCAAACCTTACATTTACGCTGAATTAGATGCTCCTGTTGATATCATGTCCAGACACAGACATGACGCGGGACTCGGTAGCGAACAGATTTAGTACATGCATCGGTTTCAGATTCATGGACTTAAGTATGTTCGCTGCTAGCTGTATTAAATTCGTTTTTGACACACGGTATAGCAGTGGCTCATAGCTGCTAAAGCATTTAACTTGACAATTCTGGGGTTTGGTTGTTTTTGTAGAGAAATAATAATGTGTCATATTTTTAAAGAAGGGTGCGATGTCTAAAACAAGTGTTAAGAAAAGAAAACATACAATTTTATTACAGAATGGGCACACTTACGCTCCTGGATAGACCACAAGATCATAAAAACATTAGAAGTATCCCGGAACGTGGAAAAGTCTGCACTAGGAATTTAATTTAGGATACGCCGGGCCACAAGCTTGTAACCATGGTCACCAGGCCACGGCGGCCAAACATTATTTACAAAAGATGTATTCTGATAATAACTACTCAGAGACATCTTTTGCTGTAAATATTCTAGTTACAAAAAATTTTTACAATTTGTACTTGCTATTACTAAAAAAGTGTAAAATATTTGTATTTCAAAAACTTTACAATTAAATTTCATAAGAGAAACGAAAATATACGAAAACTCCATTTTCTCTCCAGATAAAAAAAATAGTTCAAATTCGAGCTTTACTTATATAATGTAATTAAAAAGAAGACACTTCGAGTTGTAAATAAACTGTCCCACTCATCTGACGTCTATTGTAACCCTTTTCACTTAATTACATACACATTCGATTGTTCTTTGATTCTCCAACTGATGTTGTTTATAAATAAAAATAAGATCATTCTCTTAAAAAAATTAACGATTGTTTTAAGGTTCTCAGTTCCTTTAAATAAAAAAACAAAAATCAAAACTTTTAAGCTTGTGTGTGCAAGCGAAACGCTCATTTTCACTACTCCAATCGGAATTCTATGGTTGAAAATAATTAGCTAAATTATGTAAGTATGTAAAAAAGCAAAACCGAAAAGAATCAATGGTAAACTTCAATTTGTATGCAATGTATCCTTTGTTAAGGGCAAAGAATGAAAATAAGAACTAGAAAATAACATTGTTTTTCAATCTTCTACTGATTCTTTTCTATTTGTCTAAACAATGATGCAGACGAAAAAAAAGATTTTTTTACGTGTCTGAAAAGGTCAGGATAAGTGCATGTCTCAGTTTTTTTTCATAGGAATGTTTCTTACTTATTGTTTACTGATACAAGCGTAGGTTAAAAGAAACAAACTATGACTTATACACCTTCTACAAATGTTTTACAGTTTTATTGAAATGGAATAGAAATAGGAAAACGTATACTTAAACAAAATATATTGTGTTTCAATTTTCATGTAAAAAAATAAATATTTACTTTTAGGAAAGCTACATAGAATTTTACAAAGTGCCCTTTTTATAGTAATTTTTATTGTATGTTTTATCCAAACACTTTTGTTCAAAAAATATTGTTTCCGAATTTTATATTACCAGATGGCATTTTTTAAAAAAAAAAAAAAAAAAAAAAAAGATGGAGTGTCATATAAAATGTTTTAAATTTAAATATCCTGGTTTATCAATTACATTTTTATTGTTACTTTTAATTTAATTATAAAATACTACTAAAGTGAATTCATTTTTTACAAACAAGATATGTTACATAAAAATGTAAATATTGATAGGTGATGAAGAAGCTTTCAAATGTAAGAAATGTACACGTTATAAACAGGAAGATTCTTTTGCAAGCAATCATAATTTATTTTGGAACTATCCAATCATAATAACAGATTCAAGAACAAGAAACAATTAAAATGCGCAAAATCTACAATATTATTTGTAAAATCTACAACAGCAGGGCTTTGGTGATTTGGAAATGTTTGCCAACCGAATTTGTTGCCAAACATATTTTCTCTGATTTATTTACTATTATTGGAAAAATGATATCCCTTGGCCGACAAACGATTTTTCCGGTCACAACACTATTTCAGCAGAGAAGCAAGTAGATTCGAAAATTTCTGTGCAAATGGCATAGGCTGCTTGTAATTTTAATATGAGGTTGAAATTCGCTTTTTTGTAATGATATATATGATCTATAGAAAAGCCTCTTTACCTACGTATCAAAATCCTGTTATAAATTGACATATTCTATGAAATTCATAAAATCAGACCTAACAATAAAAATAATAATTCCTTGGCAAAACGCTTCAGGCAAGCAAACACTCTCTCTCCTTTTCGTAAGACCAGGACTTAGTTTTAAGACTCGGTTTCAAAACTCTATTGTGCGGTTAAAAACATAAACAAAGCAAGTGTGCTTCTCTTGAATGACCTTATATCCCCAGATCAATACTAAAAACCTTCTACGAATATTTATATTGCTTTAGCAGTTCAAAATCAATTTTGTGCTTCGAAGTAAAGATGACTGTTAGATTATTTTCTAATTCAGTTAATGGACTCAGAAAACTAACAAATCTTTATTTTTCATATATATAATCATTTTGACCTCGTAATGCAATCGACGTTACCATAAAAGAGTATCTAAATCTCTATACAATCACAAAAATCTCAAGAACAAGGGTATCAAACTTGCCACCCGCGGGCCGAATATGACCCGCAACAAACATTTTTGCGGCCCGGCCTATATATAGACACATAACAATATATAATAAAATAACAAACCGACGCAGAATAAAAATAAGATAATTAGAATTCGCTAAATGAATTTTAATTATATTCTTTTTTTGGTATTGTTAAACAAATGCGTGCGTTTATTTTAAATGTACCACAATTAAATACCAATGTTTCTATGAAGATTGGTTTCTTTTTTACGGCCCATCGAAAATTAAACCCTGTTTACTCGGCCCAAGTTAGCCATTGAGAGTTTGACACCCTTGTTCTAGAACTACCATAATCAAAAAATTAAATTATTATAATTGCATAAAAACAAACTGGACATTTATTAGAAACACAAAAACTGTATCAAATTACCACAATTACACATAAAGGACCTCTGAATTTAAAAACCACAAAAATTTCATTATTTACTGTATTAAAAAACATTTCTTAATTTACCATTACAAAAAACTCTATAATTACCGTAATTACTTTAAAAAATCTATAAATTCATAATAATCACACAAAAAAATCTCTTAAAATTACCATAATCATTACACACACTAAAATATTTATAACAACAAAAACAGTTCTGCTACAATGTAGCATCATCCCGACCAAACTTAAAACAATTCATTACTATCTGTAACAAAAAGAAAGTAATTACGCATTTTTTATGAAAAACCTCTGATGTTTTTTACCTATTACTCTTTTTTGATTATTTTTAACTATTTCCTCATCATTTAATAGAATCAGAATTTTTTATAACATTCTTTCTTACAAGGCCGAATTTTGATGACTGGAAATTCTTTTATATATAAATACACTACTAATAATTTTAATAAGATCAATTTATGTTTTTCTGTTTACTTTTTTTCGTTACAGTGCAAATAATTGCATTGCGCATTTGTTTACAATTTTTTATTACATATTTTTGAGGAATTCTTAAGAATTCTCCAAGGCCCACATCGGTAGAAAAAGTTAATACAAAAAAGTATGAACGGATCTCTTTAAAAATGCGTTTAATCCACGTACAAAAAATCGGCATCTACGTAAATAGTATTCTCGAAAACATCTTTTCGTACTTTCTGTTTAAGTTTGCAGCTCTAATCAGTATGGGAAACAAAAATATTAGTTGGTGAAATCAATATTTACTATAGTCATAGAGAATGAAAGTAGAAAAAGTGTAATCTAATATTACCTACCCGTTTCGCTGGTTATTTCATGATACTAAAGGACTATTTATGGTTTTTAAGTTATGAATATGGGTTATGTTGTTACTTATGCCACCTTATAGACAATAACATCAGATCAAGGTCCACGAAAGTCATCGGGGCGAATTTTACGCCTATCGTTAATAGCAACTTGATCCTCTTTGACTGGATCAAGTAACACATAAATCTGGTCCTTTCGAATAAAAGATTCATACGAATTTCATAAAACGAAAATTAAGAATTAGGACAATCTAATATCGAGGAATGATGTCACAAATGATTGTTTTATGGTGATTGCTTATCAAGGAAGTCATGGTAAAAGTGTGTTTGCATGTATTTTAATTTGCTTTAAAAATAAATTTTAGATAGATTACATTATGAAATATGTCGAATCCGGTGGCTTAGAGGTAGCGAGCCCGCTTCGTAAGCCTAAGTTTAAGGATTCTACCCTGTCTAGAGTCGATAGATATTCTGGATGCGAAAATCATAGGGACGCATGTCATACAATTATGTGGCATGTAAAAGTTCCTTTTAGTATTAAATTGGTTTTGTAATCTAGGCAAAATTAAATTACGGCAATATTTAGCATTCGACGAGAGCTTGAATTAAAAAATTAATTCAAGCTTCTAAATTTGGTAACAAGGCTACCAATAGATGGTGCCACGATCAAATGGCTCTCACATTTGGGGACTTTCCGTGTCTGCAAAAGCTAAGTTGCTAAAACGCAGTCCCATTGGGGAAAAGAAAAAAAAGAAACAAAACATTATTGAATATTGAAAAAAATATTGACTAATACTTTAACAGTTAAAACATTACCGACATAGCTGCTCAGAAGTCATTCCAATTTTATTTCTGTACTGCATTAAAGTAATTTCAACCATCTCACGATTTCCACGGGAAACGTTGATGTAACAAAACTTGTGCACCCAGTACTGCTATTGATTATGTTTTCGCGTGTTCATATTTTTATAATCAAATTCTAACTCTAAAATGTTTAATATGTAGATTTGAAGCACGTAAAAAATTGTGCAATTTAGAACCTACTGTGATAAAATAACTACGCAGCGAGAAAGTTAAAAGTTATCAATGAAAAAGCATTTCTTCATTTCATTCAGCGTTAATTTACTTGTAATGAATCAACGGTTCGACAAAGAACAGCTCAAATTTAATTTATTGGAATTTTTACTATGGTCTTATACAATTGTTTTCTTAAAGTGAATGTGTCAAAATTATAATAGACATAAACGAACTACATCCCGGGTGTTATTTAATAAAACCATTCAAACGCGAAAGTTTACAAACTTTAGAAATAAACCCATTCAAGTATAAGAATACAGTAATATTGTACTTCATAAAATTGTTCAAATTCACTTCATTATTCTTTCTCAAGATGGATTTCTATGGGGTAATGAAAATGGTGAAATCGGGATCTCTCTTGATGCATATTTAAGAAGTAATTCATTTAAAGACGTCATTGTTAAGTAGGTTTTGCATTAATTTAAATGTCATATTTAATTATTCAAGTTGTCATTCGTTTTCATTATATTCACATCGCGGATTGTTCAGCAATCAATTCTATTGTTAAAGAGTTAATTAAAGGGTGAAATTAATTCAGAATTTTCAAACTAATGGCAACAGCAACACGTTTTTTTTATTTTGAGGAAAAATTAAGAAAGCGCTTTAAAAAAATTCTTAAGATGGTATTGGTTTAGCTACATGCTTTATTCAAATTTTGCGAATGAAAAATGGTATTTTTTTTCGATTTCTGTTTGAAAACCATATCCTTCGTCTTCAAATTCATAAATATTAAAGCTATATTCCATTTTTAATAAAACTTTTAGAGAGAAAAGTGTTCTACCAAAAAAAAAAAAGACTAAAGTTTATTCTTACGCCAAAATTTCTCTCTGTAAAAAGTTCTATAAAGCTTTCAAATAAATTAAAATTTCTTGCTACAGTTCTTGGGTACCGAACAAAATATCTATTAGCGTATTGTTAAATCACGTGAAAATCTCTTATCCAAGCAACACAAGATAACATTAAGATTAATGAAAATAATTCTCAGAGATTGAATGCAAGGCTGTTACGAATTTTGATCATATATTTCAATACATTTCAAATTTATTGTTTCAGGAAATTTTCCCATGCTTCTATTCTACATTTCTAAAAAACAAAGTTTTTTTAATGATGTAAAAAGGTTACAATTTTATGATTCATTGTTTTTCAGAGCAATGTTTCATATTTCAGAAGTTTTTCAAAAACTTAATATTTTATTTGCTTAGACACAATGAAATATTTAATAATTATCTTTCTTAAATATGTTCTTAATATTTCTTAAATATTTAATAATTATCACTTATGATAAGAAACTTTAAAAGAAAATCAAGTCTGCAAACCGGATGTATGAAGAATGAATGTAATATTTAATTCCTTCTCTCGTTTTTTCTCTTTCTCCCCTTTTCTCCCATTATTTTTATCTTCCCTTCTACCTTTTTCTCTCCTCTCTTTCTCGTTTTTTATCTCGTTTTTTCTCTTTCTCTCTTACTACCTCTTTTTCTCCTTTTCTCGTTCTCTTTTTCTATATCCCTACCTTTCTCACCTCTTTCTTTTTCTCGTTTTTTCTCCCTCTCTCTTTCTCTCTCTCTATATGCAGCTCTACATACGCAATCAAATATTGTGTTTGAGTTTTTCATTATTCTTCATTTAATATCTTTATTATTTCCAAAAAAGTATTTCGATTGACTTAACGTTTATTACATAAACATATATGCTTCACCTATACTTAATAATTTACTTTAAAAGAACAAAACTTAAACAGTTTTTTTATTTCAGTGTTCCATGGAATAATATATTTTAAAAATATATTTGAATTTTATGGAAAATTGTCAAAAATTGGCAAAATTCGTAAATCGCTTACCTCATTTATCCTTGCAAGAGACAGTTTTATTATGTTCAACATATTAAATACATACAAATTCCATTTGGTTACAACGATTATCATAATGACAATAAAATTTTATCAATTGGAAATCTCCTTATCATGCAAATATATTTTGGGATACTTATAATAAAATAATCATTTTCCCTAAATAGACCAACAGAAAGGAAGCACGAACTTGATAAAAAAACAACAAACTAATGGTAATTATCTACTAATCTAAGAATAAATACGTTTACTGCAACTGTTATTAAGAATAAACAATTTTCTGTAGATATTATGTGACATTCATGCAAAAAATAATCATATTTCTGATACAGTTTAAGCAATGCAGTCGCATTGCTTAAACTACCACATTTGCTATTGCAGTCAAACCCCATTATTATATAGCAATAAAGATTCATCTTATAATAATTATCAGTTTATATCCTAACAAAAAAATCTAATGTTTTACATAATTGTCTCTGTTGCCTCTTATTCAGTAACTATTGATTTGTCGGTACGTTGTTTAGTTTAGTCAGTGTATTTTCTTTTGTCTACAACATATTGTGACATATATACTAATTTCTGTCATTTCACTCCTTTTAAATAAAGTCAGCTAACTGATATATTGATAACAAGAACAGACAGAAAGGTTCCAGTTCTCGTGAGGAAACAATATTGGATTAAACAGAAAGAACTTTGCGGAACCCAAATATATATTTGATCAATTTGCCATAGTTTAGTTTGCTTTGTTTTGATTTTTTTTGCTTGTTTCGGTGATAAATAAACATTCTAAATTAAAATTCTTTTCTAATAATATTAACTTTCGTATGCTAAAATTTTTAATTATATATTTCGACATTAATTCATCAAATTAAAATTAAATAATAATAAGTAAAATGTATGTGATATTTTTTTGATAACTCTAGATTTTATATTTAAAAAAATTATAATTAATTAAAATATTTCTTAATTTTAAATTGTCTTAAAAAGTTACATTGGAAACCCTATGTTTTGTTCGAAAAGTGTAGATTTCTGTTTACAGTTCCTAGATCAAACGGCTTCTTTAAAACAGTACTCTTTATATTCTACAAAAACCGGATAATCTTCCATAAGATATATGTAAAAATAAATTGAAGCATGTATATATTCATAAATTCCTTTTTGCGAAATTTCCACAGTATATCAATGTAAAAATTGAAACTTTGATAGATTTAACATAGCATCAGCTTTTTTTACATAATGAGTATTTCATGTCACTGGGATTCAAACCCATGACATGATAGAAATATTGACATCCACGACATTTCAAACAGGACTACTCGATTATTAGAACAAGAAAATATTCTTACAAACACATCCGCATTAATGCTTAAGGCGCATTATACAATCCCGACAAAGAAAGCTTACTATTTATGCTTAAACGTAATTATGAATTGATTCCAGTTAAGGTCAGCTTAAAACATTTATCTAATCCAATCATAGAAATTTAAGTGTTTTCAAAAGTATTCAAAACACATTTTCCTTCAAGGTAAGCTCAATTTAGCAGATAAGGTCGTCATTATTATCAGATTCTCAGAATGACCTTTCCAAAATATCATAACATAGAAAATGTTAAAATAAGAAAATATCAAATATAGGATTCTAGTGTGCGTTCTCTTCCAAGCAAAAAAAATTGAAAAGTAAGATTACCCCAAACATAGAATGTACGATACAATATCGCCACAGAATCATCGACAAGGCTCTAAAATAGACCCTTCTAGGAAATCTACTATGAGGCTATATAAAGTACCTTTAAAACACACAAGGAACAGGAAAGTGTTCAGTCGAGATCAGAATCTCTTTGCTCGCTGACTGCGATAAGAAAGAGAGGTTATCTGTCTTAGTCCCTGCTAGTTGAACTGCTTATAGAATCGTTTCTGTAGGTTTAAAGCATGTTTATAACATTTTGCACTATTTTAAATAATTTATTGTAATATTTATTTGTGTATATACGCTGATTTGGCTTCGTGTAGTTATCTGTTGTTAAGATTTCATTAAAAAATTATTAAATATTCAAACAAATGGAATATTTGGCTGCTTTTCCCACACTCAAATTCTCAACAATATTACGGCTATAGAAACTAGAGGTAACATTTCTTAAAGAAAGTAATCAGATAAAATCCTTACCTTGAGATGTATTCTTGTAGAATTCCATTTCTACTAAACGGCGATTCAACCATATGGTTCCATTACCGTGGTCTATACTGAAAATCCGCTTCCGGTACACACTGCTTTGACCATTGTCCTGCAAGTGTATTTTGAATCGCTGTAGGTGGAAGTCCACCACAAGATCCTCAGGACTGTCCATGGATTCTGGAAGGACCATGACCCTATAGAAGGGTTGAAGGGCTGGAAAATCCACGGGAAGTTTTATCTTTGTCTGTGATTTTGGAAAGGTCCATCCTTGGACAGTATCTGGAAATAAAATAGTGAGAAATTAATAAAATTGCAAAAAATAACTTCAGTAATATCCAAACTCAAATCCTTTGAGATGGTTCGTGGCCGTAATAGCCTAATGGTTATTATCAAGAAGTGGATGAAATATAAATTTAAGTGCCAATGAAAGTCTGTCGTATAGAACTGATACACATTAAATCCGTGAATAAAATTCCTCCCTTCACATGGTGGGATATTTTAGAAAAGAGAAACAAACTCTCTCAGGTTTTGTCCTCCTCAATCGAATGTGGTTCAAAATTACGAGGCCAGTTGCAAATAACCCTCGAGTTGCTTTAAGAGACACGTTAACCCTTTATCTACAGACGGTACTTATAAGTACCATTCACATTAAAATTACATAGAATAACCAATTTTACGAATACTCTGACGATACTTAGCCAGAAAAGTCTTTTAAGTCTACTCTTCCAAGATATATGGCAGCATGGGTTCTATGATGAGCATTTTAGCGGGAAAGGCGAATAATTTATAGCAGAAATTTTGTTTTCAGCTGACGGCGTTTTAAGCGGGTAGAAAAGATTGTCATTTTTGTTCCGAAAAAATAGTTAATGTCAAAAGGTAAGTGTCTAATTTTTTTTTTATGTTAATGCAGACCTTAGGAAACGATTTGGCCATTTATTTGAAGTGAAGAGTGTATATAATTAATCTTGCAGTTAAATATCTTTAACTATTTAGCTCTAAATTATTAAATGTTCTAAAGGTGAGTATTTTGTTTGTGTATATCCCTCAATTTTCAATGCAGGGATTCAAAAATATATTGCATGGAAAAAAACTGCAGTAAATAATAATGCGGTAGATAAAGGGTTAACACTCATTCAATTACACCACGTGACTCGAAATATATAAATGTGAAAAAAATTGATTTTATTTGCGGCACATCGAATCGATAATAATTTTAAAAGTCGATAATGATTTGAATTTTATTTCGGTAATAATTCTGTTTAAAGTGATACTTTTACAATTAATTCTTATAAATATTACATAAGAGTTATATTTTTTAAATACTATTTTGTTCATAAAGAACTACAAGTACATTTCTTCTTTATGAAAAGTATAAGAAAATTTGAATATATTTGCAATTTTGAAATTTCCACCAAAAATATCCAATGTAATTATAATTATTCCAATATTCAACAACTATACTGTGATTAATTTAAATATGATAAAACTCCGTTTTTACGCAAATAATATTCAATTATCAAATTTTTAAATAATCTCATTAAAAGCAAAGCGATTTGTGTGGAAAACAGTTCTTTAAAAATTCACAACAGGAAATGAAAAAAAAAACACGTTTTTACTTCAACCTAAATTATAATGTTTATTTTTACACACAAAATAACGTTTAATTAATTGTATGAAGCTTACTGAAAATTAAAAACACATTCAATTATTTCTCGGTTATAATTAATTTTCTCAATATAGTATAGAAATGGTTAAATAAATTTTTTCAACGCATAAATGAATAAGGGAATTTTGACTGAAATAATTACTATAAGGCTACTTTCATAGTCATAATAAATTAAATCCGTCGTTTGTGTTTTCATAAATATAGGAATATATTTCCTCTGAAATGATATTTTAAAACAATTATTTAACTCTTATACTTACGTTTAATTCGTGATAATTATTATTATTATATGTGTATATTATTAGGTATAATTAATTCTCATGTGGTTCTTATTACTCCTATTGTTATTAATATTAATTATTCCAGTACTCTTCTTTTTCATTTATTATACAAATTCGACGCTAATTATGTCACCTTATTTAGATTGAAAGTATATTTTCCTCCTTAGTTATATCTTAAGTTTATAATTATTATTATTATATTTAAATAAGTAATTTTGTAGTTACTTAATTAATAAATTATTATTCGACAGTTTTCACTTTGTTTTCTTTCCTGCTGAAGAAGTATTTGTGGCTGAAAAAATGGTCTTCAGGCAAAGAGAAAATATTTCTGCCGGACGTCAACACTTATCGTCAAATGTCACCAAATCACTAAATTTGGCTATAAAAATAGAGGACTCGGAATAAATCTATGAACTTCCCTGCTTAAT
Organism: Trichonephila clavipes; assembly: GCA_019973935.1. Classification (NCBI taxonomy): domain Eukaryota; kingdom Metazoa; phylum Arthropoda; class Arachnida; order Araneae; family Nephilidae; genus Trichonephila; species Trichonephila clavipes. The sequence continues at coordinate 41,392 of BMAU01007986.1, forward strand.
TTAAGGCTCACGCAGGGGAGCGAAGTTCAAGTTAATGAATTTGTTTGCTGTATTGGAATATATTTTCGTAGTTAATATGGTTGTGAGAGAGATTTTAAATATTAGTCTCTTATTATATAAAAAAATTAAACTCTAAATTAATTAATCTATTAATTGTTTGTTAACATCACAACCAGAAAATACACGAGAGATATTGTTGAAAAAATGCATAATTGTGAAACTCGGTTAAGTGACGTGGACGAAATCTGAGTTGGTAGCCTACTGCCCAAGCTTCTACACCATGACAACGTGAGGACTTTGAGTCGAAACTTATTGTTGCTACTAATGCCACATGATGGGCCAGATCAAGGTCCACGAAATTCACCATAACAAGGGGCTTAGTGACACCTGTCGTTCTTCGTAGCATTGAACACCATACAGGTGACAGTACGATTTATCCCACTACGACCACAATTCTGAGAGAGGATGCTCTGGGGGTGGTCAGGGGCCTCCAACCTCTCTTCTCCTTGAGGTTCAAAGGCTTTTTAGAGTCAGTCGCGAAGGCACAAAACATTTACAAACATTCATGACTTCTCCGGGATTCGAACCCCCAGACAGAGTTGTCAGAAACTTATGCAGCAAAGTAGCACGAAGAGGGAAAAAAGTAGCTAAGAGTAGCGAATCGATATTATCTTGAAATTCATAAATATATATTTTTTAATTTTGTAAATCTACGTTAAAATGCTTAAATTATTTAATTCATTTAAAATACTTTCAAATTCTTCCTGCTAAATATCGTGATCTGCTTTGTTCTTTTTACAAATTTCTGAATTGTATTGAAGCATTTGTAGCGATGGAATGAAATCAACGCACCAAGTCCCTCATTCTTCCAAAGTGATTTTGATTCAGAGAAAGACTCAAACAGTTCAAGCACATTCGATTTCTTAATTTTGTGTTTTTTGACGTCACTCTGGAAAATGCCCTTTCTACAGTGGCATTATTTATTGGTAGGTTGTAAGGTTTTAAAGCAAATATAACTAAATCTCATAAAATGGATTCAAAAATTCATTCAGTAATTTGCAATGATCAACATGCTCACTTTGAAAGAGCAAATTAAACCACTCTAATTCTGCTAAAATTGGCAGCTGTAATTCAACAATATTTATTTCTTTCCTTGTATTAATTTAAGTAAAGGGATAGTAAGAGAAGTAGTTGATTGGAAACAGAGAGAGAGAGAGGAATTCAGGCAGTGGTGCAACGGAGAATATAAGAGTCCCTTGCAAAATCAGTTTTAGAACCCCAAGCCTTAATATGTACTTGGTGTCAGTCAGGCTTTGAGCCCCCTAGAATTCCTGGGCGAGGTAGTCCGAGCCACTGAATCTAGGAAAAAACCTTTCAAAAGAGGGATTTAATCAGATTTTTATCACATAATCTCTCTAGATGACGATTGCTTACTTTTGTCATTGTAGGCAATTTTTTATAAGTTCCGTGATGCAATGTAAGTTAATTATAAAAATAGTTTTATTTTTTAATTCAATGCAGTACCATTGAGGATAATTATACAATATACTTAGTTCTATAAGAATTTGTCCTTTCACAATTACTTTTCCAGTTTAATATTTGTGTAGAAATTCTCTGCAAGCCTATTTCTTAAGAATATTACGTATTTCAATTTCATGCATCTATGGGGATTAGAAAGATTCCCATCATTTTTTTTCCACCACTTGCAGTGGAAAAAGAATGGCAAAATAGGAGAGTCCCGCATAGATATGCTCTGATACTCGGAGGTGGCGAGGGGGGAGAAATTACAGCGTTTCGTGTCGTTTCGGAGTGGTAGAACATACTGATACTTTTCTTTAGACTAAGGTCGCTATTTTTTTTTTTTTTTTTTGCAGTTTTTTCGAAGTTTGTTCTAATACTTTTATACATGGTTGAAAGTAGCACAAAGTAGCGGGATCTTCAAGTAAAGTAGCATAAAATTCACGAAGTAGCAATAGGATAAAAAAATAGCGATACGTTTTAAAAAGTAGCAAAATTCGTGAAAAATCGCTCGATCTGGCAACACTGCCTCCAGGCCCTACGAAGTCTAAACTTAGATTGGTGATTCGTCAGAAAACTGTTGGCCTCGAGTTGGTGTGTGTAAACATGATTACTCAAATTCTACTTCAATAACTGTAAAATATTTAGTGAGAAGAACCTTATTATGAATTACCTGTAAAAACGAGGCTTTAAAGCTTAATATTTAGTATCTATAAATTTCTAGTTATTACGATCGATAAAATCCTTATACATAGTATGAATAATAATTGTAAATATAAATAAAACTAAAGGAGTTACTGCCCCTTTTCGAATCTGGATACGTCGAATAAATAACGAAAAGAGTTATCCACTAAACAATTTTGAAGATTGCTAGAATTGAAAGAAATGTTTTTGAAAACAAAATTTTGCTACCACAAAAATATAAAAAAATATTCAAATCCATTAATAATTTTCAACATTAGTTGCAATTGTTTATTTGTATTACCTTTCAAATATTACACAACTGTATTAAAAAGATGATTATAAAAATGAATTTAAGAACTGTCGTTTAAGTTCTGTTTAAAAGACTTAGTTTATAAAAATAATTTCGAAACTGCTGTCTTTAATATACTTAGAGATCTTTAAATATTTAAACTTTTACTGGTGAAAGGTGGTAACTCTCTGAGGAAGAATGTTCTGTAAGTGTATGTTGAAATATATATATATAAAACAGAAAATTTATGAATTACAAAAGAATTTTATCATAGTTTACATTGATAAAGTACCTGGTAACTATGCTGTGATTTGTAAGTATTTTTATTATAATATTCTTTATGATCACTTTCTTAATAATTTTAAAAAATTATATTTGTCACATAATGAAATTAGTAATCGTATTATTGCTATTTATAAAAAATTAGGTTATTGTATTCCTAAAATTAAAAGTTTCCATATATTTTTTTAACTCCAAAATTCCATAAAAGTCCGGTTAAATTTAGAACTGTGACAAATGGTTTTAGAACATATATTACTACTGCAGGCAAATTACTTCATAATATTATACAAAACTTTATTAATCAGCAATGTAATAAAGCTATAATTAAAAATAGTAAAGAGATTATAGACTTTTTTAATGATAAAAATATTTATTCAGTTCATAGTTATGACTTTGAAGATCTATTCAATTCCATTGATTTATATGATATTATTAAAGTAATTTTAGAAAACCACAGTATGTATAAACTTAATATTAATTTTAACAAATTTAAAACTCTCATAGATTTTGTCTTAAAAGAAAATTTTATCAGTTTTTTTTTAATGGTTCTTTATATAAACAAGAGAAAGGACTCCCACAAGGGGCCCAGCTAGTAATAGTTTGGCTAATCTTTATTTACATTTTTATGAATATAGTTATGTTATTAATAATGACTATTACATTTTTAGCTATATTGATGATTTAATTATTTTTGGTAAAAATAATAATTTAAATCCTATTATTAATTTTTATCCGTCCTACTTAAACTTAGTTAAAATTAATAATAATCCAATCAAAACAAATTACCTAGATGTATCACTGTATATTAAGGATTTGAAACTACATTCTAATATTTATGATAAAGAGATGCCTTTAATTTTAATATCATCAAAGTGCCTTACTGAATTCTAATTTATCAATATCTATATATAGAAATATTATTTTTAACTATATTTATCGCAATAAAGTATTAGTTAGCGATAAAGCTAATATATATATATATATATATATATATTTTTAAAACTTAAAAATTTTTTAATCACTGTATTGAACATGGATACCCTGCTAATTTTCTTTGTAATTATATTTATAATAGTTTTTTATGATACAATTTGTATTAATGTAATTATTTACTGTTATTATGTTTTGTAATGTTTTTTTAAATTTAGACAATATCTAATTTTTCCTACAATTATTTTATAGATGGCGCCACATGCGTTTTTTTAAAAGTTTTTTTAATATATATATTTTTCTGAGTTTCTTTATATTTTACGCTAATTTTATGATTTTTATTTTTATTTTTATGATTTTTAAAAGTATATATCTATATATATTTCTTATTATCGTATATCGTATCGCAATTAATCGTTTCTTATATCGTATCGCAATTAACTTTATGCGGTTCTGCCCTCCCTATTTGGCGGGAACACGATACTGCACTCTTGGCCATCGTTATAAATACGTTTTAGTAGGTTATGTTTATGTCCATATATTCTTTAGTTTAATGATTTAATATTTAAATTCTACGCATATATAACTCTTTCCTTTCCACTTGGTACATAGTATGACAAATTACAGGTGAAGGTTGGCGCCGCAAAACTTGTTTAAACCTGCAATCCTGGTTCCTAAGGGCAGGAATTTGTCTTTATACTATGTGCCTCCTTCCTACTTTTAGTTATCTTAGGTATATAACTATATGATTATTTTTATATTTTTGTTTATGTATATGTGTGTATAAATTTATATATATGTGTATGTATATGTATATGATTATATATTGAAAAAATTCTTTTATATTTGATTATATATATATATATATATATATATATATTCAAAATAACTTCATAGGTTTCACTAATTTTGAAATTTATATCTTCGCTAAAATTCGAATTTATTCTTTTGAATAAGGTTTAAATTATAGAAAAAATAAAAGCGTACCACATGCAATTCTGGTTCTGATCCTATTGAGGAAAACATAACGACCGTTGCTTCTTCAACCAGACGTAATGGTCTTTAATTTTCGTGAGGGAATTTGCATTTTCTTGATGGCATCACTTAAAGCGGCGGTGCGTTAAATGAAATGGAACGTGTACGGAATGAAGAAATTAATTATTTTCGAGTGTTTCATGGTTATGCTTCTCTAAAGAATATTTTTCAAAAGAAAATACTTCACATAACTATTGAACGAAAAATTAATTGGTTTGATTTTTTTTATTTTTAACTGAATCCTTTAAAACTGTATTTGTGTGATAGTTTTAAAAAACTTTTAGTTTTAGATCTTACCATCTTTAGCTTTGAAAAAATTATTTCTTACGTGTTTTCTTTGTAAGTTTAAAAATTGAAGTACTAAAGCAAGGATATCAATATTTTCAATGCAAATATAGATTAACTGACATTTATTATGTTCATACAGAAAAGAAAAAAAGACAATTATGTTACAAAAAAATGAAAGTTACAAAAAAGGCTTTCAACATTGGTTTTTTTTAGAAGTAAATTTCTTATACCTCAAAGAAACTATACTTGTTTAAAATAATACATCGTCCTTTCAAAATAATTCGTGCGCAATTTAAATTTCTCCGCAAAATTTTTTTTAATACATGAATCTCAAAAATAGCGAGTTTTAATGGGATTTTATAAAAAATAAATATATTAAATTTAGATTAATTTTTTATTAAAAATTTTAAGAATTCATTTTCAGAAAATAGAAAGTGTAATTTTTAATCCTTTTGCAATTTATTTTAGCTTAAAAAAACTACTAATTGAAATTTCCTGGAAAGTAAAATAACTGTTTAAAAATCAAATATTTCCACAATGCATTTATACTGTTTTATGAACTCTGGATTTAAATTTATTTATGAATAATTTCATAAGTAGAATTTCATTAGTTTTTTATGGGCCTAAATCATCATATGAGTTTTATGAATTGTTTCTAATGTCACCTTTAGAAGCTACCCGAGAGCTACTGGTAGTGGTACTTCAAATTCTGAATCGTGGTCAATTGACTACTTTCCAAACACTCTTCCACATCGCACCAAAGTAAGTACTTCGAGTTCCAATATATTTAACATCAGTACCTTTACAAGACAGGTTTTTGTTTCACTAAAAACCTGTCTGGTCACGAGTTCGCGTCCAGAAGCACTCGATTTTCACGGCCCATTGAACATTTTGTGCAAACATTGTAAGGGTGGGAGAGACTAACCCCTTGACAGATTTTTTTCAAAATAAATACAGTGTAAAGTATTTTATACAATCAAATTTATGAAAATGTATCTTGTAATATTTTAAGTATTGAAGAACTTTTTCTAACAATATTTAAAAGTGTAAACGTAAGATATAAAATGTTGCAAGCAGACAAAGAGGTAAAAATATAACATTCAGTTTACTAGTTGTGTTCAGAAGTCACAAGAAGAAATACAATTGTTACACAGAAGATTTTATTTCGTGAACACAGAAACATCTTTGAAAAACTGTTAATGTTTTCACAGAAATATGTACGTGTAGAAAACAAGATGCGCTTGTAATACAGAGTGGACACATACGAATGACTGGATTTTAAAGCTATATTTTTTAAATATTTACACTTATTACTTTATGTACTACATGAAATTAAATAAAGTACACAAAGATTTATTTTTAGTTACAAATTCGATGACATACAAGACAAATACTTAATCTATAATTAAATTCTCTCTCCTCACAATCAATGACTCTTAATGCTGAAAAAATGTATTCATTAAGTTCTTGTGATATGTTCAGCATTGTTCTGCATAAATAGTATATTCGACATAATATCATAAATAGAAAACTCGTGGTATATAAGATGTAGAGAATTTGATGACCATGTGTAATTGCGGGTAAATTACTATCCCTACATTTCCACATCCATCTGTGCAGAAGAATTAAACACGTTAGTGCAAAGATCAGTGGGCTGGAACTCTTATTATGTTAAAACATGAGATGCGTACATTCTTCATGCAGTTGTGGTAATAACCAAATTTGCAAGATATATTCACTTTTGGCGAATCATTCTGCAACAATACAGATTCATCGGAGTTTTACTTCCCCTTTGGCGAAAGTAGAAAAAGAATTTGGTAAAATGTTCTTTAATTCTGTGTATCACTTGTTCTAATACGTGTAATGCCGCCCAGCCAATATGGCGGATATGACCATCGGCATGTAATCGAGTGAGTTCCGGTTCATATATCGCGTAAGGTATGGCTGTATCTTTTTTGGGAAAAGAAGTTGGACTTTCACCTGTAATGGACTCCCGACTCGAATAAAAAGCAGCGCACCCATTCTGTTATATGCTGGAATCATCATTTATAATAAATGTCTGTATTCTTCTGTTTGTATTGTATGTTTCTGTTCTTCCACTCGTATTTCATATGTATCCCAGGATAAAAACACACAACAACAACAACAATCCGTGTAATAGTTACGAAAACATAATTTTCTAAAATTCTTCCACTCAATTGAGCAAACCCTGTATATCAAAGCATATATCTTAAATATTTAAAATGAATTTCGATTTTATGATTTTTAGCTTCTACTGTTTTCAACTCTAAATATGAAATTCCCAATAGTTTACTTCAGGGGCACTCAACCTTTTTTCTGCTGTGCCCCATGAATTTGTCAGCTATTTCAAGGTGGGCCACATAATTATGTTAGCAATTTCACGCGGGCTGCATCATGGAAATAAAGTGGGTGTTTAAATGGGAAAAATTAAAGAAAAAATATTTTAACTCCTGTTTTGCTTTTTTAATTATAATTTTTTTGTCACTAATAATGAATTAGAAGCCTTTATGAAATACTCCTTCACAAGATACAACCTTCACAAGATATCTTTGTTACCGCTGTGATATTATCACTCACAAAACAGTTGCTGTTGCAAAAGTTTTTCAAGAAAAGCCTATTTATTACATCTTGAAAGAGATCTTCGAGGAAAAGTGTCATTGAAGGATTCATGTTTATTTGTATTTTTTAAATTCAGTACATTCGCGACAAATCAAGCAATTACTGAACCATGTTTGTTTTTACTACAAAATAGTCAACCTCTCAATCGTCTTGATACGATATATTTTTTCCGATATTTTTCGTTTGCAGGCTATGAAAGTGAGTTAAAAATTAGTTCCACCCATAAAACTGTCACTACTCCACTGTTATCTGTTATAACTAAGTAAACGTTACAAATAAAAAAAGAATTTCAATTCGCACTCGTACGATATCGATAACAAAAAGCAAAATTGATATATTTGATTTCTTGACATCAAATTTTTAATATATTGTTCATTAACAAGAGAATTTTTCAGAGCAAAGGGACCACTTAAAATGGCTATGTGGGCCGCAGTTTGGGTATCGCTGCTCTGCACGGAGGATCTTCAATGACACTAGGACTCGAAATGACACGCCGGACACGATTTTTGACCATAACCACTAGGCTACCGTGGCCTATTTGATTATTGAATCTTTACTATTGTAAATTTATGCGTGTGTGTTAATTGTTTCCTATCAGAAGAAAACCTGTTGTAATTACCTCATAGTTGCAAAATAAATCACGGTTTATTTCGAAAGAACATGATAGTAAATTGGTAGTCATCCTCTACATTTAAAATTCGATCAACCATGGACAATATACACATTCTAACTACTTTTAATGCCCATTCAGAATTGAAATGAAGCATTTATATATCCGTTATTATATATTTTTCCCAAAACATTTACGGAAAAAGTTAATATAAAAATTAAAGAGAATGCTGTTAGACAAATATCCTTTTCATACACGTTACAAAGAATTTTAATTTAACTTCTATTTTCTCATAGGGTGTACTGTTATACAATACAAACACAAAGGCCATTTCATTATTTCTCCTTTTTACTAAATTACAGAAAATATTTTTCGAAGTATTTCTCCCTTCAATTTTTCATATAACTTCTTTTCAAAAAGAAAACATATACGTAAAATCCTTATCTATTATGGCAAGAATAAAGAGTAAGCAATGTAGACAAAGCAAAAAAAAATCATAACAATAAGTAATCATCATAAGTAACAAGGGGAACGAAAACTTTTTACTTAGTAAAACTCGCTTCGATGTATAGTAGAACATTTTTTGTGAGTTTCTTTGCATCATTTTTTGTTCTTTTACAGAAAGTCATTTCAAGCTTTTCGATCATTATTTTAATACATCCCAGTTGTTTTTTTGTGAAAAACAATTTTTTTTCTAAATTTTCCTCCGGTACTAGATTACTTTTTATCTTTTAATTCAATCGAAGGCAGTTCCGTAACACGACTTTTTAGACAATCTACTCAAAATTAGATTTAAGTTGCTCGTGCAAAAATAATAGTTAATGAGACGTCTACAAACAGGTAATTTGATCTCAGAAAGGGGAAGTAACGAGACATGTTTGATTGTGATAAAATCTTTATGTAAACATTTTAAACTGATTTTAAGATATCGGATTTTGGTACTTATTTTAATGTAGTATATTAATGAATAATAATATAATTGGAATTTTTAATTTACGACTGAATAGGTGTTTTAAAAAATTAAAATTTTTAGGTAAACACATAAAAATGAAATAGATTGTCAGATTAAATATTTGACAATTGAGCTGAATGAGTTTGTGTATACAAAGAAAAAAATAATTTCACTATATATATATATATATATATAAAATTGCTAAGGAAATAAAGGTTATATGTATAGTAAGACATCAATTACGGAGAACATGGGGAAACATTACATATAAAGTAATGATAATAACTTCCATTAAATTATTTCGAAAAGTATTTTAGAAAATTTAATTTCTGTTTCTTCATCATCCGAAACTAGAAATACATTGGATGAAAATTTCTTTTTCACACACACACACACAGTCTATTTATTCTTTCGGGATAAAACAGGAAATTAATGTATTAATTTTAGTTGTAAATGAAATCCGATGCTGCTAGTTATAATCTGTCCTTATCTATCTATCATGATTAACGGGGTCACACACAAACGACTCTTTTGTTTCACTAAATTAAGGTGACCAATGGCCTCCTTTATGGAGAATTGTCCTTTTATAGATTCTTTCTTTCCTCGAAAATTGTCCTCCTACTTTTTCTCCTTCCCAATATTTTAAAACTAATTTGTTAATCTCTGTATTCAGAGATAACCAGGTCAAACTGTTAAGCGTCATATCCCGGTACAGTATGAATTATCGGAGATTTTAATATATTTTGTAAATAATCTGGCGTTTATTTTCCTCAAAACGATTCAAAAGATTGATGGTGAACATATTTCAGCTACAAAAGTTAGACTTATTTTGAACGATTTGTCCTTCAATAAAAAAAATCCCCATTTGAAGAAAAATGTATTCCCTCTTAATAATATAAACAAAATTGCCAAACTTAGAAAAATCCGGGCATGGCGAAAGAGTTTACCAAAGAAGTGCAGAACTTTTGCCAAACATATTTAGTAGAAAATATGTAGAAAAATGGTCTGAAACAAATATCACAGGAAATAACATTTTTCAGTGAGGTTTGTGACTTCATCGAAAGAAAATTGGGCAGATATAGAAAATGGTATTCAGTTTTTATCGAAAGAAATGCTTGATATTAAAATCGAGAGTGACTGCCTGTTTGAAGAAATTAAAAAACTGAATCACAATTTATATAAATTCTGATAAATTAGAGCAATGCGAAAATCATCATGTTGAAATTGAAAGGAACACATTTCATATGAATATTTAGTTCCATTTGAATTTACATCGTGGTGCCATGGAACTACAAATGCAACAGTTGGAAGAGGTTTTTTTTCAATTGCTAATGATTTTTGGACTAGTGAGAAATCAAGATTGAATGTTGATGCTTTAGATATATCACTTACCGTAAAGTTCAATATGAAGCATGTTTTTGTTCCGAAATGTCCGATATATTACAAAATGATTGACAAAAAATTTCATTTGTGTGGAGCATTTTTCATTAAACTGTTGGTTCCTTAACCCTAAAATAAAAATTAAGAAGTGTATATTCATTAGGTGATACTATGGAAGTTTAATACAAGCAATGGTGATAAGATGACAGCTGAAAAATATCTGTTACGACGACCGATCGGAGAGTTAGAAATTGTTTTTCCACAAAATACGTTCTTATTATTTATTTATTTATTTATCCAACGCCCGTGCTTGGCTTCTTGACCATTTGACGCCTAGCCTCCCAGTACCGACTCACGATGTCATCCGGAGGGTATTCAGCGAGTCCAGTGTATTGGGGCAGGTGGTCGCCATCCTTTCTGGTATGGCGCAGAGTGGGCAGGCTTCGTTAGCAGCCACGCCAAGCCAGAGGAGAAAAGTCATGTCCAGTAGTAAAAAGGCGAAAGCTAGCAACAGCCTCGGGTTTGGGCCCACAGTGGCCAGAGTTCCTCATGGCTTTCCAAAACTATTCGTTTTTGGGGTCAGGGCAGTATATTTGTCAATGTGTGTGGATATCATGTTCTTAGCTCTTCTGCGGGTCAAGGGGACTTCCGGTTGAGTCGACTCCACTCCCTGCTTGGCCTTTTGGTCGGCTCTTTCATTGCCGGGGAACCCACATGGGGTGGGGGGACGTTCTGGAGTTTAGGTTTAGATTCAATTTAGATATAGAGCTTGGTTTTCGATTATGTCTTGTTTTCGGAAAACCTGTGTGTATTTTATTTTTGTGTACAGTTACTTTTGATTAATAAAGAAACAATCAACTTCTTAATCTTTTTTTTTCAGTTTCGCAAGAATTATAGATACATTTGCAGAAAAATTACTGACAATCCGACGTGTTCTGCAATACTTTCACAATGGATTATTGACATTTATATCATCGTTTCACAACAAAGCAAACCGAGAAGTTACAATTTAATTTATGTTTTATATTCCAAACGATCAAATGTTTTAATTACGTTACAATTCCCTCTCTGATTCAGTTTCGACAGTTTTTAAACCCACAACTATCTCCGCTCGACAATATAACAATCTTTAAACCTTACATAACAGTGCTACAGGCCTTGAAAACCCTTTTACAAATTCCAAAGAAAATTATATGAGTAACGCCTGCTTAAGATCTAAAATCTATTCATTAAGAGGTGCGAAAAGCTAAAATCTTTTTTTAAAAAAAATTTGAGATTTTTACATTTTTAAAAATTTTAACCTTTCTAAAAATACCTTACTTTAACAACTTTAGGGTAATTAGAAGCCGTTAAAACATATTTTTAAATAATCGTTGAAATGGGACACGCCCATTTGAATGGCGAAAAATGTAAACAAAATAATTCATTTTTGCTTAAAAATTGTGTGAACATCTGATATAAACCAAAACATATATCTTTTATTGTAAATTGAGCCTTTTATTTTTTTTTTATTTTTCACTATATACATTAAAATCAATTGCTCTCAAATGTAAATTTTACCTATTCTGAGAAATACATTAAAATGATAAATTGATCTCAAAATGTAAATTTTAAAAGAAAAAAAAAAAACTCAAAAATTTATTTTTTTCGATGTGAAAAATGGGTCATATTTCACTGTTTGATAAAATTTTATAAATTATGAAAAATTCAAAATTATAGGTATGTAAATTTTTTATGAAAAATATAAATTTGTAATGATGAAAACAGCGCTAATATATACTGAAAGAAGTGTTTCAAAATAGACGTGCCATCAAATAATTTTGCCTTGTGATAATTGGGAAAATAATCAAAAAAATTTAAAAATTTATTTACTACGAAAAATGGGTCATATTTCACTGTTTAATAAAAATATTTTATAAATTATGAAAAATTCAAAATTATAGCTAGAAAAGCTCATTTCATCGGTTTTTATTAATTTTTTGCTGTGGTTCAGAAAGGTATACCGTTTTAATTGATATGAAAAATTTCAAACGTTGCCTTTAATAATAATGCAATTTTGATAAAATTTGAAATTCATCTGTTAAAACAGCCAATTTAACATTGTTGGAATACCATGTTCCATACTCTTAAATTAATTAAACTTTAAAATACAGTTATTCAATTAAATTGGCTGTGGTATGTGAAAAACCGCATCGAAGAATAAAAAGCAAGATAACCCCCGAGTGTTTGTTCATAGTAATAGTGAACTTTGTTACATGGCGTGCCCCCTCGGCACGCGCCAATGGTTCGCCATCCCTGGTATAGAGGTTCCCTACTCTTCTTAATTCTCTATTCTGAAGACCCGCCGAAGAATAAAATGCAGAGATAACCCCAGTGGCGTAACGTACATCCTCGCATTGCAGGGCGTCCAGGGTTCAAGGGACCCAAAGCCTGATTAAGACCAAGTATATACCTGTTGTAAGATCCGACTTGGGGCCCAAAACCTGACTTTGCAGGGGTGGGGGGCCTTAATCATCTCCGTTACGCCACTGGATAACCCTTTATGGTCGTTCTCAAAATAATAATACAAGCTTAATTTGCTTTCACTGAAATAATTGCTTATGTAAAAATCACATGAAACGAATTATTAATAATTTTGTACATTGTTGTAACTAGAAAATTAAGAAGCATAGTTTGCCCGAATAAAGAAATTATATAGTTTAAGTTATGCTTTTTACTAAATCATTTTCTATTCCAAAAATTTCATTAATTTTCAAAATAATGTATTTTATAAAATTAAAGAAAGATCAAACTCAAACAAAAATATGTTTTTGTCATTGTTTACAACACATTCAATTTATTTTTTGAAAAGATATGATAAAAGAATACTTAATAATTCGAAAATTAACCGGCTCAATACAAGCCACCTGCTTAACTAAACTTTTTTCTGCCTATGTAAAAAAGGGGTTTTTTAAGTTAATCATTTGTTATTCGAATATGAAGTTGCCTGTTTAAAGTTGGGTGAAGCAAAACAGCTGCTCCATCACTTAGCACTGACTAACAAAAAAAAAAAAAGAAAAAAATAGATTATTCCGATATTTGTGTTGAAGTTCGGTGATTTATTGGAAATAAAATTTGTCTTTAATCGTTCTTTCACCGTCTAGCTCCCTAACTCCAGTCTGAACAGCTCGGCGCCATTCGAATAATTAATTTATCACACAACGTTCTATATTTTTAGGAATGTTATTTATTGACTCCCGATGAAATGCATTCTTTTTTTCTCCCTTTTAAAAGGATTTTTTTTCTTCCTAGAGATTTGAATTTCTAAAGGACGGAATAAATATTAGGTCTTAAAGGAGATATCGTAACGTTTCGATTGCAAAATTATACATTGCAATCAATTTTCTGTGTGAAGTTTCTATGTACAAAGAAAGTTCAAATTAAATTATCATATGACTGGTGGATCTCATCGAATTTCCAAGTCAAGTCCTCCCAAAACAATTATTAGGAACGGTCTACCACATTTGGGTTCCAAAGTTTCTTATTTCGCATTATTATATCTTGACAAGGAAATCATTTCTATCAATATCAAAGAAAAACGAAATGCCAAAAAATATTGGAGAAAATATATATAAACGAATGTGTGTTTTATGTTTTTATTAATTCAATCTCTTATGTTTTCAAATAATGATTTAGAAAAAAAGGGTAAAATAACTGAATCCTGATTTATATTTTTTAGAACATAATGCAACAAAAATGTCAACATATTAAATCTGAGATCTCCTAATTCAGGTACGCAGAGAGATACTAGGGGATATGCCAAAGAAGTAGAGTTAACAATTGGGAAAATTAACGGTTGCATGAGAGTTAAGAAATTAAATAATTTGCTTATTTACATCGCAGCTATCTATAACAAATTACACATTTTAATAGAAGTTATTAATATTATTGATGTTATTTGTGTGAGAGGAGGAAACAACCGTTCTCCTTGGTTTTATCACAGAAATGTCCTTCCTCTCCATGGCCTTGGGGTATGGCGGTTCGTTTCTGACACCTCTGATTACACTCGGGGATGCAGCTCACAGCTGTGAAATCCAGACGTTGTGTTTCTCACGGCCATCAGATTCGGCGAATTGTCAGATGAAAAGACATCGCAATATTTTGGGGGTGCACGTTCGGATGTGAACTGTTATCTACATAGGGAGCCGATCTTACGGCTGCAATGGTGGGAAAACGTTGCAGCAGTTTCAGAAAGAATTAGTGTTTATTAACATTGCACTGTAAAGCAACATGAAAGCTATTCGCGATGTATCTCGTGCTTTTGATCCAATGAATGAATGAGTGAATTTTAACGTCGCTCTGTTCAGCTACACGAGGTCTTTTGGCGACGGACCACGTAATTCTGTACCATGGTCAAGTGACGTGGATGACACCTGAGCTAGCATCCCCCTCTCCTAACTACTAGACCACACCAACGGGATTACGTTTCCGCTCTCGACAGATTTAGCGTGTATCGCTGCCCTACACGGCGGGTCTTTAGTGGGACTGGGCTCGAACTCGTGACAAAGTCAGTCACCTTTACCACTCGGCTACCGCTGCCACGATTTTGGGCCAAGTTCTAGCGAAGAGGACCAAACTTGAGTTCGTATTCTCTCTCCAAGCACCCACCCCACACCAACGTGAGGACTTTGAGCCTCGACAAATTTAGGTGCATAACTCTCTATACACAGCGGGTCTTCAGTGTAACATGACTCGATCCTGTGACTTGCAAAAAAAGATAAATTAAAGTTATAATTCAATAATGAATTGTTTAGCTAATTATATATAATTTGTTTTTGCATATGTATATCTCTCTATGTACCCATACCGATGCTCATAAATTTCATACCATTTAGAAGTAAATCTGATAGCTTAATTCGAAAAGGAAATTAATCTACAGAACTAGGGAGTAAAGAATTACTTTTGATAGATTTTTAAAATGTAATAAACGTTTTGTTAGTTAAGAGTTCAGAATAAATAATCTAATTTAAGGCAATATTACTTTATCCTTATATGTAAAAAGCATTGTCATCAAGCAAGCGTTTCAAATAAAAAAATTCAACATCGTAATGTTTTCCGAGAATATGAAAGCATGAGAACAAAAGATATTTTTTCAATAACAATAGAAATATTGTATAAGAACATTATTCACCGAAAATATTTATCTGTGTGGTTCCCTTTATTAATTTAACAATATTATATTGATCTTGCCTATATTGTTATATTGTATTAATATATGAATTTGTAGAAATCGCAAACTTTGGAATCAATTTTTTGAAATTCAGATTTAGAATAGAGCCTTCAAAAGGTTTTACTTCAGACATATTCCGAACAAAAATTCATCTTAAGTTCAATATCAGATGATTAAGGAGGATTTAATTTCAAGCTATACACAATACCCTAAAAATCCCAAATGTATTATTTTTTTGCATTTTTAGGTGAGAGAGATGAATCCGGTTGAGAGAAATTTATTTCAAAATTCTAGATCTGAGAGTGAAGTCTAATTAGTTTACAATTTTTTGAAGTTTTCTAAATGTCGTCTGTACCGAAACCTACGCCTATACAAACTTTAATGCATTTTTCTCGGGCACATTTTCGTTTATATTCGTTTCTTTAAGACATTTTTTTGTTCAATATGAAGTCTCAAAATCTTATATAGTTTCAAATATATGTGACTTAAAAATTAAACATTAATTTAGATTTGAGAATTCTAGTTTTTTAAAAAACATGCCAAAATTTATATATTTTTAAAACTTTTTGTTGTCCTTTTCTTGAGTTAGGTTTAAACTGAAAATTTAAACTAAAGTTTGAACCTTTAAATCACTTCCAAATTGAGTGAAAAAACTGTGTTTTTGTGATCTTTATACTGTAATTTATGACACGTGGGTCGTGAATATCACAGGAGTGTGGGGTCATTCAGTAAAATTTGAATAAATCGATAGCTACTTCTTTTCCTCTCAAGGATATATTCTTTTTTCTTTCTTTTTTATTTATATGATACCCACTCTCCAGCACAAATCAACTGGATACTTACTTTTAACGTGGCACTCTCGCTCTAGTGACAGACTGTAAAAAATGTATAAGAGTACGATTCCCGCATTCAATGTGTTAAATGTGCTTAAAATAACCCTTCCACAAAGTTTTTTCCCTACAAATGGGAAGCATAAAAAAATATTTTCTATAACCTAATAGAAATCCCAAGTCAAAAAAAAAGAAAGTCATGATACTTCAGAATGTTTCTCCCATTGATAGATTTTGAAAGAATATTTTTCTCGCTTCAGAAAATCCTAAGCGCGGAAATCCATGCTTCCACCTACTGATTTAGAATAGGACGATGATTGTAGAGATTCAAACGAATCCTCGAACTCAGAATACGTTGTTAGAGGTGTCTTGAAGGAGTAAGTCTTTCCCCACGAGGCAACTTTGTGCCAGTCAACTAGTTTTCTGTCTCCAAATCTCGAGCGTGAAAAAAGTAGAGAATTCTTTTCATTCTCGGGTGCAAAGTTGACTGAAAAGGAAACATAGTAAGGGGAAAGGGAGAGACTTTTATAGCTTCTTTGAAGAGTACGAAGAAGCAATAAAAAGCTTCACTCATTCTACACAAGTAGCAGCGTGTGAAGACAAGTTTTCACGATATCTTATTGGTTGAATCAACTAGTAGACAGAACGTAGTTTTCGAGTGGTACCAGGATAGTGGAGCTACCGCCACCGTATTAGAAGCGTTTATGATATGGTGTCCCAAGTTTCAGGGAACCCCAAAATGTGTCAGAAAAAATTGTAAAATATTGAGAGCCTACCAAAGAGGTCCTCCAAGGAATTTTGATACAGGGCCCTCGCAGGACTATCTACTCCAGTGAGTCGCATATCAGGAAGTGCCAACTGACCAATTGTGAAGGATGACGGAGGTTTATTTCTATTCAAAACTAGCTCCCGACGACTGTCTGGTCCTTCTGTTATGTGCGGCACAAATTGACTCATGTGAAAGAGCCCCAACAACTTGATCGTTAAATGCACAACCACACACACAGGTCTTGTTCGTGTACCAAAAAATCAGTAGTTCTGATCAAACACCTAGACCAAGGGTATTAAGTACAAAAGAGAAAAAAATTCAAGTTGCTACGACAGTTTACTTTAAATCCAGATTGGCATCAAACTATCAGCAACACAGATAATTTGATGTTACAGAATCTCAGTATATCCTATACGCGCCTTCAACTTAATCTCTCATATCAAATCAGCTGCATACTGTTGCATTAACTTTAAAAAATAAACATGAGCCCCTTGTCAGAAAAAAAATCAGTAGAACAGAACAAAATCGTAAACCGAGTGCGAAAATCTCCCAAAATTTTAAGACTTATTTTTAAATTAGCAATTGCACAGCTTGTTGACTGATACACAATGATATTCTATTTATTGTGATCCTTTAGATGAGAAAAGATATCTTGCATGAGAACGAAACTGACGACTGGTCATTAACTGGACACTCACCTCCTATAAACTGGAGTAGTGATGGGAGGCGCGGATCATTCAGGAATATTTAACAGAACTTCAAAAATTCGAACTCAGTTTGGTGGAACTTTGGTGGAATTCGTTTCTCTTTTCCCATCACTGAGGGGTTGAATTCCTCAGCGAGGGAGTGCCAGCATTCCCACGCTTGGGGATCATTGCACTCATAAATATTGGGGTGCGTCATCGATTTTCCCGCGCTTCAAAAAGTCAACGAACTTTGTGCGGTAACTCTGCGCTGGTTCCGGACCAATCAGAGGTAATTAAGTTGACAAGGCAAATAGTCCGCTCTAGAATATTAAAGTGAAGTGTCGTTGAACAAAAAGGGGATGCACCCCCGATTTGGACACAGAAACAGGTTGAACAGATCCCAGACCTTGAGAATCGAGACTCCGCGGGACTCCAGGCGGCAACCATGTCCCGACTCCATCCCACCTCATCTCTCTCTCAAAGCTAAGTTAAATTTTAATCTTGTTGTGAAGTAAATTCATAGTTACGTAAATATGTTATTCAATAAAATTAATTGTTACCACTATACGATCGGACTATTCATTTAGTGTAATGTTAATTTGTCAATAGAACTTAACTAATTTTAACTTAAGTCATGATGCGATGTTAACTTAAGAACCTGGAAAGTTAAGAAATTAGTAATTTTGGTTAAAGAAATAAAATTAATTAAAAAGTTATCAGTAGCGTCGCATCATATTGGTACCGTGACCAGTCGTCGGAATTTTTTTTCTCTTTTGCATCATCTGATGTCGTAATTTTTTTTCTTGATGGGTCACCGAAATAACAATCCTACTTCATCTGTTAAACATATAAAAACTTTCTATTGTGTGCTTTTGTGTTTTGATTGTATCTATTACTCGAATTTTCTACTTGTGAATTTTTTTTCTTGTAGTTTTTTTTCGGAGAGAGAGAAAAAGAAAAAGGAAAGGTGTAAGATGTCACAGGTACTAGTGCTCTTTTTTCTTTTATATTGATGTGAATTTTTTTTCCGTGCATGTATTTACGCGAGAGTCGATTGGTTAAAAGTTTTATTTAATTTTCCGAGTTTATGAATTTCCTCTTACCCTGCACGAGTGCTTGAATTCAGTTGTTTTAGTGGGAATTTAATTGTTTTCGTTGCAATTTAATCTCGTTAGAAATTTTGTTTTAATTTTTTTTAAACATGCCACGTACACGACAATCAGACCCCCTTTTGACGCAAACGGCGTCTGAGAAATTTAATCTAATTGATTTGATCCCAATGTATGACGGAGGTGAATCGTTGGGAATACGTAGGTTCCTGGAAAAAATAAACGATGTTGCGAATTTAGGCAAGTGGTCTAACGCCGAGAAAGTTACTATTCTGAAACTAAAATTAGCGGGAATAGCTGAGGAATTTTTTTTATCCGACTCAACCCACAGTCATTTAACAGAGTACAACGATATCGCTAGAGTTCTTATTACTAGATTCGAGAAGGCCGTCCCATTATCCACACGTCTCCAGCTATTTTCATCATGCATTCTGGGTTCGTCCTAAAGAGTGCAAGAATTCGCAGCACGCATCAACAAACTAGGAACACAGATATTTCAGTCAGGTAATTCGGCTCAAAACATGCAGGTACGGAACGCTAATGATCAATTGTTACAGTCGCGTTTTATAAGTGGTTTGAGAAACGATATTCTTAGATTCGTTTTGGCTCGAGACCCCAATACTCTCGAAGAATCAATTAGCGCGGCGTTGATTGAAGAACAAAACGTTAAACTAAATCAAATCGCAAATGACGAGAGATCTGGTTTGTCGCCCTCACAAACGGAAACTTCGGTCATTTCGGCATTGGCAAACACATTACAGGAAATCAATTTAAGGGTCAAGCGTTTACAGGAAGCGAGCTCAGTTACGGTTCGCAAAACAGGTGGGGATCCTTTTCGCAGAAGAGAAACTGTTTTCAAATGTTTTTATTGTGGCTTTCAAGGACATAGGCAAGCGGAGTGTCGAAAAAGAGGATGGACGAACGTAGAGCCAATTACCAGTCCCCCCGGAGAAACGCCGCGAGCGAATTTTCTGTTTTCCGTCACCCATTCTTCCGACCAGTGACATGTCCATTTCCAAGAATTTGGCTTTTCGCGATAATTACGCAGCCCCCAGGCATTTGGCGAACGGGTCACAAACTAGGGATAGAGGTAGTTTCCGACGCAATACTAGAAACGACAATTTAAACTTCCGCGGAGAAGGCCGATTTTAGATTTTATACAATTGGTAGAAAAACGGCCCCGCTTAACGCTGTTTCGTTTAGCACTGTTTCGGCTTAACGCCCTTTTATTTCAATTGTGTGATACCCCGAAATTGCACGCAGCGTTAGGCTTCCCGATATCCGAAGCAGTTTATCTGTGTTTCGTCTTTCCTGCTGTGTTATACTAACGTATTTTTATCGTTTTAAACATTTGTTGACGTTATTGTGAGTATAAAATTATATAATATAACGATTGCTATAGTGACAAATGTTATGATTTTTAAATTTTATCATGGGTGATAATAAAAACACGAAAATAAAGCAACAAGAAAAATAATTTCACTAGAAACTAAAGTGCAAGTGATTAGAAGATTAGATACTAATGAACGTCAATATTAGATTGGTGCAGCATGAAAAAAAAATTTGGCAACTTCAACAATAAGGACCATCTCTAAGAATAAAGAAAAAATACTGTCATCGGAAACTGTGCAACAACGACAAGCTCTGCAACTAGAATTACCCGTTCTAGAAACAATACAATACCGGAAATGGAAAAACAACTATATACGGATTGATGACGAAATTATACGCAATATGTCATTTAATCCATCTACTTTCTGGATAGAAAGGAACAAAATTGGAAAAACAGAAGATACCAAATGATCTGAAATGTAGACATACTGATCTAGAATTTTATTTATTTTTATATGTATATTCGTTTATTATGTTTAAATATTTGTAATAAATTATTTTTTGTTATAAAAACATAACTAATAAATTTAATGGTAAAATACCTGACCAATTTTCTACCCATCTTCCCCTAACCCCATTGTTTGCTTGATGAGATAACCTCGTTTAACGCTGTTTCATATTACGCTCTTCTTTGATGGAACGTATACCCCGCGTTAAGCGGGGTCTTACTGTATATACATACGAAATAATCACAACATTGGTAATTCATTTTTATTCATCATCATTAAAGTATCGTATTGTCATCCAAAACAATCATGTATATAAAATTTCAGTTCTACTGAATGCTCGTGAGAGAAAAACTTTTTCAAGTTTTGACACAAGTCGCCAACGTGGCTGTATTTTTAATTCTTTAAATAATTAGTTTTAATCCATTAATTTTTATTAATTATAAGATTATTTTATTGTCATCCAAAATAATCATGTATATAAAATTTCAGCTCAATTGAGAGCTTTAAAATTTATTTTACTAACGATTAAAAATTCCACCAAGATAAATAAATATACAGAGAGTGTGAGCAAATAATAGGAATTGAAAAAAGACAATCGAACTTCAATTGTAATGTTTTCTCTCTCATGGAGTTATAAATTTCTTAGAATGATTATTTGAAGATAATTTCATAAATATTAAAGATAAACTTATATCCTTGCTTTAAAAGCTTATTAATGTGGTTTTCATACAGCAAGATCAATTTCAATTACACTGTTATTGTACTTATACAGAATTAATTCAACATCTGCCTTTTTTACACCAAAAAAAATGATAATATCAAGTAATAAAAGACAAGTATAGCTTTCACGCTTCACACTAATAAGAAAGAACACCCATCTATCTCTAGCTTCTCAAGCTGTTTACAAGCACTTACTGACATTAGGGGTTAGGAAAGCTATTCTAAATGTCAAACCCCATTTTCATGTAAGTGACCGTTATTGCCTCCTACCTGCAGTTACCTTATTAGATTTCAGAGAATTTGTAGAGACCAAACACTTCTCGGCACATAGTTCATGAGTTTAACATATTCACAGTGTTGTGGAAACTCGCTTTCCACAACTACTTTGCTTCAGAAATGACCCGAAGGAATGTCTGTAGATGCTCTAATTCCACTTAATTATTAATAATTTATATTATGTTTACTCAAGAAAGCTATTTATTTAGAAGTACTAACAAATAACTAAGATATATATATAGATATCATGCCATTTAATTTATAAAGCTTACTGTTTCATATATGATTACCGTAAGCTCTATTAATATTGTTATTTGTAATGTATGAAATTATAATATGATGATAGAAGCTATTATAGTTTATGCCATCATAACTTATATAATTGACAGTTTAGTAAGTTTTAGTGTTATTAGGGTTAGTCATAAGATATACAAGAGCCACTACCCATTCGCTTCGCTGAGAGTTTGTATTTTTTAAGTTTTTTTTTATTATGATTATATTGAAATACTATAGTTTTTAAAAATATTTTTATCCTATCATTAAGTTTTTAATATATGTGCAAGAACATTCTTATCGATTTCGCTTATTGATTTAAAAAAGGACAGGTTAAATAACTATAAACAAAAAATATATTTATTTTTACGTTCTCATAACCCCCTTCGAAGGCAATTTCCGCAAACCCCGTTCATAGAGGATCTACTCAATAAAAGAAACAATCTTGACAAATTTCAAGTTTAGGGTTTAATAATTCAATAACGGGAACTTTTTTTATTTATTACACCCCCGAACCACCTCCTCTTGGGAGTCCACAAAGCCTTTTTTTACCAAATTTAAATTTACGAACCAAAACATGATTTTCAAATTTCAAGTCTGCATGCAGGAATTTTTGTCTAACTCCCCCTCAACCCTCTCTTGGCGTCGTTTTCCGCATGCCTGATCTTGGCGGATCTTTGATTAACGAAAAAAGGTCTACCAAATTTCAAGTCTCTATCTCTACTGGTTCTCGAGATACCGTAATAAATGAGTGAATAGCTTTTCTCCTTCATGAGTTCGTTAATATTAACGTTGCAGCTAGTCGAACGCTTTTGGCGACGGACCTCAAAATTTTGAACCAGGGTCAAGCGATGAGGACGACACCTGAGCTGGCCCCTACCCCCCTCTCTTTTCTTAACTTCCACACCATATCAAAGGGAGAACGTTTGAGCCTCGACATATTTAACGTGCAATGACCCCCTCTGCACAGCTGTACTAAGCTGTAATTCATGAATCCGTTGCCTTGACCAGTAGGATACAGCGGCCAACTTTCTCTTTTACAGATGTCTTTTTTTTGCACACTCATGAAGTATTTAACGGGTTCTCCTCGCGTATTTTAAGTTACCTCGAAGGGAAAACGCTTTTAAGGAATTGCTTAATTGATTTTTGAGAGCCTCTTTCTGTGAAGCAACCACAATGTACCCGAATGAGTCTCAATCTTAGAAATCAAGTGAAGTGAACTCGAAAAGATGTTGATAGCGAATTCTTAGAAGACAATACTAGTGTAATGTTGCGAAAAGCTTGAGGTTATATTTGTGAAAGCTTCCTTGCGAAATGTTTTTATTAGACACTCATAAGTAGTCTTATTACCATGCTAGGGTAGGTCTACTATATGCAAATCCAGTGTGTCTGTCTTACTACACCTAGTAAATCTGATAAGTAACATTTGTTTTCATTAATTATCGTAAAATCCGGTGTAGAACGCGCACCGTTAACACGAAAAATAAGATCGAAACTTAAAGGTTGCGCGCTATACACCGGGTATAGAAATGACAGCTATAAAAATAACAAAAGAGATAAGCATAAAAAACTGTTTTACTTCTATACGTATCGAAATACTGTTTATTTAAAAGAAATGACTTGTCTTATGCACTAAAAGAGTTGTAGTTCTAGAAGTATACTATTTTTCAAAAGTCTGGAATAGTATTTAGAATAAATGACTTAAAAATAAGAGCAATGTATACTAATATTTCAGACTTCTTCATAAAACAGAGCATGCGCGTTATGAGGTGAAGATACCTAAAAATGAAAAAACTCAGCTTGAAAGTATAGGTGCGTGTTATACACCGGATTTGACGGTAAGAGTAAAAGTAGTTCTTGATTTTGCAATATCGGTTCCTTCCATTACCCATCGCACAGATGCGAACTTCAGTTCTCCGCAACACAGTTTCAAACTGAATCTTAGAAAGTTGACCGTCGGAAAAGGAAACATTTCAACTACCTCTTGTTATTTCATCTCGTTGTTATTGATCGCTACTATTAAAGTATCGAACCGTGATAGCTCTGCAATTTAAGAGAGTGAGGGCTAACGTAGCACTATAAAGCAACTCAAGGGCTAATGGCAATGCACCTCGTCATTTTCAACCTCATTCAAGGGACGAAGATGACACCTGAGCTGGCACCCTTCTCTCCAAACTACCACACCATGCTAAGAGGAAGACTTTGAGCCTTGAAATTTGTAACGTTCATTACCCCTCAACACAACGGGTCTTCAATGATACCTAGGGTTTGAATTCATGGCACATTGACCACGTGTTTGGGACCATAACTACTGGAGTACCCCGACCTTCTCCTATAATTTGAAAATAATGATACAGATATTTATTTTGATGGAACAAAACTTTAATCAAACTACCTCTTTCAAAAAGTGCATCCTTGAAGAGTAATACAATAAAAAATGCTAATAAAGTTGTAATGGACCACCTCACGAGGTTTCTCTTTAAAAACTCGTTTCGAGGTATTAATATTCTTAGCTGTTTTGCAGAAAGTTCAGTTGTTACTTCTTTACAAAGGAAATGGGATGTGGAGATGAGTTCTAATATATAAAAGGAGGGTTTTGCGTGGGTAAAAAGAGAGAAAGAGAAGAGAGTCAACCGAGATTTGCGGAACCAATGTTAGTTTTCATTAATTCAATCGGCTAGTTAGTAACTCCTTGTCTAGATTCAGGAATTTGCCTCATTTGGAGATCAATCCTTATCGTGAGAAGTTGTTTGTTCAAATTTCATTGTCGTCGGATTCACTTTGTGTGATGAAGAGTAGAGCTTCCGTGTCTTATGATATTCAGACTCCAATCTTTTGATCTGCCCATCTTTTGAAGTTTAGGCTAAATTAGTCTAGTGCTCAACAAAATAGTTACATTATTATTTGTATTTGTGATTAGTTTTAGTGTTTTGTGTTTTATCGTCTTCTCTCATTGCCAGGTCGGGTTCCAGTCGCAATCTTTCAAATACAGAACTTTCGAGTTAGATAATCAGATTTTGAAGGGGCATTTACGAGGAAATATTTAAAAATAGACGTGACAGTGAAGGACAATAGTATATATCTTAAGAAATTTCATAGTTCCATATAAAATAGGAAACATTTACGGTGACTGCCTACCTTTGAACCCACTTTTTTTTATAAAAACAAATTGAGTGTTTTTAGGAAGAAAAATGAAAAAAAATATGTAAATACATAAAAAATTTTTAATAAAAATTGTACTTTGTGAAAAATTGGTTGTTTTCAAGGAAATTTTACCAAATTTTTACTAAAACAGGTAACGCTGCATAAAAATTCTTAATACAATGAACATAATTTTCTTTATACACAGTATACATATTACGGTTCTCTTCAAAATGAACCAAAATCTAAGAGAAATATTAAAATTAAAAAAATTAGACAATTATACATAATAATATGAAAATTTTGAGATTTTTTAAAGTTTTTTTTTTTATAAAAACTGCCCTAAATGAAAAAAATGTTTAACCTACAACATAACTTATAATCCACTTATGAAAATAGTATAATAAACATTTCCACACAAAATTTCAAAACGTTATCTGGTTTGGTTCTGAAAATATCATCTATCTGGTAAAGCATTTCTTTCGAAAACATAATTTTGAGAAAAACTCATTTAATCTTTTATCTTACTGCCCTTTTGCAGTGAGTGAAGTTTTTTTAAAAAATCACTATAACATTAATTTTATTTCGTGTAAAAGAAAAACTGTTTTGAAAGGAAAACTGTTCAAACTTATAAGATTTTGAAATGAAAACAAATGCCTTATGTAGACGAAAAACGACATTTTCAAAATAGGCAATCACCTTAAATTGCAAAATCTGGTATGCATGCACAATAATAATTAAATTCTTAAAATATATTTATTATATTATAAAACTAATATAATATATCACACAAATTATAAAATTAGAGTGATGAAATACATTTAATAAGTTTAAATAATTTAATACAATTACAATACAATAAAGCATGACGTTTCACATTGTTTGTGATAAGGAGTACGCAAAAGTTATCGTAATTGTGCTGAGTGAGTAAGTGAGGGAATCTTTATTAATATCGAAATGCAAAACACGTGGGCAGTTGGCAATGAACCTCGTAATTTTTGAGCTATGGTCAAATAAAGAGAACGATACCCGCGCTAGTATTCCCCGCGAAAGTGAGGACTTTGAGCCACAAGAGCTTTAACGTTCCTCACCTTGTGACATTTGGGAAGCATGAGAGTTAAGAAATTTAATAATCAATTTATTACGTTAACAGCCCTCTCCACATTCTGGAGAGGTGGCGGTTGCCTTTTCTCCAATTACACTTGGGATTCCGGCTCGTAGGTGGAAGGTGGTTTTTCCCACGGCCATTGATTGTCGTTGCGATGTCTTATGAAAGGACCCCTCAATATTTTAGAGGTACACGTGTGGATAGGGACGGCGTTATGCTATCTACATAAGAAAGCCAATTTTGCAGCTGCGTGGAGGGAATATGCTACACCCCCCTCCACAGCTAATCTTCGGAGGAGCTAGTCTTTAAAGAAGTTCAGCTTGTCCGTTTCCGTGACTATGACTAGGCTATCTCGGTCGTATTTGTAGTGAAGTATCGTATTAAAAACAAAGAAAAGAAAATATTATGGCACAATCTGCTTTTTAACGGTTATAATAGAAAATTATTTTCGCGATGAAACTAAGTTTAATCTTTAAGCCATTTTGCGGATACAACTTTGATTTTCTTGGAATAATAAACTTTCGAAACAATTTCTTTAAAGTTGAACGTCCAAACAATGGGAGCGTAACAGGTGTTGATTACAGAGTATCCTACAAGATTTTCCGATATTAAAGGTTTCCCTCGACACCATATAATCAAGCGGCGTGAGAAAATATTTGAGCAAAAAAGAACAAGATGAATGGTGGGTCCTTAATTTCTATAGACCTCCTAAGTCCTTCATGTAGTCCACACGTCGGTAAACTTTCAAAAGAGTAAGGGGAACAAAATAACTTACGTATAAGAGTCATTTATATGCATATGCGTGCGCAGGACTTTCGCGATCTCAAGGCTGTGGAGTTCCAGATTTAATATATTTTATAATATTTAAATAACTTTTTTATATAAAACAAAACATTCTCCATTCCTTAAAGAACTAACAAAGATTTTTTGTGAAATAATTTTTTTTTATTTCTGTGGTTACTCAGAGTAAGAAAAATGTGAAAACAGTTTCCAATGTTGAGAATTAAAATTTCAAATTTGTTAAAACAATTTCTAATAAATACTACTATAAGTACCTCTTTCTGGATTTTAATACATACAATAATTATTAAAATTAACTCGGATTGTTCTTGTATATAAAAGTAATTATGACACTCTTTTTGTTAACTCTTATGCATGTCATACAATACGAAATATAAAGTAATTTTTGTCACTCTTGTTTGGGAGAGGAATAAGTGTATCTCTTTTCCAATCATAAGTGCTCCCGCATTCATGCATACGAATAAGTAAACATTGCTAAAAACCACCATAATACGAGGGTTCGGGCAAAAGCCAATGCAACAATTTTTTTCTTGACAATACCAGTCTGGTTGGAAAATGTGACCTATACAGACAGAAGGACAAGGTGTTAACTACATGTGTGGACAATGAATAGCACTAAAATATAGTAATACACTAATTTATTACGGTAATATACAGGGCAATATGACCTTCACGGTGCAAAAAAATGACAACACAGTACACCTAAAGTTGACATGACAAACGTGGGCCTAAAGACCCTCAATGTAGTCCCCTGCTTCTATAACCACACGCTATCAACGATGTGGGAGGCGCTGAATACCACCAGCCTCAGCATCTGCCGCCCCATACGTGAATAGGGTCACCTGTTGGCGCACACCATTAGCAATGTCCTCTCGTGTTGCAAACCGCCCACCACATATTGGTTCCTTAATCTTGGGAATGAGATCAAAGGCACAGGGTCAGATCAAATTCAATGTGACATTCCATCGCATTTCTCCCTCTGAGAATGATTATTTTGATGTAAACGGGCTACTCAAAACGGGATACTTCCATTTCACACGACACTCACCAACTGACTGATTTCACAGCCCTCGCTGCACTACTACCAGCTATCACAGAGCCATCTGTTGTTCTGCAAACACACTATGGCTGCAGAACTTCCACGCGACATATATACGTTTGTGATATGTTCACATATTTTCAAGAAAAAAAAAATAGTTGCCATGACTTATGCCCCAACCCTCGTATATATCTTACCAAAGTAGCATTTTAATTGATAATTTTAACTGAGCATTTGTTTAAGAACTAATTATAATTTGTCCATTGAATTTCATTTAACTTTATTATCGGAAAACAATTCAGTGCACAAGTAACAGTCTTAAGCTGGTAAAATGTTTAAATGTATATATAAATACTATTTTAAATATAAGACAGCAAACATCAACGTTTGTAGGATGGAAATGCAAAAATTACACTTTTTTAAAGCTGCCAAAGTTTCATTCATTATAGAGAATTTTAATATTCTATTAATATTTTCTTTTTAAAATAAGAAAAGATTTATCACAGATATAGAAACGTAGTTATATAGTTTAGAGAAAATTAGTTATAGAAATTCTTCATCAGAATAGAGCATCAAAGACTCGTTGGGACGTTTCTCCTTTTGATTACTTTTCGAAGACCATTTTTCTCGACTCAAGAAGTCATAAACTCAAAAATCAATACCTCTAAATACGGATTTCGGATACTAATATTTATAAAAAAGAATGTATTTAGATTGCTATATAATTTTCTAACATACACCGTAACCATATTTGATAACATAAGTAAAGTTATATACTGTATGAGAAAAACGTTTATTACCTTCAAAGAAGAAAATAACTTCCAATATATTCTTTCAAGAATACGGAAACATGTGTCGTTAACTTGTGCATAATACATAAATAATACAATATTTATTGTACCTAAGCGAGTGTATATCAAACTTTCAATATTTGCGACCTAATCTTCAATCAAAACTTTCATCGAGCCCCCATACAATGACAACATATTGATATTGTAATAATAATAAAGTTTGACGTTAATCATATTAAAGTTAACCATAAATAGTGCAAATTATCAAGATAAGTATAAAATCATGTGTTTGTTACTTTAAGGAGTAATATAAAAATGAAAAAAATTTAAGTCAATTCCTACTTAGATCAACAAAGAAAACTTTTATTTTAGCTACTTTTTATTAAATAGTTATAATTAATATAAATATGTTTATACACAGGACAGAATCACAACATTAAGTGGTAATTAATTTTTATTCATTATCATTAAAGTATCATATTGCCATCCAAAACAATCGTGTATATAAAATTTCAGTTCAACAGAATGCTTTAAAACGTGAAAAAAAAAAACGTTTCATGTTTTGTCACAAGTCGCCAAAAATGATGCCAACGTAGCTGTATTTGTAATTCTTAAAATAATTAGTAATCAATTAATTTTTATTAATTATAGTTAAATTATTGTATTGTCAACCAAAATAATCATGTATATAAAATTTTCAGCTCAATTGAGCACATTAAAATTTATTTTATTAACGATTGAAAATTCCATCAAGATAAATGAATAAATAAATATATAGAGATTGTGAGCGAATAGTGTAGGAATTGAAAAAAGGGGACAACTTGGATAAAAATGAGAAGCATAATAAAATATGCTGCTATCCACAGGAAAGCGAAATCAGAATATAGTATTAATGTAGGAATACTTTTTATCTTAAAAAATCCACCAAACCTGGATCCTATTATTTAACATAACGTCAAAGACAGCTTTAATACGTCGCTTTTCCTTTCTAATTTTCAATGTGGAAAAGATTAGGGTAAACATACAACGCGAGTACTTTTATTATGTCAGAATATAATGAGTTTAGCTTCCTTTCAGTAAGTGAATAATTTTTAGATTTTTTAATTTTGAGTTATAGATATGGTCGCGTGCCCCCTCACATAAGATTATCATGTCCTCCTAGGGGTCAGCGCTGCACAGTTTGAGAATCGCTGATCTAAGCAGCACATCGTAAAGTACTTCTTATATTTTTGTTAGAAGATACAAACATGTATTCTATCCCATAGTTGTTGCTAATAAGAATGCACTAAAAGAATAATTTGTTTGAAAGAAAGATGGAGCAAGAAAAATTGAGCAAGAGATGGGCGTAATTTCTAAGCAAACAGCATGAAGCATATGATTTACTTATTGATTTTAGTTTTACATCTTATACAAAGCAACACAAGGGCTATTGGCTACGGACCTTGCATTTTCTAACCAAGGTCAAATGACGAGGATGACACCTGAACTACCCCCTCTTTAAATTCCCTGCCATACCAACAGGAATACTTTGAGACTCGATAGATATAACGTGCATCAGCCTCTCTACTACGCAGTTATATATGGTCTATTTTTTTCCTTTGTTTCAAATATTGTAAAGTTACACGCAAATCCCCATCATGTTCGATGTTTGAATAGTGCTGTTACTTCTTAATTTATTGACTCCTATTTGATCAACTATTTCATTATCAGTAAGATTTAAATCCAATTTGGCAGTTTTACCAAATTTGTACATATTACTCTTAAAGAACACAGGAAGACATTTTTATATGGAAAATATCTATAAATAGTGGTGTTTCGGCTATTAAAAATTAGATATATATTACTGACTTTGATAAATTCCACACACAAAAAAACACTTCTATTTTGTGAAAAAAATTATTTTATGCCATGTTTTAATTACTATTGATTAAATTCACAGAAATGCCAATACTTTTAAAATAATGATTCACAATGGAATGGAAGGTAAAAAATATATTTGGTTATCTCAAAACTTAGCAAATTGTCTTAAATCATTTCAAATACAAATTGAAAAGTTTTAAGATGACTTAAGTATGAAAAATAATAGCTGTATAAAAATGTAAAACTTTAGAAAAAGTTTTGGAATTGCCTTTCCTATACCAGGTGTTTTGTTGTCTTTCAAATGGTTTTATTTGAACAATAGATATATAAAATAGTATCGCTAATATAGAGTGAATGGCCCGCGCAGCCTCTTTCAATTCTTTGTTTTTACATTCACATAAAACACTATATAAAAATTTTTTGGCTAACTTAAAGCGATTGGCCCGTACAGCCTCCTTCCAATTGTTGCCTTTTCATTCTCCCGCGTAAATAATAATACACGCCTTATAATTTAAATAACGCCATCTAGTGGTCTGCATGTTCCTTAACAAAGTGTATGTATAAGTATTTTCCGGTTTAACTAAGATATGTCGCCAGCAAAAAGTATGCAACGTATTAATTTGACACATACGTCATTTTGCTCGTCCTACATTAAACTACAAACACATACAAGTTGAGACAGACAAAGAGTGATGTCTTTGTTTCATCGTGCAGTGATCATGTTGAATTTTGTGACTGAAAAAGAACATTTGCGGCACGCATTGCTTTTTTATTTAATCAAAAGAAAAAAGGCAGTTGAAAGTCATCATTTGCTGGTAGCAACATGATGAACACGCTCATTGATTAGAAGATGTGAGACATGGTTTCGACAATTTAAAAGTGGTGATTTCAATATGAAAGACAGAGAGCTCTAGTAGGCCACAAAAGTGCGAAAACGGGCAATTACAGGAGTTATTGGATGATGACCCAACTGAAACTCAACAGCAATAGCAAACCTTGAACACCAAGCTAACGTGAATGCTAGACTTTCGGTTTCCTGTGATATTTATTTTATATTTCAGAACTTCTTGTGATACGCAATTTTCTGACCAACGTTAAATTAAATAAATAGTTGAACAGTTTATACATTTTAAACAGAAAATCGTAGAGAAAAAAATTGTTTACTTACCTATTTACTTAGAATAAGAGTTTACCAATTTATTATAAGAGACACCTACTTTTAAAATGGGTGATCATCAATGGCGTAGCAAGTTCTGAGTGGGCCCGTATCAGAACTTCCACAGGGCTCTCTTTTATTAACAAAAGCCCTCTTAAAGGTACTATAATTACACATATAGGAGCCCCTGTAGCTCAGGGCTCTGTATTATTGATAGGGCTGATACGGCGGTAGGTACGCCCCTGATGCGCATTATTATATAAACTGGTATATTTTTCATTAAACTTATATAATAGTCTGTAACTAATAATGCGTTGTTCAGCTATAGGAAAAAAGCATGCTGCGACATCTTTAACACGTACAAATTTTATCAATATAACTTCTAACATCCATGTATATATATTATAAAAAGAATCTGATCACCTACGCATAAATGTGGAAATTTTCCTTTCAGCAAAGAATCCGCAATTTTTGAGTCGGAAAAAATTAGCTTTGAAGAGAATTACAAGAGGAGATAGATTTTAAGTGGGATGGATTTCCGAGAGAATAACAAGCAGGCCTACACATAAATAAAGCAAATATAAGCAACATTTGACATTTAGGCAACCAAAAGGCTGAAGGAATCTCTTTTGCTTGACAGTTTTTACATTTTCACTTCACAATTTTCTAAAACTCTTAAGAAAGTTAAAACTCTCTCGCTTTATCCCCCTCAGGGGGCTCACCTTCTTTAGGTGAGTACGGGTTTCACGCTCCCGAGGTGCCCTAGTGATCTTTTCCTTTTCCCTAGGGGTTTACTGTCTTTAGTAAACACGGGCTTCACGAACCCGGGGAACCCTAGTGATCCTTCTCTATTTTCGGCCCTCTTTCTTGCCATTCAAATTTCCCTTTTCTTCTTTTCACGTCCAGACCACAGACCTACATTGGACAATGAACATTGTCCCAACTTAATTCTTTTCTAGTAAAAAAATTGATATTTTTTTACTCCCGTATTATGGTTTATATTTTATATTCCGTTCTTTTCATTTGATTTGCTTAAATTTCTTTCAATGTTTTGCTTTTGTTGCTTCTTTTATGTTCGATTATTGATTTTTTTGTGTTCAACTTATTATCTTTATTTTTCTGCCACGAAGTCCTGTGGCAGACCAGGACTGAGTGGAATGAAGTTGTGTCTGATATTTTTTCACTTTTGGTATGATGACACAACGGACTGCTCCCTGGGAAATCTGGCACTTGAAGCGGGGTTTTGAACTTTTGAGGACCTTTGGACTAGTGAGGTGGGGTCTTGGAGGAGGCGGCCATGTAGAGGGTACAGGAGAAAAGCTGAGTTTTGCGTCTCAGACCGCCAGATAGTACAGGAGCCCGGGACAGCCTAACCAGCATGTCCTGGCTGCTCTATCAGCTGGTGTATAATCCCACCTGTCTTGTAGTTCCAGGTGGTGCCTGGATGGGGTCCTGCATTGCAGAGCGGGGGGCTCTCCCGAGGCCACTACTGGTTGCTGACTGTAGGGCAAGCCCTGCCAAACTGGTCCTCTGAAAATCAAAAGGAATTCTCCTCCTCCTCTCCAAAAAAAAATTCAAAATAAGTCAAAATAAGAAAAAAATTCAAAACGCATCTTTTAAAACCCCCATCCCACCCTTCCCAACACATGATGCTCAGCCCATGGATGGTACAAGCCTTGTATTACCCTCTCTCACCACCGATAAAGTTTCCGAACATGCTCGTTTTTTAATCCTATCTCTTCCTAAAAATGAAATGTTACAAAAGTCTCCATTTGCAATTCATAAAGCTATTCAAGGAATAAGCGGCGAACCCAAATCGGTCAAAAAATTACGATCTGGTGAATTTGCTTATCGAAACGTCATCTGCCTTACAAACGAAATCTCTCTTGTTAGCCAAAACATTTTTAGACTGTCCGTTAATTGTAAATCTTCATAGATCCTTAAATTCTTGTCGTGGTGTGTGATATCTGAAACAGATCTTTTGTGCGCCTCCGAAGCAGAAATCTTGGACGGACTTTCTGACCAAGGGGTTACTGAAGTCAGAAGAATTAAAATAAAAAAGGAAACGTCACTTTTTCCTACTAAACATTTAATTTTAACTTTCAATAGCCCTAAATTACCATCAAATATTAAAGCTGGTTACCTAAATTGTAAATTACGTCCATATATACCGAATCCTCTGCGCTGCTTTAAGTGCCAGAGGTTCGGTCATTCTCAAAATTCCTGCCGCGGACAACTCACATGTTCTAGGTGTGCAGCTGTAGGGCATTCTTCTACAGATTGTACCCTAGAACCAAAATGCATTAACTGTTCACAGATTCATACCGCCGATTCCAAACTTTGTCCTAAATGGAAAACTGAAAAGGAAATTCAAACCATTAAAACAAATAGAAACATATCCTACTTTGAAGCCCGAAAATTAATTGCCCCGCAGTTCTCCCAAACTTACGCTCAAGTTGCCAAACCCTCCATTGCTACCAGTACAACACAAACAGATGAAAATATTACTAAAGTCAAGTTCCCACCTTTACAAATACTTAAACCTCTATTATCCGTACCTCATCCAAATGCATCTCCTTCAATTACTTCAAATTCCACATCGTCGTCTACCACTCAGGCAAACCTCTTGCCCTCCGCATCTTCAATAAAACCAACCACAAAAATTGCATCTCGGTTACCTAAACCAATTTCTTCTGCTGCTGCCCCTGACAATAACCTGAATACATCTGCCTCATCTTTATCAGCTGAAACCCGCACTCTTATAAGATCTAATAAATCTGCTGCGCGCGGCGCGGGCGCGGCGCGCGCGCGCTTTCAACTGAAATTCAACCCTTACCAGAATCTGACCCTACTGCATCCAATGGTGAACATTTTAATGCACCTGAAGTCCCACAGTGTGCAAAACGAAATTCAAGAAATAGAAGAAAGCGCCTGAAAAAGTACAGAAAGCAGAAATTAAAAATCCAAATGGCTCCACATAGACCTCGAAAGTCAACACCTACAGAGTTAACAACTGATGAGGAGGATAAGATTACGTATGATGTGCAGGCGGAGGAACTAGAACCAAATCCTGAGGATAAATTTGCCGTGATGGAATGTTTTGTGAACAATCCTAGCGAAATATATGCGGGATTAAACCCCCACTCGATTCAGAAAAAGTAGTAACTAACATTTTTCATGAAACGTTGAATTTTAAACAATGTTAGAGCAATCACTTTTTTTCATTTGTCTATTTTTCAAACTTGTCTGACTTGGTGGGGATACTCTCCACCAAAACCTTTTTGCCTTCTTTTTCAAAATTGGAGTTTTACTTTTAATTTGATTTATATGTTTCATTGTATTTTTACTGTATTTCATGTATGTATGCATGCATATATGTGTGTGCATTTACTTTTAAAACATATATATTTTTACAATTATACGACTTTTATTTTAACAAGTGTTTAGCGCAGCTTGGCCAAAGTTGGCCCTTGCGCCACTAAACCCCACATTCACTTCACTTCACTCTCGCTTTATCATTTAAAAGTAATTATTTTTGATTGATAGTCATGAATTTAAATGTCCCTTGAAAGAATTACGTTCCTCTACTTTCCGCAACTAATTTGTCTAGGGAACTAGCTTTTGGGATTTTTCACAAAGTTTTCTATGAAGAAAAGAGGGAATTTCTATGTTTTAAAAGAGAAACAATTTATAATTTTACACGACTGTGTTTTGCAATATTTATCATTATAAAATGAACTCTTTTTTTTTCTGGGGGAATTTCGATATTCCTTCTTTTCGTAAATTTTTGAATGAATTCGTAAATTTATATAAATGTATGCACATTCACACTCACATAATAATTCGTAATAAAATATTTATATACAGAGTAAATAAACTATCTTAATTTTTTTATTTGGTTATATGTTTATGTGAGACATTGAACCATAAACTAAAACTAGTGGTCGTAAGTATGAAAGATATTTTCAATAGAAAGAAAATAAAATAAATTTCCAAAATGATAAAGCAAAGAAATCTGCCCGTTTTTGAATATGCAAAAATGTCGGAATGGAATGACGTCATACTTGACGTAGTGATGACCATATCGTTGACCAACAAAATATGTCGACATCCACATATAAACTAACGGACTGTGTAATAGTACAGCATTTTTAGATGCAGCCGAGATTATATAATATGTCATGTGATGAAGCGTGAGCGAGTGAGTTTTTATTAACATCGAATAAAATATCATTAGAGCTGTTAACGACGGAACCCTTTAATTTTGAACCACTGACGTAGCTAGCCCTGAATCAAATGTCATTGGTTTTAACATTTTATGATTTTTTGCTTATGCATTTTGGAGCTCCTGAAGGGTTCCGTATCATTGATACGGATGATACAGTGGTTCCCCTATTCTGAATCATGTCAAGAAAGAACGTCACCTGAACTAGCACCCTCTCTCTGAATTCACATTACACGCAAACGGAAAAACATTGAACCTCAACAGATTTAACGTGCATTATCCCTATACACTGTGAATCTTAAGTGCATGCCCAACGGATTTGGACTGATGACATGGCGGTCACGAATCCGTGACCATGACCACTAGGCTACCGGTATGAAGCATACGTGAGATATTCTCCCATACATAAAGTTTATGGGGCGAATGTTGATGACAGGACATATAGTCGATGGTTTCGGAAATTAAGGGACACCCAGAAATTGTCATTGTCAAGGAATGGGTGAACGCGTATTCCCCCCTAGAGAATATTTTGATCAAGTCATAGAAAGCAGGGAGGGGGGCAAAAATCAAATCATGTCAGAATTAATGGAAACTTTCAATATTCATTGTCGGAAGACGGCTGGAAGCGTTAAGTTCCACCAGAATGTTGGATGGTTGCTTTCTACATTCGCTAAATCCAGACCATAGGGAATGATATGCCTGTTTTTCCCTGTTTTTCTTCAGCAAAAATGGGACATTCCTGTAACAGATTGTGACAACTGAAGAGAAAAGTGGGTGTTGTACAATAGCATATATACAGCGTCAAGAAGCTAAGTGTCAACTTTCTGAAACACTTGTATCGACTTCTAACCACATTATGTTGTGATGACCGTGACCGTGACTAGTAAAACATAAAGATATACAGCATGTAAATTCATTGTATTTGATAGCACAATAATTGTAAAAACACTCCAGTGGCGTACGTACTTGGCGTGAATCAAGCTTTGTGCCACCAAAAATCCTTGCCCCTTCCCCGCAATGCGAGTGTTACGGGGACGTACGTTACGCCGCTGAGATGATATAACGTGACAAGTGATATAGCATATGAGATATTGTTTGTTATTTGAGTCCAACAAATGCAGTACTGTACACACACACATTCACAATATACCTCAAATCTACGGGGAGGATGAAGCTGATGACAAGGGGCCGATGGTTTCGGAAATTCAGGGATAAAGAGAAATTGTCAAAATCAAGAAAGATGTGGACATACCCATCCACTATAGAAGAGGATTTGTGAACTGGAATTTAAAATTCTCGTGAAATATTTATAAAAAAAAGCACTGTTTTAAAACATGTGACGAATCTATACGCATCTCACACTAATTCTCTTGGGGAATCTTTGGGCTAGTATTCACATTTAATTCACAACCGTCTCTCTGAAGAAGAAACCGTAATATTCAGATAAGAGTTCGACTATATAAAGTCAGAGTTTTGTAATTATAGGGAAGGGGGTAGGAAGCAGCTATATTCGCTACGCAGGTAAGTTTGAATGAGGTTTACTTTCGCATGTAAAGATTGTAGTGTTTTGCCACTGAGTTGAATTAGTAGATTTGGGGTTAATAAT
The DNA here is from genome assembly GCA_019973935.1 of Trichonephila clavipes. Taxonomy (NCBI): domain Eukaryota; kingdom Metazoa; phylum Arthropoda; class Arachnida; order Araneae; family Nephilidae; genus Trichonephila; species Trichonephila clavipes. The sequence continues at coordinate 79,440 of BMAU01007986.1, forward strand.
CAACGATAAATTACGTTGAGTTACATAAGTTGATGTCATATATTTGCTTTATAATCATTGCTTTCTCCGTGCTACTCATTTGACATTCACTTTGTAAATAGATTGTTGTTGGTTAGTTTGCTTGATTAAATAAATAATTGTGGTTATGGAATTCTCTGGTTCTTCTTTCTTTCCCCCTACACATCTAGGTGCTCGCGAGAGAGGCGTGGGTTTATTACAAAAAAGTCAAACTTCATTTTCATGGAAGCAAGCGCAGTGTTTCTCAAACTTTCAATATATGCGACCCAATATTCAATCATAATTTTCCTTGCTCCCCCACCCACATACAATAACAATGTAATAAATTCAAAAATAGTATATTTTGACGTTAAACCTACTTTCGACTTTAACCTCTCAAATGCTGCCGGCGTATATATACGTCTTTCCGAAGTACGATATTTTCTGTGAACTACAATCCATAAAATTATTCCGAAGGCTTTGGAATGCAATAAAATTACCTTGATAGTGTTTGCGAAGGATTTACTTATTTCAGAGGATTTGCTTATATATTCCTTTGCTACTCCCTGCCCCAATACTCCAAATACGATCGCCTACATGTTAAACGGTGATATTTGAGAGCGAATCGCGTAATTTTTAATCGGCATTGAAATAATTAATTATATACCGGGAAAATCATCAAGTGTTAATTTTTGCTTATAATTTTACATATTAAGAGTTCATGGGATTACTGGTAATTGTTAAACGTTCTTAATTTAGTATTGTTAAAATTAATTATAAAACACATTGAGCAGTACTGATATATTTATAAGTGTATTATATCAATGAACATGTGTATTTCATTTTTCATTACGTAAGAATGTATTATGTTTGTTTACTTTCAGTAATTTAATATTTTTGTAAAAAAATCTTTTGTTTTCGCCTTTTTAATAAGTCCCTTTGCAGGGTTATGACGCCCCCCTAGGGGGCACACCCCACAGTTTGAGAAACACTGCGTCAACGAATAATGAACATTCTTCTAATTCACGGATATAATCTCCAACCCAAATTTCAGTTTGAATCAATTTTTTGTAAAAAAAAAAAGGAAAAGAAAGAAAAAGAAACAGAGAGACGACGAAAAAAAAAACCAAACACAAAATCGCACTTTTTTTTTGTTGCATTTCTCAGAATTTAAACGATATCTTAACGCAGCTTATATCAGAGAGATTTATCAGTTTTTCTAAACTCCCAGCTGAGAAAATGACAAAGAAACCGCAAAATCAATCCGAATGTTCTTGGAAATTCCCGCACGGGTGGTAAAATGCATCAAGAAAACCCCCAAAAGACAGTTTTTAAAGCTCCATCACAAATAACACTTTGTATATCAAATCCTACAGGGGAATCCATCCGTTTTTATTTATTAATGTAGAAACAACTTTGTAGCTGTGGGAAAAATTTGTAGGCTCGTTTATCTTAATCGAGAATTTCTACCAAAGTTAACAAAAATGAAAAGTTCCTCTGAACTGGATTTTGATCCAGTTCCGGGTATCTCGGAACCATGATAGATCGAAGTGATTTGCAGAAAGGGTTGAAAAAATGTCCTTTTTTTTCTTTCAATTTCAGAATGAGTTTTAGAATTTTATGTTCTTTTCGATTATACCTATTTTGTTTTACTATTAATAATTTTGATGAGGTTGCCTCCAGTACTGCTATGGGGGTATGCAGATTTGAAATCGATTTGAGTTAAATTTCCTAGGAGTAATAAATGCATGGAGAGAAATTACTTTTATTCCGGGAAAAAGTTGTTGCTTGTGTTAAATAATGAGAAATACGTAAAAAAAAGGATAAAAATCCTGGGTTATTATTTTTTTTAATTTATTGAACTGGAATATTTACTGGAATTATTTCGCATCGAGACTATTTATTTTCCAAAAATATCCATTGAAATAAATACTACAGGAATCAAAGTGGATACGTATTACAGAAATCTCATAAAGTGTATAAACTATACTAGTGTTTGGCGAAAATACATATAATTTATCACATTTATTTCTGTTGCTGTTTTTGAAAAATGCACGCATGTCCCTGATTATCCTACACACATTTCTAGTTTTACAAATAAAAATTAAAAACAATTTGCTTTTTTTAATTGTATTTTTAAATTATAAATACCGTATATTTTCGAATATAAGTCAATCCATGTATAAGCCGGTTTTTATCTTCATAAATTTACCGAGATTTCTAAGCCCTTTATAGGTCGTATGAAAAAAAAAATATGATATTTTTTTTTTTTCAAATATATTCCGATAAAGGTGAAAATGTTATTAAACTGGTGGAACATTTTCAATTTAAATAACTGTAAAGTAAAACGCCAGACGCCAAGGATAATAGTTTTGTTTCTTATGGTTCTGACAGAAACCAATATATCTTTGCCTGTGCTCTTCATATTATTTGCTCTATTTCTTTTTTTTGTTTGAAAAATGAGCGGGAACGAAAATTTATAAACGCCACGAAATCGTAGATTTTTTTTTCATCCCCAAGAGGAAATTTTTGTCGCATGATGATCAAATGTGCATTTAGATATCTCATTTAGTGAATGAGAATTTACAAACTATTCAGAATTGGGATTCAATCAGTAATTTTGAAAGAGTTTTGAGACTGAAAGAGATCTGAGTTTTTTTCTTAACTACATTTTTGAGCTGATTTATATAAAAAAAAGTCGACCTTTATCTTTTAACTAAGAAAGTTTCAAAAATTCTCGTTTTATACTCGGAGATATACCGTACATATAAAAGCGATAAATGATGCCAAACAAAATAATAATTTTCATGAGATTCTTCGAAGTTATTCTTATTTTATTTTCTTTTCAATTGGGAAAATACATTTACCAGTGAAAAAAATGAATGAGGAATTTAATTAGTTTTTGAATTTTTATTAACAAATAAGCATAAAATTACTAACAATAATTTTAAACTGGAATTTATTAACAGTAATTAAATTCTAAATACTGTCAAAAACAGTCATATATATCAGAGAACCTTTCATCTGAATCCTATAACATATTTGAATTTGAATGGAATATAGTTTGGGAAAAACTTCTCAGAAAAAAAATTGAGCCATGCTGAGATAAGAATTTTGGCATTTGAAATATTTATCACTAGGTTGAAAAACTTCGAAATCCATGCACAATATATGGTGAACTGTGAATACGTGTATAAACTCAATTCGTGTGATGCGCTTTAAAAATCCCAAACACTTTTATTTCTCAATATCTTTCATGCGCAATTTATAATTTTTCAGATTTTTGAACTTTTCTTTTTTTGAAATATTTGAATACGTTAAATCATTGCAAATAAATATTCCAGGAAATGACAGTTTTCCCTAAATTGCCAGAGAATAGTTATCTAGAAGAGCTATCTTTAAGAATTAGTGTAAAGGGCATTGAATTACTTTAAGAAATTGAGAAGAATCCAATAGTTAATAGCAAATAGGGATTTAAAGTTATTTATGTTTTTTGTTCTTATTTATTGTTTTACAAAAGGTACTTTCAATACATTGATTGGGTGTCTGTTTATCTTTTAGAAAATCATCTAACTAAAAGAAAATCAATTCTTCTTCTGTGTAATAATACTTTACGTTCAAATTTACATTAAAAGGCATGGTAGTTCCCGAAAGCATTTTTATATCTTTTTTGTTTATAGACATTTGCTTCTGATGCATTTCGTAAGAATCTTCTTAATTAACACTTCATTTAATTAAATTATTTTAGAGGGTCCTTTTCTTTCCAAATGACATGACTAAAAGCATCTATATTTATTGTTAACGTAAATGAATTAATTTATCGTAATTATAAATCTATCGGATAATCAAACATTTTATTTTTCTTATTTTGTATTTCAAAGTAAAGCCTGTCGAATCTTTTAATAATTAAATAATGAAATTTAGTTATGAAATACTTTTCCATCTGAAAATTTCCGGGTCAACAATTAGATTATAAAGCAATTTTTTATTTGGTCAATACTTTATATCAGTACAAATAAGAATTTTTTTTAATCATCACATTAATATATTTCTAAATTAATGCTTACGACACAAATTTGGTAGATATTTTCTCCTTAATTTATAGAACAAGTTATGTTTCTACACATAATTGAATAATAAGAAGTATTTCATAGTTTTTCTAGATAGATTATATATTTTTCCACAGAGACAAAGGGTTATTGGCAACAGACGTCGTAATTTTGAGAAACGGTAAACTTTATTTTTCATTGAATCCAATTCATTTAGAATATATTTAAATACTTGTGAAATTCTGGTTCATTCTAGAAAAAATACTTTTACAAAGGTATGATGAGTGAGTGAATATTAACATCGCACAATTCAGCTACTCGAGCGCTTTTGGTGACGGATCCCGTCATTTTAAACAATTCAAGTGACGAGGACGATACCTGAGCTGGCACCTTCCTCTCCTAACTACCAAACCTCACCAAAGGGAGAACGTTTCAACTCTTGACATATTTAACGTGTATCGCTCCTCTACACGGCGGGTGTTAGTGGTCTTGGGCTCGAACTCATGACATACCAGCCACGATCCGATGCCTTGACCATCAGGTTACCGCGGTCACCAGAGGGGTGGTGAAAATAGATGTTTAGAAGAAGAGTTTTCCAAACCTAAACGGTTCACTTGAGAGTAAAGTAAGGGAAGAAATATATTTAATTCAAATACGGCAAACACAATGGTACTAATACCCTTTTTTTTAAATCTCTGCTATAATATACGAGCTATTAAACTTCCTATAAGGTATAAGGCTTAGTCATTTCAAATTGACTTGGCACTGCAAAATGTCTTTTTCTCTTTGTAGTTAAATAGATGCACAACAATAAAATGTAAGCAATTCTTTTCCGAAAGCTTTCACCCCCAAATGCAACTTCTGTTTATTACATTTAGTTACTTTTCAAACAAAATTCTTAACATTGTTTCATCTTTTGAAACATATAAATTTAATTATCTTTCGACAAGACTTTAAAGTTATGTTTCGAAATTGTTCTTTGATTATTTTATTTTAATCTGATAATGATCATAAATGCAAAATAATATTGAAGGAAATGCTGATAATAAAACTTTCATGCTTTTCATTTAAGTATAAAATGAGTTCAGAATATGAAACCATTATCTAAAAATGAAGAATGAAGTTCTATATTTCTTAAGCCATTAAAATTCTTAATTGGATTCGTTTATCTGCGCATTCCAAGTACACTTACATTCTATGATTTAAAACTGGAGCTTTCACAATTTTGGAATAGTATTTTAACTATTTGGCATTGTGAATCAAGCATGAATTCTAAATTATTCCAAGAAATATTCATGTAAAAGGGCACCTTTCAAAGAAACAAAATATTTGAAATTTGATTTATTCCTTTTTTTATCAACAAATACTTGAATTTTACTGCCACTTTTATGTACACACCTCTAGAAAAATTCATCTGTTTATAAAAACTCCGAATGAATTAGAGCGAGTAAAAAAAGAAAAGTTATTCCTCAGGAGATAGAAAATAATTTAAGTGCAATTATCTCTCATTCACTATGTTTTAATTATTCTAAGGTAATAAAAATTTGACATCTGGTAATAAAATTAAAAGTTCTTTTTTTTTCTTTTTGAAAGCAATAAAAACTAATTACAAATGAATTTTGCTCTATTTCCAAACTTTTAATTTTAACTTATCGTTAGAAACAATCATTACTTACTAATAATATAAACTACTTGTCAATAACATGAATAAATAAGACTTCAATGTTATTTTTAGGACATTTTATTTAATTTTTGTCTTACGAATCCTACAGTCATTATCTTAATATTCCTTTACAAATTACACATTTAACATCTTTGTGGGGAAGCTGCACTTATGATTATTGAGTCTTTTAATCTAAAAGTATAGTCTCTACTAAAATATGATGAATTAACGTGCTAAGGAATCTTCACTTAACAATGTATTTCAACAATGTCCTTTTTCCATCACGAATCCCTGAAACGAAAATGAAAATGTATGTGCGCGCGTGTGCGTGTTAATGCTAGGCCTTACTCGATGTAATTTACTGGATTCCTTTAAAGATGAGAAGTATGTACAAATGTTATTCTAAAGCAGGTTTCAGTGTCTTCATTTTATTGATTTGATATGTCAGAAATCCACACCGACTGTAAATTACTCGATGACTAGTTTCAAAGGTTGTCGTATTTTTTTTTATTTTCCACTAATTAAGGGGGCTTTTGAAGGGTTTACCTTAAATAGGTTGATTGATTGATTGATTTAATATTAACGTCGCACTGTTCAGCTACACGAGGGCTTTTGGCGACGGACCACGTAATTACCTTAAGGGGTGTTGGAAAGCTAAAATCTTATTTTTTTTGACAATTTGAGATTTTTACATTTTCAAACTGTATAGATTTTAACCTTTCTAAAAATACCTTACTTTTAACCTCGATTTAGAAGCCCTTAAAACGTATTTTTAAATAATCATTATTTGGGTCACGCCCGTTTTAATGGCGAAAATGTAAACCAATTACTTTGTTTTTGCTTAAAAGTGTAACCACTGATATAAACTAAAACATGTATCTTTTATTTTAAGAGTAGTTGCGCCTTTTTTTTTTTATTTTAGTCCAGTCTCACTGTATACATTAAAATCAATTTATCTCAAAATGTAATTTTTTAATGTGGATGTACCTTTTCTGAGAAACTACTGTTCACAGGTATGTAAATTTTTATGAGCTATTTATAATGATGTCTAATGTATACTAAAATGAGCTTTTGTAAAACACTAAATTTTTTACAAATTTTTAAGTAAAAAATGGGTCAAATTTCGCAATGTTTGATAAAATATTTCATAATTTATTAAAAATTCAAAATTAGAGCTCATTTTAGTATAATGAAATAGTATGCAAAATTTCAATCATGTACATAAAACAGATTTTGAGAGAAAATATATCGAAAACAGCCAATTTAACATTGTCAGTATATAAAGAAGGTTTCCAACTCCTTAAATATTTTAGTACAGAATTTATGACCCTGAAAAGTGATTTGTATATTTTCTAAAAAATTAGCTTACCTTTTCAAAATTTCATAAAAAAATGTGTATGCTTATGACCACGCGGTAGAAGTGAAAACTTAAAATTTTGTAATGTTATTTCAGGGATTAGTTCGGTGAATAAAAAACAAGGGGACATTAGTATTGTCCAAAAAAATTATTTATCCATATGTCCTTACTCATAAAGTAATATATTTTTGTGCGAAATATACAATCATATTTGTGAATTAATTGTATTCTAAGAAGGAAACAATAGATTTATGGCAATTGAAGTAGGTTATAAATACTTTGGATTCAAAATTTTATTTAAATGCCTGTAAAAAAACTGCGTCAAGCGTTGTTCCACACTTTCTCGTGCTTCATTTGGATCATTTGACATAATTAAATTGAATTTTAATTTAAAAAAATGTACTAAAGGCTTTGATTTGTCTTTTGAAAAATCTACTTTAAAATTCTTACTTAAAATCATAGGTAATTTGTTCAGTATGACGCGATCCGGTTTTGTGAATTTTGGTTGTATATTAACAATATTCAATTCTATCCATGAATTAATTTAAGCAAAGGGATAGTAAGACAGGTAGTTGATTGGGAACAGAGGAATCTAGGTCAAAACCTATAAAAAGAGATTTAATCGGAAAATTTATATCATAATCTCTAGCTTATACTAGCTCTTTGTCATTTATGGCAGTTTTGTACAAATCTATCCGGTGCTGCTGCTACAAAATAAGTCTTATTAATTATATTTTGTTTTCTTGTATTTAAATTATTTAATGTAAATTTTTCTTAATACATGTATAATTAATTTTGTTATTTTAAATTTTTAACTTTTTTAATTTTCTTTTTCGATTCAAAATATATTTAAGTAATGTGATTGATAGAACTATTTGTTCATTGCTATTCTGATTCGCTTACAAAAATAGATTTTTATTATTAAATTCACTGCAATATTGCTAATGAATAAATATTATTTACTTAGTTCTATAAAAATTTGTCCTTTTTCTACTTTTTTGCTTAATTTTAGTGTAGGAATTCTACCACCGTGTTTCATGTAGCTTCGGAGTGGTGGGGAAAAGGGGAAATATCATTTTTTTTGTTTTTAGGGGTGTGTATGTCGCGGACGAACTTGTACGAGCAAGATTTCCGATTAAAGACGAAAAAAGCCGAATGAGCCTTACAAACCCGAGTATGGCGTCCATTCAAGTTCACTCTCCAGCAAAATGCGCCTATAAAAGTTATGACTTCAAAAAAATTTCCACAAAACTCTGTATGCATACGAAAATTAAATCTAAGAATTTCTAACCTATGTGGCTAAAAGCTGTTCCTTTCAAAACTAAGACATTTTTTTTCTTTTCTTTTCTTTTTAATTCATATACACAGTTACACAGTAAAAACACAAATCCTGATAATTGTTTATCGTAACCCTTTTGTATTATTATGATGTCTGATAGTTAAAATTCTAGCACGAATCTGCAATATTATTTACCTTGCGGGAACATCTCTGGACATCAAGGAAAGAATCACGTACTTCTGTTCCTTGCCACAGAACTACAGACATAACAGCACTTGAATACGTGAGAGTACACGCTAATCTCTGCACGTGATAGTTGTTATTTGAGAATGCAATAAATTTCCAAGCCAAAGAAAAGTTATAAGACAAGTTATGTGCGAACTAAATCACTTTTAGATCTATCAGAAAACTCCTGCTTTCGAAAAGCAAGCACGTTTGGGAATGTCTATTAGTAACATTCTATCAGAAAATGAAAAGAATCACGAAATAACTATGGGAACTTAGCATAAAAATATACAGAATATCGTGATCGTGATTTTACTAAAATCCTTTTGTATTAAATATCATTTATAGATATTCGTTAAAAATTCTTATATGTATAATTCTTGAAACATAGACAGAAAGAAAAGATTATTTTTTAATGGAACATTCTATTTTTAGAGAGAAAGCCTGTCATTTTTAACAACGTTTTCAATAATTTCACTGAATGGCTATACATTTCAAAAGGTAAAATCCGACCATTTAAAAAGCCCTAAAAACAATATAACACACATTTTTTACTTTATTTACTTCTAAATAGCTTTCAAATAAGACAGAATTATTCTTTATTTTAGGAAAGTAAAGAAATAAGCCTTTACTTGAGGTAAGTGGATTATAAAATAGTTTTTACAGAAGTGGAAACTAAAGTTGTCTCTCGAAAATATAAAACTATTCCGAGTCTCATTTCAACTTATTTCAAGTTAAATCCTTGGTAGCCATTATAAGGTGTAAAAATAATAAATATATCTCTCTGGACGTAAATATCTCCTTTCAGATACATAATAGAATATTAGAAATGTGTAGTCACGCTCTTTTTCAACAAATTTGTAAGAAATATATTTTAGAAATGTACTAAATCTAGCTGAATAAAATCAAATGTATGGAATAGAATATAATTTAGCGTACACATATCAAAATAGAAACCAAACCAAGGTTTCAAACAAGTAGACAAAATATATGAAAATATAAAATAAAATACTATGAACTCTCTTTTAAAAAGATTTTCATATTTTTCACAGGTCAGATAAGCCGGGTGGCAACACGATAGCTCGAGACCTCCACTGATGTGTTACGAGCTTAAGAAAACCAGGACATCATATACATTCAAAAAATCGATTTTACGAAATTAGTATAAAAAAAATAGTGCATATTTTTCTTAATCTAAAAATGTTTAACGCTTATATGTTCGTTCATACAATAACCTTTAAGTATGAAAAAAGTAATTGACAAAAAATGCAAGCAAACGCTTACAAATTTTTAGTTTTTCACTTTTTCTCCAAAGCATTAATCATTTTGCTTTTATATATATATATGTACACTTCTTTTAAAAAGCTATTGCACAATATGGTTGCTAATTTTTTATACCTTTGTACAGGATACCTATGCACATATAGTTAACCTGTTTTTTTAGTCGGAGTTGTACATGGTTTTTTTATATTACGAAAAAAGTTTTCAAAATTACAAAGTTTTATAATTTTTTAAAAGAAATAATCTTAATATTTTCCAAAAAAATAGGTTAATTATATTTTGCGTATTGTTTTATATATATGCAAAAAATATTTTATGTATTTAGTATATAGTATATACTTTTTAAAAAAATTTACCTAAACGTATGTATGATGAGATCTCAAAAATTATGTCCAACTTAAATTAAACAGAAAAAAAAATTACTAACAAATTATTTTTGTAATTCTACAGAATGATTAAAATATCTTTATTATACATATAAGATCACAAAAAGAAGAAAGATCTTAATTGAAATTTGTAATGATATATATATGTCCCATAAACAAAGAGTCTTATTTTTGACATTTTACCTTTTCGAGCATCTCCGTTATCTTTAAGTCATTGCCACTAAAGACTTCCAGTAATGATTGTCTTATGTATGTTAAATCTGGCACGGTTCTCACGTTGGCATGATGTGGATGTCTGGACAGTGGGTGCATGCTTAGGCTTCGTCCTTTTCACTTGACCATGGTTCAAAATCGCTTGCTCTGTCAACAATTGACTTCGTGTTGCTTTAGTGCGGGACGTTAATTGAAATTAAATCAAATTCATGTTCTTCAAATCGAGCATGTATTGAATAATCTCGCTCGATGTTCCAAAATCATTTCGAAATTATCCTACATTTACTGAGTATGAGTGAGTGAAATTTACACAACCGCGATTGGAGATGACCTCGTTTGTCAAGAGACGAGTATGAACTTGAGCTGGCACCTTCTTCTCCAAACTACCACACTACACCAACGGGAGCACTTTGAGCTAGAAAACTTATGCATGCATCAGTCCCTCTACATCAGGGGTCCTTAACCTTATTCCCCGTTTGGACACATCTGACAAACAGGACATTGCTGTCAGGCGTAGTTAAAAAAAAAAATGTATAATTGTTCTTATTATTTCTTTATTTTAATGCAATCATAAGCAGCATAAACAATATCTTACACTAAAAATGTAACAAAAAAATTCAAAATAGTTACATTTGATGCGACTTTTTACATTGCATAATATCCATTCATTTTTTTTAATCAGGCGTGAAAGATGACATTCCCAATCTTCGAGCTTGCCAGTACAATAATTTTAGAGCTTATATTTTTTCATTTCTAAAAGTATTATAAATCTCGTGTGGTCACACAAAAAACGTGGCGGACAACTGGTTTACAACGGATGATATTGATATGGTATATCGCGGACAATCGCTCGCGGGCACACAAAAATAGCTTCAGGAGCCCATTGGCACCCGCAGACACGGGGTTAATACCCCTTCTCAGCCTGTTGAGAATTCAGTTCCTCCAGGATTCGAACACGCGACACACAGATCTTTGATTTTTACTCAGCATGATTTAAAAAAAAATTCCTTCAGGGTAAAAAACTAATAAAACCCTTCATGGGTTGTAAAACCTTCAGATTTAAAAACTAAATCATTGTTCAATAGTTCAACAGTTTTAAACGAATTTTTAAATCAATCCCTTCGTTTTCTTTAGCTGTGATAATCGCATGCAACTCATCAACTAATCCAATTTTATCAACAAATCGATATAATCAACGCATTAAAACCTGGTTCACTTAATACTCCTCTAATCATAATTAAACGTCACGAGTTCTCTCAACTGTTTCTCGCGAAAGCATATTCACTACAAAAGCGATTTCAACTGTCCATGCGTGAGAAGGCTCTAATGTACTTCAAGAAAGTGTTCTTACTTCCCCAGATGAGTAGGTTGAAGTCGTGTGAAAATATATATGGTCGGTGAGAATGAAGGGCAGTTATGCAAATGCATCGCAACTTTTACTCTTGGAGTCGATGCAAGTGAATTCCCTCTTGGAAGAGTAGACAGGAGAATTTTCACTCGAATAACACCTCGAAGTTTAATTTAATTAGGAATTGTGCTATCTCGACATACTTTGAGCATTGCTTTAATCGTAGAGGAAGAAGGAATCTCGGAATTTTTAGAACAATACAGAATTCTAAGTTGGTTATGATTATCCAAGGAAAGAACATAAGACATAAACTTTTGTTTCTTACGGTATCCGAACTTGTTAAAATGACCGAATTCTGTTAAAACACATTTTTTTTATTCAATATAGCTACCTTTTGGCTTTACAATACTTACTTTGTTTTGTTTCTTGGCTACCTAGAGTCCAACTTACAATCTATTTTATAAAATTCGAAAAACCGGAAGTGGGTCTTTAATCTATCAGAAGTGGGAATTTAAATGGTTCGAAATCAATCATGGTGAGTCTGATAACTCAATATATTATGAATGTATTTCTGTAAAACTATTTGAACCTGATATTTATATAATTTTATAAATAATGTATTAAAATATCTCGAATTATACGAATATTTTTGAGTTATCTTGGCCGAATCTTACAAATCTTACTTGGTGTCAGTTAGAATTTGGTCTCTTTAAATAATAGAAATACATTATTAATATATTTCTTACTTCTATGATTCATATTTTTTTAAAACAGAGCATTTTTATGACCTTCCTTCCTAATACTTTCACTTCGCATCAGCATTCAAAAAATTTTAAATTCAATATAAAATCAATTAATTTATTTACAAGAATGTTTAGAACAAAATACTTGATGAAAAATTTCGCTTGCTCAATTAAAAGATAAATGGGATTACAGTTTGTTTTTAGTAATACTTTTTTGTGATATAAGTTTATCCATTGTTTTTTTCTCCGATTGCTTTGAATTTTTTCAAAAATATTACTAAAATTTCCCTCACGATTGTGATTTTTGTAAATTTAGATAACTTTTTTAAAAATATTGTTAGTTAAATATTAGTATGTATTGGTATGGTTCCTAAATAAACATTTATAATGTTTTAGTATCTCCCCTCTTCTTTTTTTTTTTTAAACGTTACCAAATCACCAAACGTGTTCGGACACCTTAACACAAATCCATTTTATTAAAAAAAATATCTATTCACCTAGAGTTTGTATATGCATTTGTGAGGGCCAATAATCTAATCTTCATTACGTTTCATAATACGTGCAGATATAGTAAAGAAAATCATCTGAGTTTTGAAACTATTTAAAATTTATTATTTTACTGAAAGTTCTTACGATTGAATTGTCAAATAGATGTACTCAACCAAACTAAAATGAAATATTTTTGAATTTTCAATTCTTACAATACTAGCAGAAATGATGGATTGCATGCTCAGCCATATATATTTTATTCAAATGTTCAATCGTTTTCTAAAATACTTTCTATTCATCCATTGAAGTTCAAATGCATTTTTTAAAACTTGTATTGGATGACGATTGATGTTAATACAGTTGTTTCATATATTAATTCATTTATTAAATTAAAAAATGAATAAATGGTAACAAAGAAAAATAATAGTCCAACACCATATATAGAAAGGAAAATCGTTAGTTGTGTCCCTGTAGAGCAATGGATAGTGCGTTGGACTTTTAATCCAAAGGTGGTGGGTTCGAATCCCACCTGGGATGGTCTAATTTCTGTGAACGTGATTTACTTTTTTACTACACTCTTTTATTAGAATAATTAAATTTAATTAATGAAAAAGTAGTAACTATAACAAAAATGTAGTCCAACACTATGTATAGAAAGGAAAACGGAAAGGGAAATCGCTTTCTATTTGGTCACTTAATAGCGTGATTCTCTCCTATGTAGATAAATATTTATATTAATTGTAACTGTTTAATAAAAAGTAACTAAAATTAAAAATTTTCTTTGTTGACCTAAGTAGGAATCGACTTACAAAATTCTTTTTATATTACTTATTTTTTTATCATTTTGGCTAAGTTGTCTTTAATGAATTTGTTTTATATCTTTCGGTTTAGATTATATTTTTTGATTTTTAATTTTTCAATTCTTTGGTTTTATATTTTTTAGAAATGAATTATAATCTACAATTATTTTCATACTTTTCATTTCTTGAGAACTATTATCTGTTCTTTTTCACATTAATGATATGGGTAAATGTGGGAGAAGGATGCAGCTCTAAAACAGTATTCAACCCTACAATCCTAGTCATAAGACAAAGAGTTTGAAAATATGTTACTGAGGTCATTTTATTATGTGATCTATACTGTCTTGTTACACTTTTGTTTAGCTACATTTGATCTATAGCAAAAAAGTATACTTTTTTATGAGTTCTATATGAATGTATAATATTATTTGTAATATAATTTAAAATAATTTTTCATAAGCTTTATAAATATTTCAGTTTTTTTCCTTTTCTACAAATACATATTCCTCAAAAAGCTCACTTTTACCATCATAATTTATGCATATTAAGTAAATTTAGTTAAATTTTCTAGCACACCATTTGCCGTGAAGAGGGGCTCGTGCATATGAAACCTGTAGATGCATAAAATCCTCCAGTTGGCAGGATGTGGAGCTTTGGAGAGTGATGTATCAGTTCTAGCAACGTCATCATCAGTTGAGCAAGGTTTCAAATTGATTGATTGATTGAATATTAACGTCGCACTGTTCAGCTACACGAGGACTTTTGGCAACTGACCACGCATTTTTGAACCATGGTCAAGTGACGTGGACGACACCTGAGCTGGCATCCCCTCTCCTAGCTACCATACCAACGGAAGGACGTTTCAGCTCTCGACAGATTTAACGTGCATCGCTGCCCTACACGGTGGGTCTTTAGTGGTACTGGGCTCGAACTCGTGACAAGGCAAGCCACGATCCGATACCTATACCACTTGGCTGCCGCGGCCGTGCAAGGTTTCAAAAAACGAAGTCCATCGCTGGTAGCCTCTAAATAGCCCTTATGTTCATTTAATAAGTAACTTATCTAGAATGTCGGTGATAAGGATAGTTGAGCGATGCCGACAACTTAAAACAAATTATACGAAATTATCGAGATGTCAGCATTCAATAACTCAACTCCACTCAAAATTTAAATCAAACATTTCAGAATTTTCATTTCTTTATATGAACTAACAAAACTAAAATATAATCGTTCATTTATAAATTCATTTTTGAAGGTATTTTTTGCTCATATCATACAAAAAGATCAGGGGAAAAATTATAATTTATTGAAAGGAATTTATCCGACTCCGTAAGTCTAATGTAATTCCTATCTTAATGTCATTGCACTTTATCAAAACGTCAACAGATGCATATTTATCTCCGCAAAGATATCCTCATCTCTAACGACGATCTCCGAAGCAGAAATTTTATCTCAAGAAAACGACTTTCTTGCCGGTCGAGCGGATCTGTCGAGATCATGAGCAATCGTAATGATCGCCGACGCTCAAATAACGAAAGAGGAGCTAAAAATAGGATTCATTGATAGGAAAGTTGAGAAAAGTGTATTGATGTCACTGGGAAAGATGACGTATTATACTGCTTTACTTCGGACGCGGCGATTAAGCACAGAGCCATATGACTCTGGCTATGTTAGAAAGTGAGTGTCATGAAATCTACCAAATATTGATTTGAAGTAATATACAAAAGTAAGACGACAAGCGTCTTTTTAATACATAAAGTAATAATAATGAAATGCAGGAAAATCAAAGAACGGCAAACAAAATGAATAAATTCATACAATAAAGTGAAACATAATATGAATTGCGAACGGTTAAACTTTGTTATAATATCTGGTATTTGCTTAAAATTTAATAAAAACGTATTCTCAGCATTATTATTTTGTTAATATTATTCCTTTTGAGTGTCTTTTAAAATTTAGACTTGTTGAAGGAGTTTTATCCCTTTAAGGTATGCGACTACTTGCGACAACTTTTTTTTTAAAAAAAAATGGAGATATGGGGATTTTTTTGTGATTTTTAGATTTATTTAGTATATTTTAAGGAAAAAATATTAAAATTGAAAACAAAAAAAAATTATTATTATTAAAATAGAAACAAACTGGTGAAAATATACAAAAAATTACACATAAATGGGTGCTCTGTACAAAAATTTTATAAACAAATTCTCAATTTTTAAATTTTGATGTTTTAATTTGTTATTCATGTTAGAAATGACTATCAGGATAAGAGATAATTTAATTTTTTACAAAAACTAGAAAACTTTATCTTAATGACTACATGAAATTGCTTAAAAAACAGTGATTATATTTACATAAATGACTATAAGTTTTGAAATACGAGTAAAACATTAAATAATAAATAAATCTCTCTGAAGGTCAAAACACTGCTACTGTTATACGGAATTAACACAGAAATATTTCAGCAAATTATTTTCAATACTTTTTGAGTAATCGCTGCCCCCGTTTGAGCTTTTCCAAAGAATCACGCATTTTAAAAAGTTTGACATCTTGTCTAAAGTTATGGCATCTGCTTTTACTAAAACACTTGTAGAAACTAAGCTAATAAGACGTCCTATAAAATTAAATTTAAAAAATTTGTAAATTTTTGAAAAAAGTCATTTTTGGATCGACGGATACCTTAAGACCAAGTCCGCACGTTCGTGCTAGAACCTTTTATGTTCTAGGAGGATAAAAAAAGTATTTTTACAATTTTTTTCAGTGTCGTTGGAGTCAGTGTAGTGTTAATAACCAGAAGATTTAATACTTAAAGATAAAAAAAAATGGGACCTAAAGGGGAGGAGAATATCTAACCGGCACAAAACCGCACGACCGTGCGAGCTGGGTCGTAAAGATTGAAAAAAATCGAGAGCAAACCTTGTAAATATTATTTTTTTAAGGATTATTCGATGGCAACATCTAGAAAACCTTTCAAATAGTTTTTAGATATTCGAGCTTTTCGAAGAATATTTTTAAGTTAAAGAAGGAGATATAAGAGAGAGATTAGCAACTTTATATAAGTGATATATATATATATATATATATATATATATATATATATATATATATATATATATATATAATTAACTATGTATTTCTGTTGTTGTAGTTACTAATGCCACGTGATCGGCAAAGGCCAGATCGAGGCCCACGAAATTCATCATGACAAAGGGCTAAATGACGCCTGTCGTTAGCCGTAGCTTTGAGCACCATGTAGGTGACAGTACGATTTGGCTCGATTCCACCCCAATTTAGAGGGAGAACACTCTGGGGGTGGTCAGAGGCCTCCCACCTCTCTTCCCCTTCCGCCAACCTGACGAAAGGGCTTGCGGCTCGACGGCTATTTAGAGTACCTCCATGCCGCGCAGGCACTATACATTTACAAACATCCATGTCTTCTCCAGGATTCGAACCCAGTCCCTACAACACAGCAGTCAGCGTCGTTAATCACTATACCGGATGTATTTCTAACAAGCCCGAATGAAAAAATTTTTAAATAGTAAGAACTTCGCAGTAATTACCTTTTTAAAGAAAAAAATCGTAAACAGTAATTTTATGAAAATGTCGAATTTTTTAATAATTAAACTAAATAAAATTTTATTTCAGTTAAATTTGAAGATAGTGTTCTTTTTACTTATTAGATTTGTTGAATATAAAAAACTATTCATTTTTTTGAAGAGTATTTAAAGCATAAAATATAAAACAAAAATGCCACGAAACATTTCTAACAATGATCTTTCCATATAGCATCAGTTTTAAAAATATTCAAAATTGTCGATTAAATAAATTTTTAAAACGAATAAGTAATAAAAAATTTATTTAAAAACAAATTATTGAATATATATATATATATATATATATATATATATATATATATATATATATATATATATATATATGTCTTTGCTAGTTGTGAAATATTTACTTATTAAAAACACAATTATTTGCCTCTATCTCTATCATTTTACAGCTGAATACTAAATATCACAACATCGATAGTGAAGTAACGAAAATAATTCAAAATGAAAGATATGATATTTCCAAAAATATATAAGATAATAAGCATCAACCCATTACCAATCATTAGAAGCTTTTGGTAAGAAACATTAGTAATAAACTCAACAGTTCCATTTACGTGAAAAGCTCTCTTTATATATATATATATATATATATATATATATATATATATATATATATTTAAAAGAATTATTTTTTATTTATTTCATTTCGATTACGTTTCCTTTGATTTATGTAATGATTACACCATGGAATAAAAATTCTACGAATTCAGACACATTAATTCCCATTTAATTAATTTATTTTGTATCTATTCAATTAGGTTTTAGAACAAAATGAGTTGAATTTCATCAAGATATTATCAGTGGAAGTCTTAATGATAGCATCCGTCTTTCTACATTAAAGCTTTTGATGTTGGAACCCGTTTTGTTTTGTTTCCTCAAGAGCTTTATAAAATAGTATGGGTAATGGTTTTGGTTTCGCATTAAATGCATTTTTACTTAGATTAAGCACTATTATTTTAAAATCTCAATTTAACAAGAAGGAAGTGTATTAAACTGAGGTAAGTTTATGTAAATTATATGAGGGAACTTGGATTATATGTGAGCCATTTTTTAAAAACAAGTATTAAAAATCTTTCTAAGTATTTTTTGATAAAATTATTTTTGAAAATATTTTATTTTGCACAAAAACCAATTATTTGGCGACAAATTACAAAATTTCACTATTATTGTTTCTAACACAAAATTTATTTGGGATTGTTTTATTAAAAGAAAAAAAAAGAAAGTTGGTTTATGCTTACTACATAACGATGAAAAAATGAAGAGAAGAAAAAGAGACTTCTTTAACCAGCAACTGGAATAATGGTCTTTTTGGCTGCGGTAGCCAAGAGGAGGGGTGGCCAACCTTTATGGTTAAACGTGCCCTTTTTCTAAAGAAGTGTTTAATGAGGTATAGACGTGCCGTAAAATAATTTTGACTTGTGTTTATTGGGAAAATTATAAAATTAAATACTAACAAATCAAAACTCTTTATTTACTACGAAAAAAATACCTCTTGAACTGCATAGTTGTAAATGTTTTAGTTATCCGTGTAGTTCAAATTAAAGTAGCATTAGTGTGGCTTTGATTGCACATTAAATGACAAATAACTTATATTATCTTTTAGTGTAGAATGCATGTTGAATTGGAGTCATCTACCAAATGGTTTGTAAGCAATTAATTATTTTTGACAAGAGGATTTGTGATTCGTTTCAAAATGCCATTTTACAGACGATGCTATGCATACCACTGTTCCAGAACATAAAACACACACCGCTTTCTTGCCTTTACTAATAATGTCATACTTCCAGATTCACCAAGTTTGAAATTCTCTGTTTACACTTACTATCTTACACTTTTGTTCTTTTGCTGAACTAACCATGTTAAATAACAGTTAAAAATCGTAAATACAATACAAACTTTAAAATATATTTGTGGCAACACGAAATTGGCTATGCTATGCTAGACAAATTTTGCATCATAAGAAACTGTAGTCCACGACATAACTAAGGCAAGACAATAACTAACAAGTTGTGCTCCCAGCCGTTCCGCGACCTATCACCGTAATACTTCATAGTGAACTTTGTTATTTTGAAATAAAATGCAAAAAAAAAATTGATCGCTGGCGTGCCCAAAATACTCCTTCGCGTGCCATTGATGACACGTGTACCACTGATTAGCCATCCCTGGCCTAGAGGTTACTGTCACGAAGTCGGCCAGAGATTCACGGGTTTGAGTCCTAGTGTCATTGAAGAACTACAGTATTAAAGAGGCTGATGCATGTTAAATCTGTCGAGGCTGAGTGTCCTCTCGTTGTTGTGGTGTGGTAGTCAGGAGAGGGAGGTGCCAGCTCCGGTGTTATTCTCGTTACTTGGTCGAGGTATAAAATTACAAGGTCCACGAGTCGTCGTTGCGACGTTAATGTAATACTCTCTTATAGAATAGTGCCCTTCTAAGTAGGTTACAGCCTATGTTGGGTAAAGTGCTCTTCGTTTTTTTTACATAATGCACCTGTTCCTATTTCGATGTCATATTACTATGCAGTATAAAATATAAAAGGTATATTATTCATTGTGTGTCACAAGGATTAGAAAATTCTTGCACTAAAACTGCAATTGAAGGGAAATTCAATTTTGCAATAACGCGAAGAGGCATGAAATTCCGGAAACGTCAATATGAATTCTTGCTCTAGACTGAGAAGTAATCTGCTAAAGGTGCCTAAATTAATATATTCGTCAATTAAATCAGATGTCAACCCACGGTTGACTCCTAGGCACACGGGAAACAGGCATTTACAATACTGGATCTCGCTTAACCCAAGAACGTCACGGAATAAAAAAAAACACCAAGTAGATTTTAAAGTTGAAAGAAAACTCAAATTTCTTGATTGGCAATCGGTTTGAGCTTAAATGATCAAGGTTTTCACACCAATCATAGTTAAAAATTTAAGAAAAATAGCTGTTGATCTTTATCCCGTTAAATTGAAACCGAAAATTCACCTTAAAAGTCCCAACATTGGAACTTTTCAAAAGGTGAAACAATTAGAAAAACTAATTTAAAATGAAGAATAATACAAAATTATATTGAAAAGATAATGCTCTAATCATCTCTAGGACAAAGATAATTTTAAGTGGTATACCTGTATGTAAATTAAAATATTAAAAACAATTTTAATGTGAGACATATTTTAGTCCAGCTAATATTGTAACATGTTTAAAAATCTTTTTTTTTCACTGGGTAACAATTTTGGCACAATTTTTGACCTATTCATTTTTAGAATTCTCCTGGTTTTGAAAGCACGTAATTTACACAATCCAGAGATCAATGGCGTAACAATGGGGAGGGGGGATTAGGGCCCCCTGCAAAGTCAGGTTTTGGGCTCCAAGACGAATCTTACAAAGGGGCGAATCTTACAAATCTTACTTGGCGTCAGTTAGAATTTGGTATCTTTAGAACCCTGTGTATTACATCCCTGCTAGAGATACATTATTAATATTTCTTACTTCTATAAAGATTCATATTTTTTTTAAAACAGAGCATGCCCCAAGAGAATTATTATGACCTTCCTTCCTAATTGTTACTCAGCTTCACTTCGCATCAAAATTAAAGACATTCCAAAACTCTCTGTTGCAATTTGAAATTCAATATAAAATCAATTAATTTATTAACAAGAATGTAGTTTAGAACAAAATACTTGATGAAAAATTTCGCTTGCTCAATTAAAAAAATAAATTCGTATGTTGCCTGCAGATTTCACTAATTGACCTTGAACTGAATTCAGAATTGCTCTATGCATGTTAATAAAAAATGATGACTCCCTTCATTAATGGTAACTGTGTAGGATGGTAGTTTGAAACAAAATCCATTGTCCCGGGGCAAAAGAAATTTCGTATCTAGTATTAAACACAACACAAGTAATATAAAATTCTTTTCTTAAAGTCAATTCCTACTTCGTTAGAAAAAAGTACTGGCGCCATCTGTTGCAGCCAGTTGTAGCTTCGACAGAAATAACGTAGAATAAATTTAAAATTTAAAAATAAAATTTAATTAATGAATTGATATTTGAAAAAACTATATTAACTTTAAATGTCTTCCACTGCAAGTTTAAAAGAATGTATCTGTACTTGAATGGATGAATAGAAAGTATTTTATTAACGATTAAAAATTTTATTAACGGCTGGGGGTTCAGAGTCTGACTTTGCAGAGGGGGGCCCGAATATTCTCCGTTACGCCTCTAACTTCTCCCCCTCTTCTTTGGAGTTGATTTCAGCCGAATCAGATCTTAAACGTTACCAAATCACCAAATCCAGGAATTGTTGTCTAAAACATGAGTACAGGAATTGTTTTTTTACGAATAGTGACCGCGTATTTACACACAAACTCTTCCTCAAACAAAAAGTTCTAGGGAAAAAATTCAATAGAAATAAATTCGAAAATTAGTTTCCACTGAAATATGCTTACGATACTTTTGAAACATCAGTTAAGCTCCCTTTTAAATTTTGTAACGTTGCGATCAATGTGCTGTGGATTTGTATGAGTTACAAATAAATCTAAACGTTCAAATTTACACATAGAATAATGCTTAGTTTATTTCAATATTATTTAAGGACAATTAAACACCTACAAAAAATTACTTTTTTTCAATTGATACAATCGATGATAATTTGTTTTTATGTATTCTGAGAATAGGTATTATTGGCGTTTTTAAATTTTTCCCCGTGTTTCCTGAAAAACAATCCAATAAATTACGTATAAAACCTTACGATTGAATTGTCAATGAACTGAATACATTCCATTAACCAACTCAACCAAAAATGAAAAGGAATGATATTCCCATTCATGAATTACCGCCATGGCTAAGGCCCCAGACTGTCTGAAGAGGAACCGGAAAAGTACTACCAGAAATGATGGATTGCATGCTCAGCAGTTTGGTATTAAACATAGATTTAGGATTCTTTCTCCATGATTTACACCGGCTTATGAGATATTAAGACTAAAAGGAGACGATCTTTGATGACAAGCGACATAGAGCTAAAGTGAAGATGCTCCGAGTTCAACTCTAGTTTAATGGTGGTCTTCATATCTCAACAGACTGCAGGGTTATATAGTTAAAGAGGGTTTTTTTCTCTCTATTTTTTAAAATTTCGAAACCATTTGTGAATTTTCATACCTTTTGTACTTCATGTTTATATGCATATATTTTATACTATTTATAGTGGGACATGGATAGTCTGGTGGTTAGATCATCGGACTCCAGACCGGAAGGCTTGGGTTCGATGCCCGATGCCACCAAATACCATCCGAGTACACACGGAGTACGTGCTCGTTAAATCAGTAGGTCTGAAAGTCTTGTGGGTTGAATCACGAGTGTAGGGGACTGGAGAATATTTCCCTCCCCTCCAGTCCCAAGGCAAAATTGTGGAGGTGGAGATAGGTGGTGTCGCCCTCTATCGTCCCTTCGGGGAATTTCGCCGAGCTATTCGTAATGTCACCTGTATGGCGTTCAAGGCCTAGGCCAACGACAGGCGTATATTTATCCCTTTTCCACGATGAATTTCGTGGGCCTCGTTCTGACTACGTCAGATTGACTGATTGATTGAATATTAACGTCGCACTGTTCAGCTACACGCGGGCTTTTGGCGACGGACCACTTAATTTTGAACCATGGTCAAGTGACGTGGATGACACCTGAGCTGGCACCCCCCTCTCCTAACTACTACACCACACAAACGGGAGGACGTTTCAGCTCTCGACATATTTAACGTGCATCGCTGCCCTACACGGCGGGTCTTTAGTGGTACTGGGATCGAACTCGTGACAAAGCAAGCCACGATCCGATACCTATACCACTCGGCTACCGCGGCCTCTGACTACGTCTGACAAGTGGCATTAGCCACAACAACACAACACTATTTATAGCTCGTAAATTTTGATTGAATGTTTTGTTAACATCACCCTTTGAAGCTTCTAGAGCAGGGGTAATCAACCTTTTTTTCTGCTGGGCCGCATTCATATGTTAATTATTTCACGCTTGCCGCAACATGAGGATAAATGGGGGAGAGGAGGGGAGAAATGCTTTAGGACCAAGATAACATTGGAAATTCAAAATGTGCTTTTTTATATTTGTCACTAACGCTAAATTAGAAGCATTTAAGAAACACTCCTTCACAATTTCTGCACATTAGTAAACGGGGTTTCATATGATTACCAATAATCTAACAAACTTCATGAATATCTTTGTTACCGCTGTAATATTACCACTAACAAAACACTTTGTTGATGTTGGAAAGATTATTCAAAAAAGGCTATTTATCACCTCTTGAGAGAGATCTTCGAGGAAAAGGGTTATTTAATGATTCCTGCTTTTTTTTTGGTAGTTGTCAAATACAGCACTTTCGGGACAAATCAAACAATTACTGGTCCATGTTTGTTTTCAACGACAAAATAGTCAACTTCCCAATCGTCTTGAAATGATAGATTTTCTTCGAATATTTTTCGCTTGCGAGATAAAAAATTAGTTTCGTCCATAAAACTGTCACTGCTCCCCTGTTGTCTGTTATCCCTAACCGTAACCGTTCCAAATAGAAAAAGAACACCAAATCGTACCCGTTCGACACAGACAGCAAAAAGCGAAATTGTTATTTGATTTCTTGACAAAGATTTTCCAATCAAATTTTTAATACAATGTTCTTAAATGAGTACATTTCTCAGAACAATGGGCCCCGAGCGGACGACTTAAAAAAGATCGGTGAGCTGCAGGTTGAGTACTGCTGTTTTAGAGGGTTATTGGCGATGAATTCCATGATTTTGAGTTAGTGTATATCAACGTCACATTGTACAGCAACATTAAAACTATTGGTTAATTTTGAGCCCCGGATCAAGGGGCGAGTGATTGAGTGAGTGAATATTAACGTTGGATTTTTCAGCTACACGATGGCTTATGGCGACGGACCTCGTAATTTTTAACCACTTTCAAGTGACGAGGACGACCCCTGACATGGCAACATCTCTCCAAACTTCCACACCACACCAACTGGAGGATGTTTGAGCATCGACATATTTAACGTTCATCGTTCCCCTACACGGTAGGTCTTCAGTGGTACTAAATTCGAACTCATGACATGCTGGCTACAAATCCGTCACATTGACCGTTAGGCTACCACGGTCATATGGTCAAGTGGCGAGGATGATACTTGAATTGGTACTGCCCTCTCTCCAAACGTTCACTCCACGCCAACAGGCACCTGAATTTGAATATCCGTAAAGTGATAATGACAGCGTCAGTGTTCTGAAACGCCGTTCCACAAATTTCTACATGACGACTTCACCTCAACACATTTAAAGTGTGAGTCAATCCCTATATTCAGCGTACCATAAACGATACCCGGGTTCAAACCCATAATTCGAAAGAAACAACACTTGCCTACCATGGCAACGTATAAACCTAATATTACATGTAAATTTTCATACTCATATCTTCAACACTAATGCATTTAAATGTCCACAAAACATTTTACAAGGCTTTTATATAAAATTAAGTAATGTTCATTTAATTTAAAAAACTGTTTGCAGTAATAACGGTAACTTTTTACAATATACAAACATCTTTTCTTGCACGAATTTATTACATAATTTTCGTTTAACATATCTATCACGTAAAGAAGGGTTAGTGATGTTTGTAGTAGACAATATTTATTAACACCTTAATCCAGTGTTTCTCAAACTGTGGGGCGCGCCCCCCTGGGGGCGCGGTAACCCTGTGAGGGGGGCGCGAGCATATTGAAAATAAAGGTTTAAAAAATAATTTTTTGGAATGAAGTAAAATAAAATGCTTTCTGACATAATAAAAAATACACATTTACATTGATATAATTTATTTTTATCATCTGGTGATCATCAAAAATAAAAGATTCCACTTCCAACGCTCATTAGTCATCTTTGATGCTATAACCAAATTAAAAAAAAAATTTGTTTGCTTTGCTGTAATCCCACGATGAGAGATTGTTTTATTACGTTTCTTTTAAACTAAAATATTACTTTAGCTGACCTTTGAACTTACTGGTATGGTTATCTCCGTCGTTTTTTTTTTAGGGAAGTTGTAATTTTGTGGTTTTGATTGCTGTGTTGTGTGTGTGTGTGTACGACTTATTACGATTTATAAATGTAAATGAGCAGAATATTTTAAAAAAGGGCATCTGTGATCTCTATTGAAGGAAGTTGAAGCTGAATAAGCAATTGAAGAACCTACTGAAATAATGCATATTAATAAAGATATAGCAAAAGTAAATATCAGAAAAGCGTTAGACATGAAACGTTTGAGTTGATTTGAAATTTTCAAATGCTGCCTAAGGATCTCTATGAAGAAAACTATGAAGCCATAATGTAGCACTTCGCTTTGTCAAAAAGACACAAGGAAGAAAAAGTTCAAAATGCTATTTATAGATCATCAAACGACAGCAAAACTACAAAATATGACAGTTTTTCTGGAAAATAAAGTTCCTGTGTTGTTAGTGAAAAGTGTCTGTGATTTATGTCCTTTATTAAGGACACGCACATTTTGAACATTTTCTTTAGTTTTATTGGATTTTTTCTCAAATTTTCAAAGAAAAATTGAAAAGTCCTTGAAAGTAGGCAAGTATATTTTCTCTTAATTAAATTATTCAGTGGAATTTTGTGATTTTTATCATGTATAGTAAAAATAATTATAAAATAAATTATAGTTTTAAAACAAACTAAACAACACGCTTTTATAGCTAATCGAACTAAAAAGTAAAAAAAAAAATAAGAATATATATTACTTAAAAGTAACATAAACAAAATTTAATACTTATCTTTTTAATTTGTACGGTTTATAATTATGATCGTTTTGTAGCCTTCCCGAAAGTGCATTAATATTGCATTCAATTTATTATTATTTTTAGGGGGGCGCGATAAAAATTATGATTGAAAATTGGGTCGCCAGTAGTGAAAGTTTGATAATCACTGCCTTAATCCTTAGCACCTTCTTTTGACTGTCCAGCTATTCTTGCTGCTTTACAAAAAATGGGGGTTCTCTTTTCGTCAACAAATCTCTATGTGGACAACATTGAAGAGATTGCCAGAACAGTGATTTGGTTCCCTCATGGATACGACATTTTCATCATCAACACCTTAATGCACACACTTTTTCAGAAAGAAAAAAAAGCGAGAAATTTTTTTCATAATTAAAAAAACTCATTTGGGGAGCTTAATTGGTCAAAAAAAATTCTTAAATACAAAACCAATCAAATTTTTTATTTTTTTGGATTTTGACGATTCTCATTACAGATAAGAGCCAAATATTGCAATCTTGCACAAACATCGATTTTTATTATCTTTCTTTTCGAATTGCTCTGTCTCAAAAAATACCCATATTTTTAACAGTAAAAATATTTATCTCAGCTTTTTCAACAAAAATAATACTAATAATAGTGGACTGTATTTTTAAGAAAATTATTCCAAATTTTCTTTTGTATGATATACTTGGAAGCAAGGCGAAGCACATAGCCCAACATTGAAATTATTACGTTTATAAAGACAACGGAGAGCACTTAGTTTCAGAGTGCAAATGACGTTCACTTATGTTCGAATGTGAAAAAAACAGCAGCATAAAATACAACGCTCGAGTTATCTTGAGTGTCTATAATTTGGCCTGTTCAGTGTGCTCGAATTAACTCGAGGACATACTTTAAGGGGTTAAAATGCTACAAGGATTATTCCCTTTTAATTATTAATTTTTTGATAAATAATTAATATTAAAAAAGTTCGGATAAATCATTTTAATCAAAAAATAAACGCAAATTTGATATAAATTTGTTGAATTATAATTTGCAATATTCTTACAAGATTTTGCACATCGAAAAAAATAACTTTCATAAAAGTTATGCTGCCGGATAAGATTCTGTTTATTGTTATCTCTCTATCTGTGAAAACAATACTTCAAAATTCTTAGGCTACTTCAAGTCTTAAAACAAACTTTAAACAAATTATAGAATTATTTAGAAAGGCAAAGCCAAAAAATATATTTCCAGAAAAATCAACTTGATTGCTAAACTATCCCTACTCCCAAAAGAATAAACTTTTATGAAGAACCATCCACAATCAATACCGTAAAACTTTCACTTTCGTGCAGCAATATTTGTCCTCCCTCTCATATTCTTCCGGTTTAGGACGATGTTAGTCACAGGCAGTAACATGGCGGGGTTTTCTCAGTAATACCCTTCCTAACTTAATAATAGTATTATTTGGTCTTCCTTTTTATAGAAATATCCCATTGCGCAACTATATGCGTATTAACATAACCATATCCTCTTTTTCTTTCGCACTCTTTTGCAGTTATCTGTGAAAATTTTATCAATAGAATGCGCAGACGTCTGAGTTGCAAATAAAAATATCATTAGATTGAAGGAGAATAATATTATATTTATAAAATCTGCGTGTGAAAAAAATAACCTCTAAGTTATTGGTTGATTTTAATTTATTTAATAATTTACATCAGATGGTCGATTAAGGTCTAGAAAATTCACAACGCTTTAGAGAAAAAATGTTGGTAATACATGAAATAAAAGTTTTAACTGGTTCGTTCAGTGCCTATTCTATTTTTATTAGGATATTTGTGATTTTTAAAACGCGTTCTGAATGCTAAAAGGATATAAAACTCTTTTCCTGCCGTCATCTAACGTTGGAGTCAAGTAATGGAAAAACAATTCTAAGATACTCTGAATTATTAAAATAAAATAATTTATTTCGTAATAGCAAGTTTTATAAAAACTGGGAGGGGGGCTGTCATTTGCATGCATGAAAATGATGTTTTTTTCAATATATTGTAAGCAGAAGATAAATAAATTTCAAATTTTCATCTTTTTATTTTAATTTGTTTAATTAAATGTTTTGCCTCTTCAAAATCAATATTTGTAATCACATTTTCCTCTATAATGCACTAGATTTTCATTCCGTCTTGACAGAGCTACATACAATTGACCATAAGTTAATATTATTTCCAATATATTTGTTAAGTATTTCTATTAAAAATTTCCGTCCTTCGTACACATTCTTCATTTGTTCTTTTTTTGGTAAAATTCGCTTCTTTTCAATTAAACTCAACTTTTTATAACCCAATTTCACAAACCATACCTTATGTATGTATAAATTTATTACAAAAACAAAAAAATCTTTTTTATGTAGAGAGAGAGAGAGAGATTTATAATTATTTTACGAGTTTTTTATATAAAAACTGCTTCATGATTTGAAATTAAGAGTTTCATTTACCGGCGTCCGTTCATTAATGGTCTTAATTCTTGTTAATGGAAGTCGAGAAAATCAGCTATTTTCTCTGAGGGCTTAACATGTTTTAATTATCTATCTTTAAAATCATTTAATTAGTAATTATTTTCAAGTAATTATTTTTATTCTATGAATGCGATCCATAAAACAAAAAAATATTACATTCCTACATAAGAACTGCATACAGTGGAACACAAAAGTGTTCGTACACTTGCAATTTCCAATAAAATTTAATGTTTTCGACTAATAAAAACTATTGTAATATATTGGAATTGGAATTTTTATGATACCTGCAATTTGTTTTTAATTGATTGACAGACAATCAATTTTTTTTAAAAAAATAGTGCAACTATTATTTTTAATAATCAAAAGTCTACTAAAAAATTACATCACAAAAGTCTTCGCACACTTAACAAAAATCTCAACATATCTTTAAATATTGTATTTCTTTCTTAATTTAGTACTTAGTAAGATACCTTTAAGTGTCCACAACAACTTTTAAACGTCTTGGTATAGATTTAATCAGTTTTTATTTTAAATTTCTGCACCGATTTTCAACCATTCTTCTGTGATTATTGTTTTCACTTCACATTATGTGTTTATATATGTCACGTTTTCTTTCTTTTTTTAAATCAAATACTATAAACACAAATATGTTTTACTGGGCTAAATAAAGTGATTGAAGAGGTGTTTTTAAAATTTGGAAGCAATTATAGACACCAGCGGCGAACAATGAGAGTAGTGCTATCGGCGTCATTATTGTGTTAAAAAATGAAGTCGTCTCCAATATCCAAATTTAGGGTGGATAACTTAAAATTTCTCTTTAAAATATTTAAAAATGGAGCTCATGATTCACAATACCATAAAAAATGCCAAATTACTTAATTCTGAGGCCAATTTACACCTTCACGCAAAAATTTGACATTCTATAACGAAACATGTACTACGGCTTTACTGGAATCATTGCATTGTCTCAAAAATTAGTACTTGGAACTGGTTCAAAAACAGATTGCTCTATTACGTAGAAGCAATTAACCATCATTAATAAAACACGAGAACAAATTTTGAAAATTTCCCTCTTAAAATATTCCACTCTACGTAAGAGTTATATGATACTGCTTTTAATGCGTTTAACGGGTCCTTCATTAGTAATATCAAGGCCAAAATTAATTACTTTAAAATTTCAGAGGAAAAATTTCGAATTTGATCCTTAATTAATTAATCACAGATTATCGCGCGGGTAGTAATATAATATATTAAAAATATGTAGCGTGGGTATTTTATTGATAAAACTGTTATAATTTGTTCATAAAATTAGATATATTGACATGTGATATAAAAAGACTTTAGAACATATATTATACCGTAGATGTTGCTTGTGATATCAGAACATGACATACTTCGGTTGTCATTAGAGGAGTTAATTAGTCTAATTAATCTAGCTAATAATTACATTTCTAATATAATACTGGTGTTCTGTTCTTAAAGGGGTACCTTAAATTTCAGAAAAGTTCTCAAAGTTTCTGGAAAATTAAGAATTTTTTAAGAAGTTTATGTCACGTATACTATTTGTCATACGAAACTTAACATAACTACTTTGTTATTGAGCGAAAATATTTCTTGAGAATAATTAAAAATGTAATAATTGATAAAAGTATACAGATACTAAGTCTTATAATTACTTTGACATAAATTCTGTGTAATCTAATGCTCCATTTAAAGCTTAATCAAATAGGTGTAAAAAGGAATATTAAGAAGCCCCAATGATATATATTTTAGCAATTTTGTTCCAAACATTTTCTATAACTACATAAATAAATATTTACTTCGAATAGTAGTGGTTTCTTTTATTGTTGTTCTATATGTTAAATTATATGGTAACTAAGCGTTATCCTAATGTTTTGCTGAGTATTTTATGATTTTATATTGTTTCTGAGCTATTCAAATCCAAATCCTAGGTTAAGTTCTAGATTGTACAAAACATATTCTTATTACCCTTGATTTAAAAATTTTAAAACGGATTTCTAAAGTGAATTTGGAACCGATTTCCGTAAACCATTTTCGGAGGATCTGCACTCAACAAAAGAAACATACTTGCCAAATTTCTAGTATATAGGTCTAATAGTTCAAAAAGCGAAATTCATCTATAACATCCCTGTTACACCCTTGGGGGTCAATTTCTACAAAACCTGTTCAAAGCTAATATCTAGTCAAGAAAAGGAACGTGCCTGCCAAGTTTAAAGTCTGTAGATCTAATAGCTCCAGAGATGTCAGGAAGACTGAATGCGTGAAAGAGTCGCTCTTTTCTCCTATGCATTGATACAAGAAAGCAGAACAAAAAAGTGGACATTATTTTCAATTTGTCCATATAAAATTAATTTCTGACTTATTTTTACAGAAATTCTAGAACAAAAATAATGATCTCAAAAAATCGATTATAATATCACTTTCATTAATCATCACACACACATTTTAGCCTTCCTTTCTACAAAAGGATTGAAACAAAATTTAAGGTACAAGTTGGCAGCATTGAACATATTGTTGGCGTCATTTTTAATTAAATCGTCAACTACCTCAAAGGTTGGCCAAATAAGAATTTACTATCATAAAATCTTTAACAGGTATAATTGAGCAATTTTTTGTGTTTAGTCAAACAACTAAAATTCCTTTTTCTGCCCTGTTTACAAACAAAGCAGAAATAATATACTAAAATAAAATTGAATTGAATTGAAAGAGTATTAAAATATAATAGCCAAATTATTTTTCTATATAATATGGACAAATTATTTTTCTGCAGGGTGTTGTCGGATTCAACCGACAAATTCAAAGGGATGATAGTTGGTAGCATGGATATGATAAATCACCATAGAACAGTGTGGGTGCATCCCACAGTGTTTCTCAAACTGGGGGCGCACCCCCTTAGGGGGTCGTGATAACGTTACGAGGGAGGCGCGAGCATATTTAAAAGTCGAAAACAAAAGATTATTTTTTAAAAAAATATGAGCTTACTGTAAGTAAACAAACAAATATATCCCGACATAAAAAAATAAAATACACATTTACAGTGATATAATACACTAATAAATATATCAGTACTGCGCAAAATATTTTATAATTAATTTTACATGACTAAGTTAAGAACACAAGTTTAATTTTTACCAGTGACCTCATGGGCTTGTCATGTATAAAATTATTTTCAAACATTAACACTTATCTTAATATTTTGAACGGTTTATAACCAATCTCTTAATACCGGTTTAAAAAAAACCGCGATTCGTTCCCCATCCTTTTATTGCATTCCAGAACCTTCGAAACAATTTTATGGATGGCAGTTTATGGAAAAGATTGTACTTCGGAAAGACGTATATATACGTCTGGGCCATTTAATGCACTGGCTCAAAGAGCCGTTTATATACGCCAGCGGCACTTAAAAGGTTAAAGTTGTATTGTAGGTTTAACGTCAAAGTACCGGGTGGTAATAATTAAAGTTACACTATTCAGAAGCCTGGTCTTAGCCAGATAATCATTCCTGCTTTAGAAGAAATGAAAACGTTTGCAAACCACTATCTTTATGCAAGATGGAGCAACTCCTCACATTAGGAACCAAGTCACACAAAGCACTGCTTAGTGCTAACTTTGGCGATAATTGTGATCATCCAGATATTTTCTGGATGCATCGCCTTCATTCTCCCTCGACTTAAATCTTTTCCACATGGTCCATATAGCAAATATTCCAAGTTTTATCAAAATCCGATGAGCAGAACGGGTTCTACCCCCCTATGAATAGTACAACTTTAATTATAACCACCCGGTACATTACAGATTGCATTCAATAATCATCAATAATTTATCAATCATAAATTGTTATTGCATGGAGGAAGGGGAGCATGAAAATTAAGATTGAATATTGGATCGTAAATATTGAAAGTTTGAAAAGCACTGCCATAGAACATGGAGTCGCAAACCACGTTCAGTCAGCGAAATTCGCAAAAACCGTTATGAAGGGTGTGATGTCGAGTGGAATGAAAGGGGGCAACAAGAGATAAGAAATATACATTTATTAGACGTAACGCCTGTTGTATGTACAGTAGAATGTCGTTTATCCGAACGTTTATTATCCGGAACTTCAAATATCCGAACCA
The DNA here is from genome assembly GCA_019973935.1 of Trichonephila clavipes. NCBI lineage: Eukaryota > Metazoa > Arthropoda > Arachnida > Araneae > Nephilidae > Trichonephila > Trichonephila clavipes. The sequence goes on from BMAU01007986.1 coordinate 112,306, forward strand.
GTTTTTTTTTGTATACTGCATGTACTGTATATGAAAATATTTTCGAACAGTGCAATGTGCTCAACAGTTATTTCGCGTGAGGCCAAAAGTGACGGGAAAACCGAAGGTCAGGGAGATTTGGGGAATTTCAGTTGCGTGATTTGGTAAACATCTGCGCGAAATATTAAGTCAGTTTCTTTCCAAGTAAAGGGGGGTATATACAGGCTCTTTTGTTGAGTTGTGAACTGCTGTGGTTTCGAATTCAAAACGGAAGCGCAACCTCTAGAACATAGACACAAAACTTGAAGTATTGAACCGTCTCTAACATAGTTTCATAATGTTGGAAAGTCAACATGTTTGAGATAAAAAAAGACGAGAAACCACATTTTAAATTTCGCGTCAAAACTTGACTCGGAAGATGGCTCGAAGAAAAGGAAAACCATGAGGGAAGAAAACGATGTTGTTCTTGATCATGCACACCATTTGTGGTTTTCACAAAGAAGAAGCAAAGGGAACTCGATATCGGGATCTCTGTTGAGCGAAAAAGCTCTGGAACTTAAGGTATCCGACTACGTTCGGAACCGTGACTTTGCAAAAGCGCATAAATGAATTATTTTCATGATATTTAGTGTCACTTAGATAAGAATACATGCATAAAATTGTTTTAAGGACATTTTGACAAAAAAAGATTATTTAAATACAATATTTCGGCAAAAAATTAACTAAGAATAACCTTTTTTCAAAATGTTCTCCTTTTGTGAAAAATGCTTTTATTATAATAATATTTTGTCCGTATAGCTCAGACCACTGTTCAGAGGCTGAACTAGAACTTTTGAAATATATAACTTAGAAGTGGGTTTATCCATGTTTTACGACAACAGAGTGGAGAAATGTTAAGGAAAAAACGTCGATAATTATTTCATTTGGTGGTAACTCGGAAAATAATATGAATTTTTCAAAAATTCTAGTTGAGCCTCTGTAGAAAGGTCTCAGCTATATACAGGCAAAATATTATTATAAGATAATCATTTTTCACAAAAGGAGAACATTTGGAAAAAAGATTATTCAAAGTTATTTTTTTGCTAAAATATTATACTTAAATAAATGTTTTTTGTCAAAGTTTTCTTAAAACTATTTTATGCATGTATTCTAATCTAAGTGACACTAAATATCATAAAAATTATCTATTTTTGCACTTTTTTTAAAATCATGGTTCCGAACGTAGCCGGATACCTTAACAAGAAATCAGGTGGTTCGGCTGATTTCAAAGGTCAAAACGAAGGTGTACAATGGTACAGCGAAAAATAAGTGATTATTTTCCACAATAAAGGTAAAATTGCGACATTTTGCATCTATTTTTCTTTTTCTTCTAGCACGTTTCCCGCATGTGATGATTTTCAATATTGGTATAGTGTCTGGTTTCATATACTGCTTGGATGGCATTCGGGTTTCGGTTATCCGAACGGTATCTGATCCCAATTGGTTCGGATAAACGACATTCTACTGTTTATCTCCGCATTCATTTATTCACTTCCCTTGTCTGGCGCATCGTCCTCTCGACAGCTGACTATTACAGCGATTTTCACCGATTAAACGTGGTTTGCGACCCCATGTTCTTTATTTGTCGTCCCTGTGCTACCTATCACCTCTCCTAATTTGTAGGTCGAATTCAGCAACACTCTGTATATAAGGTAAATGTAGAACAAAGGGTAAAACGTCTGTGTTTACAAAGGAATTAAAACGCACCACATTTCACATTTTCTCTAACACTACAGCATAAGAAGATCAATAAGATAAAAAAATTATCAATTTAATGTTCCATAGTTCTATAAATAGGCTTATAATAACAATAGTTTTGGATAAGTCAAGCAGACTTTGTAGAGGGCGTTTTTTGTTTTGTTAAAAAATATACTCTTCTAAAAAATAAGCATTTCTTTTTTTTACGCCATCCCATCATTTATTGAAGGAAAAAAATACCTACCAGACACTGTCTAATGGATGCAACATATACGTGCAGACAATGATATTATTCATTATTCATTGAATAAAATATTACATACATTGTTACTCGATGTCCTTTGTGTGATGCATCACATTTTCGTAGACAAGACTCCTTGTTATTTATTGCCTTCATTCTTTTTAATTTTCAAATGGTAGAATATATATAAAACTTTAAGAATTTTAGAATAATATAATAGAGCTGTAGTACAAAACAAATGGAAAAATATGTTGTTTTTCTCAAAACGAATATATTCCCAATAAATTCAACTTAAGAGTAATAACGCTTATCAATTTTCTAAAAGAAAAATTCTTTTTTTTTTGTTCCATATTCTCAAAATTTATTTAATAATAAAATAGTATTATCCAAAATATCTGATTACTGTATTAGTAGAGCAATGATTGTAAGAATTAAAGCAATTGCCATTCTTCATTAAGATCACAGCAGCACTGCTGGTAGAGCAACAGTCAGTTCAAATCTAACTTCAACAAATAATCATACGAGTTACATATAAAATTTAACTTAGAATTCTTTTTTTCATTATAATTGTTGCAAGCAGTAAAATAAAGAATGTTTATTGAATATTTTATATGCAGAATATTTACTAGAAATATTACTAAAATCACGACTCAATAATCATCATTGTACATTTTAGGAAGAGAATGTAGTGGCGTGCTTCCTGTGCGGTACCTTTCATATTACTGTAAAACAGCTGGCTCGTGTGCGATTGATTTGAAAAAGCACCGTATGACATTCTTGTACACATATTTTGAGGTAATCCGATTTATAGTAGAGACCAACACTAGAAAGACTTCAAATGTGTCGCCACTAAATCTTTTCTGATTGCATGTGTTGTTTTCTTTCACAACTGAGATACATGGAGAACAATAGCTGAAATTATTACTTCAGCTATATATATGTCACAGGGAAATGACTAAATTAGGAATTTGATCAAACCCCTAAGGAATATGGTCAATTGACGAGAAATGTTAAAATAACGTCTCTTCAATGTCATTTCCCTGATAAAAGTAAGGGATTTTATCAAATCCCTGAACTGTTTCAGTAAGATGATGAAATGAACTAGTTACGATTTGTAATGGCAAAATGCTGCCCAAGCAAGGATGGCACGTGAGGTAGGGGGTCGAGGAAGACTTTTACTAGTACCAAGCAGGCGGTACCTATCAATCTCCTAAATATCAACCCCATATCTTAAAAAGGATGGCACCATAGCGTTAACATGGGGATTGATATTTTAGTGTGCAAGTCCTCCCCTACCCAAAGAAGATCATAATTAGTAAAGAAACTATGAAGTGGGGGAGGGACAGGCCAAGTCGATCGAAACCACCGCGCGTGTTCATTGTTCAAATCAAATAGCGCGCGCTTCTCCACTTTCCTGTTACACATTTCCGTCACTTTTCACGAAATCAGTTCCACAAATATCCAGCAACAAAGAGGCAAGATGTTATACATCAAAAAATACCAAGCTAAGTCTTTAACTATTTGTTAATTAGTTTCAAATAAATTATTTGTATTTCATTGACTATTGTTGTATTACTTACTTCTACGTATAATAATGACAAGATTTGTTAAATAAACTCTTTTAAACTCTTGACAATATGATTTCATCATTTCAATGAAACCGGTCAGGAATTTGCTCAAATCCCTTACTTTCATCAGTGAAATGGCCTTGAAGAGACGTAATCTTAACATCTCCCGTGAACTGCTCATATCCCTTAGGGATTGGATCAAATTCCTAATTTCATCGTTTCCCTGCAACATATATTTATAACTAATCGTGTGACCAAATCCATTGTGACGAATCCGATCACTTCCCCCCAATTACTACGGACACCTCGCTCTTGCCGCCAAAGTTGCGGAAATTCCAGTCTTTTCATTAATTTCTGGGAAGGAATTTCGGAACTTGGTCCTCGGCGTCACAAAGAGACGCATCAACAATGCGTTTTGTTTGCTCCCGATGCGACAGCTCCCGGTGACGACAGTGCGTCTGGAAACACACAATGTGTACCCAGACATCGGCGTCCGTGGGGCTAGATCTGGAATGCGTCGGAACTGATGGGATCGGCTGAGTGACAACAGTTCAAAAGAGCCGAGTCCGATAGGAGCGGAAAAGGGACAAAACATCATAGGATAGTGAGGACGAACGAGATGAGAGGGGAGGGGATATATAAGGGAAGTGAGAGAGTCACGAAGAGAGACTAGGCGTTTTGGAGGGTGCTGTATTGAAGCCCCTGGCAGGCAGCGATAAAAGATTGGATTTTGGAGGGTGCTGGTGTGAGCCCCTCACAGCGATACGAGTTTTTTTAGGGAGAGCCGTTGTGAAGCTCCTCCCACGAAGAGACTGATTTTTTAGGGAGCCCTGGTGAGGTGCCTTCCGCGAAACGAACTAGGAAAACCACGAAATCTGCGGAATCCGGATTTGGAGCCCGCGAACTCTCCCGACTCGGTGGGGAATCTGTGATGAAAGCTACCCATCCTATTTCTAATTCTTTGTGATGTTATACTTCTGATTACCTGTGACAGATAAATAGTTGTAACTCAGAGCTGTGCAAAGTCATTACACCATTCGACAAAAATTTCAGAATGAAAAAAAAAATCTTTATTTAGGAGAACAGCTAGCACGGAAACTTCAACATTAATTTGCATTGTAAATTATGAGTACGAGCAATGATATAATAATATATTTTTAATCATTAATAGTGCGTGCGTGCATAAATGACATTATATTATCCTTTAAATTAATTCAGCCAGCTCAAGTAAAAACAATTGAAATACTGAATTCCTATGGATGCAAATAGAATTCTTATCAAAAATTTTCTCGATTGGAAATTATATTTGTCGTTGTTTTTTTTAATAAATAAAAAAAGCAAACTACATTCCAATTCAAACATTATGAATTTTTATTGTAAATTACAGAATTGTTCGTACTCTTCCTTTTGAACAGCATTTTCCATTAAGACAGAACATGCTTATGTGTGTAAAATATTTGACCATAAATAAGAAATTTTCTTTAGTTTCTCTTTAAAACAGCGTTTTCATGCATAAACAATCTACAAACACCCTCTATGCAAATTACAGACCTGTTTATTTACCTTAAAATTCGAAAAAAGCTGTTATTTCTTATTATTTTAATATTTATGAATATCTCACGTTCGAACAAGATATCAAATTTTGAATATATGAGCCTTCATATTTCGGAGAAAAATTGTTAAAACGTTCTCTCATGAATGCGCAACGCTTTACTTAAAGGTTTACTGTATGTTACGTTGAAAAATCGAAATTTTATCACCTAATAAAAACAACAGCTTTTACTCTGAATAAATTACCATAGTTACATGTAATTTTGGATTCAAAGAGAATAAATATAAACCCAAGCACGTACCTTGTAACGTCATAAAGAAGACCCGAAACGCTACGCGTGGATTTTATTCAAAATATTTTTTTACAATCGATTATTTATAAATTAATTGCAGCAATTTAATTAATGGTAATTTTTTTGAAATAAAATTTATAAAATCTTCATTTTAACGGGGGTTTTAAGCGTGTTTTAAAAAGCTCATTTTAATTTATTATCAGCGGAAAATAAACATTTTAAGATATATCAAAATTCACAATTTCGTTATTTTATACATAGAAACATTATCATTACTAGTGTTTCCGAAGCAAAATAAAAAAGTCTCGGAAGACAGCTACTGAAAAAGTATTAAGGACTACCCAAAATTTTCCATTTTGATGAAAAATTTCGAATTTTTTTGTATGCTTTTATTTTATAGCCCATACATTTAAAACACCAAAAAAACACTCTATTTTTGTTTCTACGATATTAAGAAGCAAAGTTATAGCATAATTAGTAAACTGGAAATGGAGTTTACTAAACTGGAAGTAGATCCCTACACAAAATATTTTTAATTTATTGAATTAAAATTCTCAGAACATGTTTTATTTACTTCTATCTGTGTTATAAATCAAAATCTGATCTCCGTGTGTATATAGTTAAACAGTTTATTTTAGTTTATTTTAATTATTTTTTTTGGAAAAAAAATCATTAATTTTTTAAAAAACAAGTTTTTGCATAAAATTTCGCAAATTTAAAAAACTTTCAAAAGTATTATTAATCTTTTAATTCCCAATACGTATAAAGACGTTATTTATGTACTATATAAATATTACTTGAATACATTTATTAGAATTTTAAGTAAAAGATTGTAACTGCAATTTTTCATCAAAATTTCACTAAAAACGACAGTTGTTATAGTCTATAAAACTCTCCAGCAAAAGGTTTTTAAAAAAAGTCCGAATAAGTTAAACATGAAGCTAAAGAGAGCTTGATCTATAAATATGGGGAGTATATATTTTATCTCTTATATACATTTATGTATTTTATTGCGCTTTTTGTTAGAAAATAACATTAGTCTTTTTTGTAAAAAATTGAGTTCTTGCATAAAAAGTGACATATTTCAAAAACTTTCAAGAATATTACAAATATTATAGCTCTAAGTACAGATAATAACTATATTTATATACTGTATAAATATTTCTCAAATATATTTATTAGAAATTTCAATACAAGATTTACCGTAACTGTAATTTTTCACTAAAATCTCACTCAAAATTCCCAATGTATCCAAAATTATTTTTAATTTTGTTGAAATTGTACTTGGATTCCTAGTTTTACGCCCCATTTCAAATTAAAAAGTGTTTATTTAGTTGAAAGTATATATATTTCAAAAACACAGTGCTCCGAAGGCATAGTCATATACCTTAATACAAAGCTCAGTTAGTCTCTTTGTTGTTGTTGTTTCTAATGCCACCTGTATGACGTAGTCAGATCGAGGCCCACGAAATTCATCGTGGAAAGGGGCTAAAAGTACACCTGTCGTTGGCCTTGAGCACCATACAGGTGACAGTACGATTTAGCTCAGCGAAATTCCCCGAAGGGACGATAGATAGCGACACCACCTATCTCCACCTCCACAATTTAGGCATAGAACTGAAAAGGAGGGAAATATTCTCCATTCCCCTGCACTCGTGATTCAGCCCACAAGACCGACTGATTTAACGAGCACGTACTCAGTGTGTACTCGGAGGGAATTTGGTGGCATCGGGCATCGGACCCAGGCCTTCCGGTTTGGAGTATAACGCTCTAACCACTAGGCTACCCACGGCCAATTATAGATGATTATCCCAGCATATAACAAGAGGGGGTGCGTTGCTTTTTATTCGAGACGGGAATCAATTACAGGCGAAAGTCCGACTTCTTTTCCTGAAGAAAATACAACCATGCCTTACTCGGGATTTGAACCCGAACCCACTCGGTTACAAGTAGAGGGTCATATCCACCATACTGACAGGTGGCGTGGATATTCGTTATGTGGTACAAAAGTGGCTTCAGAACCGACCGAATACCCTCTGCCAGGAAGGCATACGGAAGCTTTTGGCTCGCTAAACCAGGTGAACTGTTCAAAATTGAAACTACTGTGAAAGGGGAGCTACAATCGGGGGGAGTGAAGCATAGAAAAAAATTCTTCTTCTATATACATAAAAATACTGTTTATTTAAAAGAAATGACATTTTTCTTACGAGCTTAAAGGGTTGCATTTCTAGAAGTATACTATTTTTTTTCAAAAGCCTGGGATAATATTTGGAGAAAATGATTTTAAAACGTAAGAGCATTGCATACGTATATTTCAGGTTTCTTCGTAAACAAGGAGGAGTGCGTTATACTGCGAATATACCCAAATATTAAAAATTGCAGCTCTAAAGTATAGGTGCGCGTTATACGTCGGATTTTACGGTACATGTTTACGACTTTAACATGTTTTTCTAACGTTAAGGACTGAAACTTTTTTTAAACTTTTTTACATTAAAAAAACGCTCAATTGATTGCTTAGTTAATGTCACGTTTCAAAAAGATTTTGGTTAATTTTTAATAATGTCACACTTAAAAGTAATGCGATGTGTCAAAGAACATCATAATTTTCAATATTGGTCAAATGAAGCAGATTTGATACCCCACTTTCTCAACTTTAGCACCATGTCAATGGAAGAACTTTCGATATTTGAAAGATTAAACGCGTAGCAGTCCTTTTTCACATGGCGTGCTTTTTTTTTATTGATCCAGGACACCACTATTTTACTGAAACTGACGATGAAAATTTTAAATACCATTTTATAACTTTGGAATTATTGAAATATAATATTACAAACATAGGAACATAAATTTAAACCTAAGTCTAAGGAATATATTAAACTGTAAGGAATTGTAAGGAATTTGTGTGTGTGTAATTGTGTTTCCAAACCATAATGATAGTAACCAAAACTGAATTACAAATTAATAAAACAAATAATCATTTTTCTTTAACTACAATTGAATAGTTTTATATGAAGACATATATATAGTTATTGATGTTACAATTTTTTATAAATTTATCCTTAGGGAGAATATGAAAACCTAAGACTTTTATAATTAAGTAAAGTTAAGATAGCTATGTGTGCCTCAAATTTCGTTAATTTTTTTATATGTAATGCTTCAATGTAATGAAAAAGCTTTTGTATATTTAATTTCTATGAACTTCTAGACTTCGGTCTGTTTTTCTTCATTAATAATACAGTTTTACATGAAGTAATGATAACTTCAATTCAGTTAAGATGCATTCAAAACAAAAAATCTATTGAAACAATTGATTTTTTTTTTCTTTTACACACACAGCTTCAAGTTATAATTTTTTTCACATTTTAAAACACTATTCAAAAATTTAAAGTACATTGAACAAAAGCAAACTTTTTAAAACACTTAAAGGCACCAAAGTACGAACTTGTACTAAAGTGAAAGTCAGAAAAATAGTATAATAAATTTTTTCTATGCATTTTCAAGTCTTTGTTTAAAAAAAAGGCGAAATAAATGACACACCAATTTTTGTATCAACAATTTCAAATGCTTGTAGAACAAGAAATCTTTAAGAAATTAAAAATCCCAAGTGTTTCTCCATTCTGTATTCCAGTATATATATATTTATTGAATTATTATTTTTATTCCAGTACTTTAAAATAAATTGCTTGCCAAACAGATTATGATTTCTTTCACTAAAGAGATTTTGATTTACTAGATAAAAAAAAAAACATAAAAACACACTTAAAATTCACTTCAAAATGCCTACAAAGCGAAACCAATGATAAATCATTTAAATAAAAAAAAATTTATCTAGAGAATTTTATTAAATTCATAGTTGGCGCAAGAAACCAGAATCTGTTTCTCATAAATTTCATTTTGCCTTCAAAACAAAAGAAGAAAAGACAGTTGGATTCGTTCCAGAAGAAAAAGAATGAAATAAATAAAAAAAAACTCTACAATGCCACTTTTTTTACACCTCTCGCCCGCACTTGTTAAAATTCTATTTTCGAACGTCAAAGACTCGAAAATAGAACTAGACACAAGGAAACTAGACAAAAAAGAAAATATGACAACTGGGAATCAAAATAACAACAACAAAAAAGAACCAGAATTGAGCCATTTAAAGTAGGAATCATAAATAGAAGGTACTTGTACTGTGTCATCAGCAACTTCATGAATTCGATTGTCAGCTAAACCTAACGGCGTTTACTGCTACGAAAACTATCAAGAATATAACTGCGTGGGGGAAGAAGCCGTTTGCTTTTATAATATTTCTGAAAATTTTTGTTGCTTTGTTTTTTGTCTGTTACAAACACAACAGATTGATTTTTTATATGCTGATATACAATGTTTGAAGCTAAAAACAGTTCCGTGTGAGTTTTTGGAACATTTTTCTCGGAACACTGAATTTTGATTATATAAAAATAGAAGTTTCCTCGCCATCGGTATATATAGCTCTTTGGGGAGCTAAAAATAGAGCTCAGAAATAGTAAATTTGTGGTAAATTTCCTCACGTGATGCTTAAAATTTCTATCTGGTGAATCTGATTATACTGTTCCATTGTTTATTTTAACCGCAACACACACTAGAAATAGACATATCCTACTAAAAATAACTAATTGGAAAGGAGAAAAAAATCATTTCTTTTTAAACTTCAAATAATAAAACAAAACTAAAGTCTAAGCAAGTAGATCTTCAATTTAGTCAATTAAATTCTTTTTTCGTTTTACAAAGAGTTTGCCAGTGGCTCAAAATGTTGGTAACTTTCGGTTATCGCCAACACGAACAATAGTGATATTAACAATGTCAGTTACCTCTGCACAAAAATTTGCCTGGAGCTGGCGCAACAACACAGAAGTTCACATGTCCAACAATTAATAAAGCTTAAAGTTTATGCTAATAAAATTTTAGATCCCAAGAGCCCATTTATTACATGAAGGTTAGCATGACGGCGAAAACTGAACATTACACCTCGATCGGTACCTCTTGCATATTTCCATCAGTACAGCACAAACATTAGGTTAAATAGGCTGTTTAGATAAAATTTAATTCTGCTGCGAAGAAATTTATTGCATCTTCTTCCTCCAACGACAAATTTCAAATTTTCACCACTGTAAAAAAAATTTATAAAAATCTATCTAACGCAATAACAAGAAGAAAATGGCAGCAAAATCAATGATATTTGAAAACAGTGCGTCCTTGTAAATATCAGCACCCGGTATAAGGCACAATTAGGCGCGTTTTCTATGTATTGCCAAATCTGGCATTATGGTCTTATAAGCGAAAAACACTAAAAATTTTATCTAATTATGAAAATTAAAAGTATTTAGCAAAAAACAAAAATTCAATTTAATTATTTAAATGAAAGTAGCAGTTTTTGTAAAACTTTTTATTGTATAAATATTTCCAACAAAAATGACTCTCTAAAACTGTCATTATTAAAAACAACTCGTATTCATTCAAAAAAAAAAATAGTAGTAAAAATGTATCTACATTTGATTCGAAAACTTAATCTTACGTACGTACTTTAATTGAGTGTAAATCTTGCTCTCGAGCTGTATCTTTGATTTATACCCAACATGCATTGTAAAATGTCTCTCAATTCCACATTCTACTTTGTTTTTTAAAAGGAGTCTCAGAGGTGTTAAATTTCTCTAGAGGACTGAAAGTATAAACAATTTTCACACAAACATGCTTTTAAATTTAAATAAAATAATTCGAATCTTTTACACATTATTTATAAAGGAATGGTGCTTTCAGAAAAGTGTAAAATGTTTAAAGTATAATCATAATTTTAAAAATTATAAGCATACGAAAATAAGAAACATTTCTATAAGAAATATTAATTAAGTTTTACATTGCACATGCTATTTTCTAAAATGGTAGCTTTAATTACTAGCTATAAGTTGATTTATAAAGTTACATGTATGCTTATATTTCACTGTAGTATTTTTATATAAATTGAATAATAAATTATATTTTTTAAAAAATACAAAATTTACATTTTCAAAATTTTTTTTTAAATTTCAATATTTTAAAAATATTTCGGAATACAAAAGATATATTAATCTTAAATGATGTAGGATTTAAAGAGTATCTTACATTTTATAATTCTATAACGTTTTATACATCAGAGGCTACTATTTTAGAAAATAGCGTGAGCAAAGCAAAAATTACTTAATATTTATTACAGAATTGTTTCTTATTTTCATATGCTTATAATTTTTAAAGATATGATTATATTTATAACATTTTGTACATTTTTGAAACCAAAATCCTTTGTAAATAATGTGTAATAGATTCGAGTTATTTAATTTAAATTTAAAAGAATTATACCTGTTTGAAAATTGTTTATATTTTCACCCCTCAAGACAAAATTAACACCCCTGAGACACCTAAATGAAATAAAGTTTTAGCATTTAATTATTAAACATATCTTACATGAATACAGTAATACCTGAACTTACGCGACAGATGGGACTGAATGTTAACCGCATAGGTCGGGGTATAATGTCACACATGAACACATGTAAATTATTTTTTGTTAAGAACGGAGACAGAAGAAAGTACTAATTTAGCAAAAAAAATGTGTAATAAAGTCTTAGATAACTAATACAAAATCACAAACTGACCGTTATTTTGTTAAAAAAGTTTTCATAAAATCGAACAAATTAGACTGCCCATTCAAAGATTTTTTGTGCCACAAAATTTCCTTGGACCATGCTAATAATTTTTTTATTCTTTGTTTTGTTGAAAAAATATGCTCTTCGTTGTGTAGCTTATATTTTTTAAAATTTGTAACCCTTTTTCTGTAATTTCTTTTTCTGTTCTGTAATTTGTGAACTAAAGGCCTTCTGTCAAATTTCCAACCACTATTCGATCTTTTGATTGAACTGTGTCTAAAGACACAAGTTCTTCAATGTCTTGGTCTTGTCAATGCTATTCTATGAGCTCATCAGCTTCTGATTGTTGGAATCCAGTAGTTCTTGCACGCCATCTTTATCCACTTTTAAATTTATTTGCCTGACAACATTCACAACTTCTTCAATCCTTTTACCAATTTCATTGGGTCCTGGCACTGATTCAGTCTGAGTTGAAAGAAAGAAAAAAAGAAGGATACACACAACTCTAAAAAAAAAAAGACGAAATTCGCGCAATTTGAAAATTGCGTAACTCTGGGTTTGTGTAAGTCGAGGTATTACTGTATAGTTAAAAAATATACATATAAAATTCAATGAAAAAAATTACAAAAGTCACTTTAGGTAATCTCTGTTTTCGTTTTTTTTAAAGTTTGCGTAAATGTATTCAAAACTGGCTAAAAATATGGAACCAGGAATAAAAATAAACTCTTACTAAAACCAGAGATAAATTCCCCCCCCCCTAAAAAAACTCGAACATTTCCTTCAGTAAGAGCCAAAAAAAAACCTGTAATTACCTCAATGGCCAATTGATAGCTTATTAACATTACCCTACACAACGGCTATTCGAGGCGAACCTCCTTCAACCCTTTAGCGGGGATTGGCTAATAGATCTAGCCATATATTAAAAAATATTTTCTCCAAGCGGGTGATGGATATTTAATTTATCCACATGAGGTTATTCAAGTTAAAACGCATGAAAATCAATACAGATGACAGGACGATACCTTTTTTTGAATTTCATGTCTTCTGATGGGTAGTTAAAAACAGTTTTTCTCGGTGTAAATCTACACATTGTATTTTCATTACTATAAATAAAATTTCTGATATTTGAAAAAAACTTCAACACGTCTTAAATATACTTTTCCCTCATCTGAATGAATTAAACAAATTTGCAATTAGAAAAAAAAAGGTTTTATTAAGGTTTTTGGAAAGCTTTTATATGTGGATAGAGGCTCTATCCACTGCCCACATAGAACAGAAAAATGGCCTAGAAATTTTCGCTTTTTTCCACGCTTAGAATCATGTGAGAATTTTGGGGGGTCGGAAATATAAACAAACTTTGTTTGCAATATGTGCTACAAGTTTCTTGGGATCGAAAATCCTTCATTACAGCTTTTCTGCTCGGAGAAAATGTTCGCATATTATAAAAAAGTTGTACAGTAAATAGCTCATCAAATTTTCGCTAGTTCAAATTCTCAAAAATATTACTTTATTTCTAACTTTTTAAAATAAAATATAAAATTTGAATATATACTAATTTCAATATATATTCTAAGTATTCTATATATATATATTCTTTGTAAGTATTCTATGTTTTACAGTTATTCTATTTTTATTTAATTACACGTATGCTTTGTATTTAATTGTTATTGAAATATCTATTACATAATTGTTAATTTTTCATAAAAAAAAATTATTGTAACATTATTCATTATTTCTGTCCTGAAAAGCAAGTTAAATGTCCTAAGTGTGCAGTGGCTATAATGTCTAGCCACCCCCCAGGAAAAAAGGCGTCGATCCGATATTTTTTTGTGACTACATAATGTTTACAGAGGATGTGTGAGAACATTACATTTATCAAATACTTTATCACAGAAAAGTGTATTTCAGCTTTGTGCTCGTTAAGGGATTAAATGAAGAGGGTAATACCTTAGGCTGCAGCCCATTTTCCAAACTTCCGCACATCGTCGACGTGAGGAGTTTCAGCCTCGACAGATTTAATCAAACCCTCTATTCGAATAATACAAGGTCAGCCCCGTGTTCAGGAATATGACTCCCCTGCTTCCGCAACCAATGGAATTACATTAAATAGTTGTTCTTAAGAAAACGTTTTTCGAATAGTATAAAAAAATTTATTCAAAAATTAAACACTCAAAATCTTCAAAATTTTCCAAAACTCAATGGTATATTTTATAAAATAATTTTTGAATTTAGGTTAAAATCTATTTTTCATCTGTCCAAGTTTAAAAAAGTTTCCCAAAAAAATTCGCTTCCTTCGTTATTCACTATTAACGTAATCTAATTATGAGGTATACAATATTTATAAAATTCACCCACAAACAATTATCTAAAATTCAAACTTAATACTTTATTTCCAAATCATGATAATATTAAAATTAAAAGGCTGAAAATCAGCGAAAAAGAGCGATAACCTGAAAAGCTCAAAAACGGTTTCACTTTTAATGCCAATGACACGAAGTTATTTAAGTAAATGTCTCTCATATTTTTCACACTCTAGAATTATAATCCTCCAAAATGAAGTACCCCAAAAAGTTGTAGTTAGAGAATTGAAAAATTTCCGGGACATTTGTTACAAAAAAAGTTAATTTCAAACTTTAAGAAGTTTATCGACAATCAATACCCAATTCCTAGAAAGTCTAACCATTTTTTTTTTCATTTTTTGTTCGAAAAAAAAATGGAATTTCACAATATTTTATTTTTAAAGGGACCATTTAAGACAGATGATGGCTCTGCAGGAAGTTTTTTTTATTTTTGTTAACCAGATAAAAAAACAGATTTAAAAAATTAATTAATTTTCTTGATTAAACCTGGATAAAACAAACAAGTTCAATTAAATTTCAAGGGAGCTCTCCTATTTTTTTAGAGAAAGAAATAATTATAATTCTGATGGATAAGAATAACAAATGGTTCTTGTTTATCTTTTATCGAGGGAAAAAACACTTCAAGGGAGAATAAAATTTTAAGTAGTTTCTTAAATTAAGGCTTAAGTTCGTGAACTTATTGTTAATCCTGTGAGAGGATTTTAATCATTATATTCGAATTTAAATTACTCTGTTTTATTACAGTAAAATATGTCTACAAAATGGGAAAAATAAACAAAAAATATTTCTTTTCGCCCCTTTATATATATAGTCAAACCCCGATTTAACGAATTCATTCAGACTGAACATTTTGTTCGTTAAATTGGGATTATTCGTTATATTGGAGTCCAAACAAAATACAAATTTTAGAAAACAAAGATATTTTGCAATCATTAGATTTTAAGGTATCTTAACATGTTTGGTGGCCTTTTTTATAAAATAGCATAGTTAAACTTTATAAATGCTTTTTTAGGAATCAATCACAATAAAAATACTAATATTTTTAACTAACAATATTTTTTTTAAAAAATTATCTAAATGTTTCAAAAGCCACAATTACAAGTGAAATTTTAGCAATATTTTTTAAAAATTTCAAAACAATTAGAAAAAAAAAGTAATGAACTTATTTTAGTAAAAGTATTACTAAAACAAATTAGATGCATTTATCTAAAAATATGTACTAAAATTTTAATGTTTTAATATAATTTGAAAATTTTAGAGCTGATTGAGGAAACATTATAAGAAATGTGAACATTTTGAGTTATCAGACTATTCATGATAAATTTCAAATAATTTAAATGCCCACTTATATATATATATATGGTAAATCAAAGATCCCCTTCAAGTTTTTTCTAATTTTTAAAAATTGATTGTAACTTGGCCTCTAAGTAGAGTAGAAACAAAACAAAGTATGTTATGTAAAGCTAAGAGATAGCTCTATTCAATAAAAAAAAATTAAAAACATCTGTTTTGACCGAATTTGGTGATTTTCAACATGTTCGGACACCTTAATTATTTACAAACAGTATAGTAAGTAAAATACTAATTGCAGAATGGAGTCAAATGCAAATATGAAGAATTTTTTCACCTGATATAAACATACAACTAGAATATAACTATAAAATCGAGATGTGTTTGGTTCCAAAAAAATAATAAATCTTTCTTGAACCTAAAATGTTAAAATTCAAAAAGCGTGAAATGCTGTTAGAGCTTTTAAATATACTTTTATTCATATGAAATACTTTAAAAAATTGTTTCGGGGTAAATTCATATATTCCTGGACATTTCCATTTTTCATGGCGCACATAAACACAACTCCGTTATATAGAATAAAACAAAAACATTGATCAAAACATAAGCTTAAAAACTGCTTTTTGAGACATATTTCAGAAATGGTCTTTTTACGTGTTCCTTTTCAAAAATTCCCTGCAGTTCACTTCCGTCAAACTTCAAAGTAATGTATATATATACCTTACATCTTTCAACTTATTTTCCAACTATAAATGTGGATTTTTTAAAGCATGTTATTTTCCAAAAAAAAGGGAAGGTTAAAAAGAGAGCACGTTTAAAAAAGAATGTTTTAAAGGGAATGAAATTTTTTTTAAAAAAATGTAGTATTGATAACACTTTTCTGCAGTGTTTTGAATCGGTTGCATGTAAAAACACATTTTCTAACACTTTATATAAGTAGTTTCCCTTTTAATTTTAACAGAATGACTGATAAACAAGTAATATAAAAACAATTAAGTAAATTATTGCTTAGGTCAACAAAGAAAAATTTTATTTTACATACTTTTTATTCAAAAAATTACAATTTTGATTCCTGTTTATTGGTATTTTTTAAATACAGCACTTTCGTAACGAATCAAGCAATTAATGATCCATGTTTGTTTTTAATTACAAAATAGTCAACCTCCAAATGTACTGCAACGATATATTTTTTCTTCGAAAACATTTCGCTTGTAAGATATGAAAGATAGTTAAAAATTAGTTCCACCTATAAAACTGTCGCTACACCACTTTTGTCTGTTATTAATAACCGTAACCGTTCCAAATAGAAAAAAAATTTCAATTCTTACCCGTACGACACCGACAGCAAAGAGCAAAATTGATACACTGGATTTCTTGACAAAGATTTTATCGCTAAATTTTTAATACGATATTCTTATATTAGTGAATTTCTCAGAGCAATGGGCCATGACCGGGCCACTTAAAAAGGCTCGGTGGGCCGCAGGTAGAGGATCGCTGCTTTAGTTTAAATATTTTAGTTTAGATATTTTAGTTTAAATCACAGATGCTCTTTTTTCGTAAATTAACAAGAGTTTAGCATTAGTAGCTACCTTCGCACTAGCTACTTTTAAGAAAGATCGTAGATTGAATTGAATCTAACCCACTGTCTACTAATCACAGAAACTCTAATTACAAAAGGTTATCAAGCCCCCACATTATATAATCTTATGAATTCCAATAAATAATCCCTTGTATCTTTCCAAAAACTTTCGTGATAGGTAAATGATTCAGGTGGTTTGATTCTGTGCCGTTCTAATTGAAAAACGGGACTTTTGCTAATCGGAATAACTTTTCATTAATTTTTGTTAACATACAGCACAATTTGCAAATGCACACGACATAAAATCTTTTAAAGCCTTCTTTAGACATCTTGTTTCATCTTCTTCTCTTCATTATTCCACAACGCCATTGTTTTTCCTGCTAAGAAAAAACCTTCATGCAGCAGCGCCCTTTCTTCATGAATCCCACCATCTTTGCATGCCAATTCTTTACAAAAATTACAAGCTTTGCAGATGGAAACTTTCAAGTTAAGTCAAGGACATAGGCTTCATTTTATGGAAAGTCTATAGCAGTGGTTCCCAAACCTTTTTAATCCATGGACCCTTTTCGCATTCAAAACTTGCCCACGGAACGCTTTTAACAATCGAAATGCCCATGGACCTTTTTTTTCAAGTCAAAACTTTTCCAAGGACACCCTAGTGAAAAAGCTGCATAAATACATAGTATTAAAATAAAAAATTTAAAAAAGGAATAATTTATTAAAAAATTATCAATTTTTTCTTTAAAATATTTTTTTAAAAAATTAATGACTCTGATGAATTTGATGAGATGTTATAATTGCATTTATGTCTATCTTAATGTTTGTGAATAACAACTGCAAATCCCCACTATAGATCCCACTAATTTTTTTTTTGTGATGAGGTTTATAACTAGCGGCACTGAATCCACGCTCTACCAAATAGGAAGACGGGAAAGTAGCCAACAACTTCTGTACAATAACCCATAATGCAGGATATAAAATTAGGATATGTTTTTGTAACCAGAATTTGTGGTATCCTTGTTCAAATATTGGTTTTAAGTCATTCATTTGGGGATATTTTAATAAGATGCTGCTGTATCAGTATTCATCTGTGTTTGGGATCTGAGTTAGTCTACTCGTAAAAGGGTTCAGTATCCTGTCCGGAAAATCTATGTGAATTATTGTTATTTATTTAAATTTCCATAAAAATAAAAATGATCATTTTTTTATTTTATACATTGTTCAGGGACCCCCAAATAAATTTTAATTTTCCACGGACTCTCTGAATAATATCGGGGAACCCTGGAGGTTCGTAGGGACCACTTTGGGAACCACTGGCTTACATCAAGCAAGCCAAACTCGCGGTCCGCGACGAATAGCTTTGCAACCTAACTAACGTAATATAATGAAAGTTTAGTTTAAAATGTTTTAGCTTAATTTTAAAAAAATCTTATAACTAATAACTAATCACAACATTCTCCCAATAAACTATTACTAGTGATATTGAATCGACACACCACTTTTCATACCAAAAGCTACGAAAATTTTTGTAGTCGATAATAACTACAACGCCATTGGTCTTCAAATATTTTATAAACCTAACACATTAAGATAATAAAATTTATTTGCGATACTCTTATTTATCTGTGCACCTATTTTATGTCAAATAAATTAATGATCCAGAAAAAAATATTGATTTTTTAATAAAAAGTTTTATTAATCTGTTTTAATGATTACTAGCCTGTTTTAGAACCTCGTATTCAGTATGGCTTTATCGAAATTAAGTGGTAGTAAAATTGAACGAAGAGAATCGCTAAAAAAATCTGTACTTCAATGAAAAGTGAAAACTGAAGTAATTTGTGAATGACATAAATGATAAATAATATATCTGATATATGCACGTGAACCATATTTATGCGGCATAAAACATCATTATGAACAATATAAGTATTATGATTTGAATCAGAGAGCAAAAATAATTTAAGAAAGAAAAAGTACCACACCAAAACTACAAAAAATGAATGTGGTTTGCCTGATTTTTATCTATAAAAACTTGGCCTATGGGGAGAAATAAGTTTCATACTCTTGGTCTGGAGTAATAAGAGAACCTGTTACACGTTAAGAAAACACGGAGCACAGAAAAAGTGAATTTAATGAAAATAAATTTGATTTTATATATAAAAATATTCGAAACAATCATTTATCATCAGCAAATTTTGTCTTTAAATATTCGTAGAATTTCTTATGAAAGCATTGCTCACACAGTTAAAGAAAGTTAATATCACAAAAAGCAGTTATAAAATATAACAAAAAATGGTGAATTTTAATATTCGAAAAAAAATTGCGAATACTTATAAAAACATTTTGTGTGCACACAATACACATACGTACTTATATAATAATTTCTGTTTTTTTTATGAAAATCACACACAAACAAACATTTAGTGTATTTTTTACATACTTTAGTATTTTATCTTGTATGCCTCTAAAATAGAGCCAAACTTTAAAGCTTTTACGTGGTCTGAAGTGAAAATAAAAACTGCATTTAAGAGGTACAAAAGATTCTTTAACAGGTGGCCTGATAATAACTAAAATATTAAAACAATTTGAAGATAAAAGCTTATGAAATTGATTATTAATAGCGTTCGTCTATTCTCAGACTGTCGTTAATTCGAAAAAAAGCCAGGCACAATGGTCAAAATTCATATGACGTCATATTCACATAACTGAAACCCCACGTTTCCAGCCAATCAGTTCATATATTAATGCCATGTCATAGTCACATGATAATGAAGTTATATGTTTCCAGCTAATCAGTTGATGCCCTTCTTTGTTGACAACTTTTGCTTTTGAGGAAACTTTCTTTTAAAAGACACATATTTGTCGACAAAGACACACATACACACATATAGCAAACAAAATGCACTCGATTTGAAAGTACACGAATTATACAGGAATTTTTTTTAGCACAAAAAATTGTGGAATATTAATAGTTGAACATCTCTTTACTCAGTTTATAAAATTCGAATTTTTTTCTATATTTTACAAGTGGAACATTAAGTACAATTCAAGTGTCAGTTTTTAATTCAGTGGGGAACATGTAATTGCAATTGTCATGTAAGCACCATAATTTTATCCGTTCATAATTTTTGTATTCATAAAAATTAGTATTAACACTTCGCTTAAATTTTTCCATTTGTTATATAAGTAAACTGCTAAAATTTCAGGTATAAGTGTTAAGTTTCGTGGACCACTTCCGCCAAATCACAAAAGTGTCGCCAAACAATGCTGTGTCTCCAACAATGAATTCTAATAATTCATCTTGATTGATGTTTTTCATGGGCGACGGAATGTCAAACATAAACCAAATTTCATTTCATGACTTTTACGTAGATTATAATAGTTGAGGTGTGGGTGTATTGTCTGTAAAAACTCACAATACAGTTGGATCAAATAGAAAATAAGATGCTTAAAGATAGAAAAATTCACTTTTGATCCCAAAACCAACTAGACAGACCTATTATATATTACATCCCTTTCGTTTTTTGTTTCTGGGTCTCAAGCCTCTTTGATTTACGTGGGTGTTTTCTGTGGATGTGAGGGCGGAAAAAATGTAGAAGGCAACCCATGAGTAAGGTGGCGTAAATGAGAATGGAGGCTTCATCAAGTGAGTGATCTGCCCCATGCCGCTATTAAAGTGCATCACGTAATGTTTTCTTGCAACTAACTGTTCTGCGTCTTTCCAATCATCTTGAGTTAAAAATGTTCTTTTCCAGAACTAAAAAGAAGTTTGGAAAGATGTCGTTTTCAATCAATGGAAGACGTCGATAAAAAAAGGCGCGCGGAAGAAGTTTTGATTATAATGTCCATGAAGCTATTTTCCAGGGAAGGGGATCTTCGTTAATATAACATTGGTACATTTAAAAGGCATAATATCAAACATTTATTCACGTTTTAAAAAATTATTTATCTACATTTAAAAACAATTTTCCATGTTTGATTTTAAATAACTATAGTAACTACTACTCACTAATATTATTAATAAAATAGTTTTTAAGGACATGATAAATTGTTTCTGTATAATATTTAAAATATTTTAAAGTCCTCGCAGATATAATCCTTACTTTTAAAAATCTATAATTTTTTGGCAAGTTTGCCATTGCATAGTTTCTTCTCACCAAATATACTTTCAAGCTTCAATTTGATTGCATTGATAAGAACATATATCCAAATAAAGATTAAAATGGAAATATATTAAACAAATATTGATATTTTTAAAATTTTTTAGGGTTATTATTTATTAAATTATAAACACTCACTCCTAAGCATTAAATAATAAAACCAGTCAGAAAAATTTAAAAACATGCAAAAAACTGCAAATAAAATTTTAAATTATTTCCATCATAGAAAATGTTGAAAAATCTCACTTTTTTTTATAATTAACTCACAAATACTTTCATATATTTAGGAAACGAAAATTCAATGATTTTTTAACAACACCAACGTTTTATCAACATCAAAATCCTATCTAAGCAATTTTGACATTTAAAAAAGCTTCTTTAATTGAAATAAAATCATTATATTAATCATTTGAGAGTGGCATTGTGGCAGTTATGGTGATCACATTTCCTTTTTGGAATTTGACATTCACAAAAATTGATTTTCTCTCACTTTGTGTTTCAATACCTTTTCCTTGGATCTGACATTTAATCATTTTTCCCTAACAGGATTTCCTCGGATGCCACAGAGGAAAATTTCCCATCAATACAGATCTGATGATCATATCTGCTGTCTACATTTGAAAAGGGAGAAGCTATTATCTCCCCTTTTCTAAATCACTATCTCCTTTGGTTTATCTTCTTTTTGAGGGGCTTTTATACCTATGGGAAGAACAAACGACTTCTGTGGAAAAGTTTCTTCTAAGAAAAACGATTTATTACTTGATTGCCTTAAGTTTGAAGTACGTCCTGTTCTTCGAAACTCGATCAAAATAGTAAGTATAAAAAAAGGGGGGTTAAGAAGACAAGAAAAATAAAACCAGGGAAAAAACAAATATATGAAATCCTCAAAAAGTGACTCCGTTTTATACACAACCGATTGTTTTCGTTATTAATTATCTTTTTTTTTCATAGTTATGACTAAAAATCTAAATTCAATTCAATTTTCTCAGAAAAATTCAAGTATATAATTACGTTTGAATAAAGTATCGTTAGCCACTTGAAAAATGCTTCGTTCGAATACTTAGACTCCATATTTGCATATTTTGATAACAGTAAATATTAAGAATTTTGGAAACAATTTATCTTATAATGCAAAACAAAAAAAAAACAGTTCAGAACATGCTAAGTTTTAGGAATTCTTCCGTCTTTTGTAAGGCTCGAGCATTCTTAATATAAATTTCATTATTGAAGATTTCTGAGAATTAGAAACTTCTCGAATATGCCTTTTCAATATGCTTAATTTCTCTGATTTAATATCAATGAGGTGCATTTCTTATATTTATTTTGAGAAAGGATATTATATTTTTATATATTTTACTATCTCATTTTTACGAAGTCAATAATTTGAAATATGAGAACACATAAAATTAATTTTAAAAAGTGTTGAAAAATTTGCCAAATAAATTTATCTTTATACGTATGGAAGTATTAATAGTGAAAACAGTATTTCAAATACATGCTGATTTTTTAAAAACTATTGCTTTTGTAAAAAATTTGAATTTATTTATAAACATAATGCAAAAACATTGATCAATTTTTGTGCTACATTCATTGAAACAAGTAATATAAAAAAATTAAGTCAATTCCTACTTTGAATGGATGAATAGAAAGTACTTTATTAACGATAGAAAATTTTAATAAGATATATATATATATATATCTTATATATATATATATATATCTTATCTGATATATATATATATATATATTTATATATCTTATATATATATATATATATATTTATATATCTTATATATATATATATATATATATATTTATATATCTTATATATATATATATATATTTATATATCTTATATATATATATATATCTTATCTGATATATATATATATATTTATATATCTTATATATATATATATATATATATATATATCTTATCTATATATATATATATATATATATATATATTTATATATCTTATATATATATATATATATATATATCTTATCTGATATATATATATAGAACAAAATATCATTTTATTAAGCGGTTAGGTTAAAAATATATATATATATATATATATATATATATATATATGGAGAGAGTGAACTAATGGTAGGAATTGAAAAATGAGCATGATTTGCCTGCATTGTTGTAACAATGCAAACCTGGTTTGGCTGAAAAACAGGTTTTCAACGCCAACTTTTGTCTTTTTTTAACAGTTACATTGTTACAACAATAGAGCCGAATCTACGTTGGTGTCAAAACCAGTAACTAATTAAATTAAATTTTATTAATGAATTAATATTTGAAAACCCTATATTAACATAAAGTGTCATCCACTACAAGTTTAAATAAATTTATTTGAACTTGATTGGATGAATAGAAATTAGTTTATTAGCTACTGAAAATTTGAACTAGATAAATAAATATACATACAGAGAGTGAGTTAATAGTAGGAATTGAAAAAGGATTTCATTATAGATTTAATTTGCTTAGAAATATTGCTCGTAAGAAAAATTCAAATCATTGTGATATATATAAGTGTATTTAAAACTTGTGCCGGGTGAATATTTAAAATGTATTAAAATATAAGAGAAGAAATCACAAAAAAGAGAGAAATATTAAATACTCTTCTGATGAACTCTTCTTTAAAATTATTTTGAATATGAATTCAATGTATTTTTTTTATTTATTCCAAACTTTTATTTTTTATGAGTAAAATGTTTAAAACACGTGCAAAATTTAAATGTACAATGAAATCCCGTTAACACGCCATTCACTTACATGTGAGTCTACGTAACATGCGATTTTACTATAACTCTTATGATAATCAATCACTTGAGATATCACTACGAGACATAGTAATGCCAAAATTAATATTTTTCATTTCGTAAAATTCAGGTCTTTTCTTTCGAAGATATCATGATTTTCTCTTTTGAGCATAAACTAATGTTTATCTTTTCATTTTGTGTATATATATATATATATATATATATATATATATATATATATATATATATATATATATATATATATATATATATATATATATATATATATATATATATATATAAAGAAATATGTATTATATATCAAAAATAAGAAATAATAGATAAAGAACATAACAAGAAATAGCATAATAAAAATATAAAACCTGAACATGAAGAACAAAATTATAGAGAAAAATAAAAAAAGAAACTACAAAAGAAGAACCTAGCGAGTCAGAAAGCAATTTCGGACTTAGGACCGAATAAGTGGGGTTAAACTAGTTTGAAGGCGCCAACCTTCCCCCTTTTCAACTCGGTAGGAAAACCAAATATAATAAAATGAACAAAACTTCAGAGTTTGAATAACTCAGAGAGTATGAAAAAAAACCACTCATTACTATTATGTAACAAACTCTCCCAAACTCTTAATGCAGAAAAATCACAAAATAATTACGTAAGAAATGTAGAAAAATGCTAAAACAATTACATAAGAAAAGTATCTTTCAAGAAATAATTTAACAAAATTTCTTTACTCACAGAGCTTTTACGAGGAGAATCAAGCGTCTTGACATTAATGAAAATCGATTATTCACCAAGTTAAAAAATTCGAAAATACATAAACACATCTTTTGAGCTGATTTTTAAACCAGCCAGCAAAGACAGGTATAAAAAAAGACGACAATCAAATACGGTAGAATTTGAATTGGTTGATTGTCAAAAATGTAAATTTGCTAGGCTCTAATTTGGTTGGTTGTCAACAATGTGTAAGATGTTCAAGATGTGTGTGGAAAAAATGTAAACTGTGATATGAGTGTTATGATATAATCTTCACAGCAAGACCTCTAACATGCTGACTTTGAAATCCTATTGTTGTGTGGTGGTTTTGGAATTCGAAGTAGCAAGACGGTTAATGTATTTGTGATGAATATAAGTTCTTAAGAAATTAAAAGGGTATTCATGATCTAAACAACATTGAAAAAATTGTTTTATATTATTGTATTTATCTATTTTGTGGGTAGTTAAGTTATCATTTTTAAATAAAAAATTCAAAATGATATTTCTGTAAATTGGTATATGCAAGTTACTATTCCATACGGGAATTTTAATTATATGGAACTTAAACGAATCTCTTTTGTCAAAAATGTTACTGACTACATTATTGTTAATAAGATGCAAGTCTAAATCCAAGAATTCCACCATGTTAGAGTTGAAGTTAGTTTTAAGGAGCTTGAGATAATCAGGGTAGAACGTAATATTTGGTTTGTATTCACTATTTTTACCAAAAATTATTATATCATATATATCGATAAATTAAGTAAGAATCATTTACAACATGATCTATTTCAAAAACATGTAAATATAGGTTCGCTAAACAATTACTAGCTGGACCACCCTGAGGTAATCCTTTGATCTGTTTATAAAGATTCTGATCAAATGCAATGAAATTTTCTTTTAATAGGAGGTTAACAAGAATATCAAATTTATCTTTTTTCATTGAAGTATATAATTCACATATTTATCTAAATTAACTGTAGAACCTTAATCATATCGTCAATAACTATAGAATTAAAAAGGTCCTCGAAATCGAAGCCATGCATGGAAAAAATTAACATATCCTTAGTAACTCTAGCAATCTCTAAGCTATTTTTAATTATTGCCGTGTTTTGTAAATTATCAATTAGATTTTGAAGAAGAGATTGTAAGATCTTCCCAGACCTCGTGATATATGTATTGTATCCATTAGTGATACTACGGAATTTATATATATATATATATATAGATTACATGAATTTAATTTACATAATATATATATCCATATATATTTCCATTTACATACATGAAGGTTAAAGTCTTTAATTCGGATCATTCTTACTAGATGTTATTTTCAAAAACTCGTGATTTCTGAGTTCAGCTGTACGCTTAACCATTTGGTATTGATCAAATAATTTTAAGAGTTCTAATGTTATTATTTTTTCAATTCCTGCTATTAGTTCACTATCTCCCTATATTAATTTTTTTATGTATCTTGTTCAAATTTTCAATCATTCATAAAATATTTTTTAATCATACACTCAAGCTCAAATACATTTCTTTGAACTTGCAGTTTATGATACTTGATGATAAAACAGTTTTTTCAAATATTAACTCATTAATTAAATTTTATTTTTAATTTTAAATGTATTCTACTTTATTTCGGACAACGTTGGAACTAGCACCAGTAAGTTTTTCCAACGAATTTTTCTTGACTTCAAATATATTTTTTTAACTTGTAGTGGAGAACGCTTGATGTTTATACAGTTTTTTCAAATATTAAAATTCATTAATTAAATTTTAATAACCTAAAATAAAATTTTTCTTTGTGTACCTGAGTAGGAATTGACTTTAAAAAATATCTTTATATTACTTGTTATAAGTGTGATTTCAGTAATAATTAAAAATAACATAAAAAGAGTAATTAAAAGCAGTTATCCACAAAATATTGGTTCATAAAAAAATAATACACAATTTGCGATGGATGGGCTGTCCCATCCACCAGGGAACGAGAGTTAGAAGATTAGCCGTTTTGTCAAAACAAATATAATTTATTAACAACAATCAACAACCTAACAAATCTCAACAACCCAAGTTAGGAAACGCACCTATGGTAGCAAAATCGAGAAAGACGATATGATCAATATTTATGTTATCTATAAATTTAATTACTTACTCTTGAAACACCTTAACCATACACATTCCAAATAATAGAAGATAATTCACGTCGATACTAATCCAATTTAAATATCTAATTGTAATTAATATCGTCAATATTAAGTATTAAGCAAATAATCTAAGAATCGCTCTCGATTAGCTTTCTACTACTTTTTGCTAATTACCAACTGCTATCATTTAGCTCCTAACCTCTCTCACTTTTGAAGCTGAAAATTAATGTTTAAATATAAGCCTTGATTTGCCTAATCCGCGTCTTCTTCGGCAGAAAGTTTTCAATGGAATAATATCTAAAAGAAAAGAGTTTTTTCCCCGAGAGGACTAGTAGATGGTACGCGAACAGACTCGTTACAAATTTTATTTAATTATTTTAAGCGTCAAAATTTAGGTAATTTTTTTTCATTCATAGCAAGCCACAATCACACAGAAAATTAATTAACTGCCTCGAGGTCCACTCAATCGTCAATTCAATATCCATGCACCTCGACTACTGTGTGTTAACGGGGTTAGATTGTACAACGAATAAATACGATTATTTCAAATAATGAATCGAATGCATTGGTTTCGATTAATGTTAATTCCATACCACGTTCAAACGAATACTAATTCGACCAAATTGAGTCTCATCTACCATATATTTTAAATTCATGAAATAAATGTTAATCCCTTTTGGAAATACTACTTTCATATTAAAATCTAGATTAGTACATAAATTCAAATGCAATAAAGTGCATTCGAAAGAGCAAAAATTAATTAAGATTTCCATGGAACTCTCTTTCCCCGCCTCCAGAAGTTTTCCTCCAAATGCATACCGTTTATTTCCGAATACAAGCCGAATTGAAAAAAAAATCCAGTAGTTTTCACAAATACGCCATCACGAAAACAAAGATTTTGCTAAGCGGATAAAAAGCGCGTGAAAATGTTTTCAATATGCCGTAAAGCAAAACGCTAGCCGCCAACAATGACATTTTTATTTCTGATAACTCTATAAGAAGCCAACACATTTCCCTCTATCCATCTGTTCGTTACGATGCATATTATCTGCACTTGAGTCATTTTGCGACATTTTGTTGTTGAAAATTAATTGGTATGAGCATGCGTCTAATTTCAAACTACAAGTGATCGTGTTTGCTGAAAATTCTAACGGTATGGTTGCATGACATTCCGTTGTAAATAAGAAACAAGTTTGATAGTAGGAGGAAAAACTGAACCACCAAAACTCCATATATCAAGTATGTTAAAAGTCGTAAAATTATTTAGAGAAACTAGGGAAAATAATATAATACCAGACAAAATGTTATTTTTTGCTGGTTGGGATGCATTTAATTTTATTCAAATCAATGCAGTTATTTAACTTTGAAGAGGAAATGGGAAATTCCTTAGAACTAAATAACATGGCATTTATCAACTGAAAATGAACGGTAGAATAAAATTAACCTTAACCGAAAATATAAATGCCCGTATCTACTACTTCTATAAAGCCTCTTTTTTCTTCTACATGGTTTGATACATTTTAAATATGAAGGAAATAAAAAACAAAGCCTCAAATAACCGTTGAAGTTTTTTTAACAATTAAAATTCAATTAATATAAAAATATTTAATTCTATCAGGTGCGTGGTAATTTATATTCAAATCATATCCTTTAGTACGTACATGGATGTGTACCTTTTTATCCCACTAAATCTCTATATTAAGTTCCAAAATTTTGAAATGATAATATAAGTTCCCTTTCAAAAATTTCTCCTCAAGAAGATGATTTACAAAACATCGATTTCTGTGGGAATAAATTGTTGGGAAAACATTTAGAATCTGACGAAAAAAGACACAAATCAACGGAGCGCAAAAGCTTCATTCTCCCAAAGTACACAGCACCTCCCAATCTGATCACATTTATTTCCTCGTCTTCAAACTTTCTCGACATGTGTCCTAGGTACACCTGCTACCCTGTTCTATATTTATGTAGTACTATTCACTAGTGTTTTGAGAATTCTATTTTATTTTAAAACGTGGGATAAACTCAATGACTAATAGTCTTTGTCATTTCAAATTCTGCATTAATTGTGACACATTTTGAGCATATAGAGTATATGGGCGAATAAAAATGATCCACAGAAAGATTAAAATAAAATCTAACTATAATCCGTAAGTGAATAAGAAAAGCAGAGTTAAACGGAGAAAATTCTCTCTCACTTCTTTTATATTCCTTTAATAAAATTTCATTCTATTCTATATCTCAATTCTTTCTTTTCTAACTATCCTCCATTTATTTCTCCAGAATTGTGTATGCAAACATGTGTAATTTTTGCAGCTTATGCTTTGTTAGAATCCAGCAGGATTCAAATGGTGGTTGTGAACAATGCTGCTTTGAAATTTGCGTGTGTGTGTTTGTTTCAATTTATTTTTTTAAATTTTAAGATTAGAGGAAGCGAGTTTCTCACATGACATATTTATGAAATTTTATTTTTGATGTTTTAATTATATATATATATATATATATATATATATATATATATATATTATAGATTATTAATCCTCCAGGTATAAATCCCTCGAAACTGCGGAGGAACCGCGCTAAATTATACTGTCACATACATGGTGCTCAGAGCTACGGCTAACGACAGGCGTAAGAAATCTAGCCCCTTACCGCGATGCATTTCGTGGGTCTTGATCTGATGTTGCTGTCGATAAGGTGGAATAAGTAACAACATCAAGAAAGATTATTAATTATAAATTAAAAGAGTAGATATTACCAACAAATTTTTAGGCCCTTACAGTTTGTTTTTCACAAATTACCGTTAAAAATGTTGTTCAAAAAATTAATTTTAATTAATGGTTTTACTGAGAGAAGAAAAAAGTCGAAACGACCTATACGGTTAAAAGATGAGGATACCAACTGAACCACAATCTCACATAACGAATTCAAAGTGCAACATATTGAACTTTATATGCTAAGCTTTACAAATAATGGTTTAAAAACCAGGGGTAGGCGACTAGTGACCCGCAAGAAGTTTTTATTCGGTTCACTGTCAGAAAATTTGCTTTCTTTGCAGTGCGCGATAAATTATTCGTCTTTTACTGTTCACAATAAGAAAAACAAAGTACCTGAAAGTGTTTCTACTAAGAGATCATCTACAGAGTTTGAAGGACAAGGTCACAAGAGAATTTCAGGATTGTTAGAGAATTGAGAGTAAATTCTCTCTATTTGCTCTTTTATCCCATTACTGCTGACATTAGTACGTCCTGAAAAGCTACGTGGCCGCGGTAGCCGAGTGGTATGGGAATTGGATCGTGGCTTGCCTAGTCACGAGTTCGAGCCCAGTACCACTAAAGACCCGCCGTGTAGGGAAACGATGCACGTTAAATCTGTCGGGAGCTGAAACGTCCTCCCGTTGGTGTGGTGTGGTAGTTAGGAGAGAGGGTTGCCAGCTCAGGTGTCCTCCACGTCACTTGACCATGGTTCAAAATTACGTGATCCGTCGCCAAAAGCCCTCGTGTAGCTGAACAGTGCGACGTTAATATTCAATCAATCAACCTGAAAAGCTGCCGCTTGAATATAATGATTTGAAGTCATATACTGTGAAGAAAATGTTTAACGCTACACACTGACATTTAAAATCTTTGTCGGCTGACAAATTTCCATGTGGGAAGAAGATAGCGGGAAAATTGCTCTTTATATCTCAGTCGACAATTATTTGTAAGAGAAAAATTTTTCTTTCATGAAGATCACCAAGATTAAATATAGATGCAAGTTGGCTGGCATAAATTTGCAGGCTGTGATGATATATATATAATTTTAGTATACAATCCCATTTCAGATATTAAAAGAAATTGTAAAAAAAAAGTATGACAGGGTACATTTGTGCCATTAAACTAATTCTAAAATGAAATGGGCTTGCAGCAATAAACAATATGAAATTACCCCAGTGAATAAATTGAATAAAGCTGCCACTATTTTATTTACCTTATATTTAATATTTTCATGTGAACTTTGCACAGTAAATGAATAAAACTACCAGTATTTTATTTATTTATTTTTATAAAACAATATATACTTTTTTACATGCAAATTTAACTAATGAATTCAAGCATTGGGAAAAGGCTCGGCTCTCCGGTATCCTCCACTACCACAATGTGGCTCGTGAGCCAAAACAAATTGCCCACCCCTGGTTTAAATCAACCATAGGCAACATTTCAGTAGATTCAAACATTAAAATAAGTTCTTCATTGGTACCGATATTTTAAAGTCAACTTCACTATCGGTGAATGAGTGATTGAGTGAATATTAACACCTCACTATTCAGCTACTCGACGGCTTTTGGTGATAGATCTCGTCATTTTGAACCATGGTCAAGTGACGAGGACAACACATGAACCAGTACCCCTCTCCTAAATACCACACCACATCACACCAACGAGAGGACTTTGAACCTCGACGAATTTGACGTGCCTTGCACCCTACACGGTGGGTCTTTAGCGGTACTAGCCTTGAACTCACGAAATGCCGGCCACAAGTTCGTTACCTTGGTAACTAGGTTACCGCTACGACATTATTGGGGAAAGCAGACGTGAAAAATATAACAAAATTTAAGAAAAGGTTTTCTGAATAATAAAGGGCTAAAACAATAGCCCTCGTGGCGATTGTATAATTAAAACAGCTCGTGACTTTTTACTATGATTTATGTAAGTCATATTTTAAGTCAGATTTATTGAAATTTAATAAACGATTGAATTAATTTGTAAATAATTTTTTTTAATTACAAGTTTTACATGGGTATTGGAGAATGTCTTTAAAAAGTGAATTTGTAGATGTTAATTAGTAACAAAAGAATATTTTTAGGTTGTACTACATCAAAAACAAAGTTAAATTTTAATGATATAATAAAATCACAATAAAACTTTATTACCCAGTCATTCATGATAGTTTCTATTAGGGTTTTAACTCCCGTAGCTATATTTAACCACCTAGAACCAATGTTAAAATTGTTCCATTTTCTTTAAAATTAATTAGCTGTATAAAAAAACTAAATTAAAAATTCTTGAAAATCAAAATTAAGTAGATACTTACTGAACCTATCCTCCTTAAAGGTAATTGATTTTCTTAATTAAATTTTTTAATTAGTCTGTGTTTTCTAATCAAATTAATCGAGTCTAAAAATATTTTTTTACTTCTGCAATTACTTCATATAATTTTTATTATGAAAACGCCAGCTATTCTTTATTAGATGTCAATTATTCTTTATAAAACTGCAATAACGCTTTATCTTAAGAACAATTATTCTTTAAGTGGCGGTGATTATGGCTCGGTGATTTTTCCCTCTGTTCCAATTTACGGAAAAAATCTCGACAAACCCTCTCCTCCCCCCCTTTTTTTTGGAAGGGAAAGCGGATTTTCTTCATTATAATAAAAATATCAATCTATTGTTAGGAAAACTTTTGCTATGTTAATGAGTAAACGTCGTAGAAGGTCAAGACTAAGGCATAAATCCCAATCAAAAACAAATCGAAGGAAAATTTATTTTGGGAAAAATATCCTCGAAACGAAATGAAATCAAATGGATGGAATAAAATAAGAATATTAAAGTCATAAGAAATGGTATGGGGATAGAACACCATATTCGTATTGTTCAAATTTGATGTCCGCCCTGACTGTGGTCAAGGGGTCATGAGTGAGTGTTAACAACGTCACACTCTAAAGCAACACGAGAGCTATTGGCAACGAACCTGGTAATTTTAAACCATGGTCAAGTAAGGAGGACGATGCACCTCAGTCTCCTAACTTCCATACCAACGTGAAAACTTTGAACCCTGATTGAATGAGCATCCTCCCTTTTACGCGACGGGTTTTCAGTGGCACCAGGGCTCGAACTCACGAGCTAGAGGCTCGTAACCATGACGACTCGGCTAAATGGCCACCTTAGACGATTGAGAAATTATCGTTTTGTGAATAAAATATAATGTAGCAATATATAAAGCAATATGAGGGCTTATTGATGACAGGCCTCGTAATCTTGAACCTCGGTCAATCACGTGACGTGAATCAGATGGTGAGTGAGTCAGAGAGTGAATATTAACGTCGCACTGTTCAGCTACACGAGGTCTTTTGGTGACGGACCTCAAAATTCTGAACCATGGTCAAGTGATGAGGACGACACCTGAGCTGGCACCCCCTGTCCTAACTACTGCACCACTTCAACGAGTGGATGCTTGAGCTCTCAACAGATTAAACGTGCATGGCTCCCCTACACGGCGGGTCTTTAGTGGTACTGGGATCGAACTCGTGACAAGCCAGCCACATGATCCGATACCTTGACCACTGGGCTACCACAGCTCCTGAAGTTTGGAGTGAAGTACATGAATCAAAATATCCCACTTGTGACTAGATCATAGTTCAAATAATGTTAAAGGACCATTAACCAAGCATCATGATTAGTCTTGATCATGGTGGTTTATCGCCAATAGCTTTTGTGTTCTTTTAGGATGATGTTTATACAAATTTGTAAACTTAAATCGAACTTGATCTCAGGCAACATAAAAAAAAGAAAATGAAATAATTATTACAATATGCATAAATTTTCCCACACAGTTATAAAAAATATATGAAACAAGAATTAAATTTGATGCTCGAATGCAATTTTTTTTAGATGTAATCGCCACGCTTCAAGGAAAATATAAATCTTTTTATCAGATAAATTTATTTCTTAATTAAGTACCGTATCAGTTGCATTCAATTAAAATTGTGGTATAAGCTTTTACTTATATTAGTGTAAAAAACAAATTACTCTAGAAAAGAATTTTATTTTAATTAATGAAATGGATCAATGTTTTAGTATACACTGGTGTGCAAAAATTAAGGACGAGACGGTTTTTTCAATATAACTTTGTACAAAAGCTTTCCAAATCAACACATTTAATACCGTAAGATCCCCAATACGTAAGGACATGTGTAATGTAAGCAACACTTACTAAAAGAGAAATCAGAGGATAAAAGAAGCTTGATTGAAAAAGTAGCATGGAGCGCAATGCGACTGAAGGTCGAAACATCACTGTGATGGGTGTCCAGCAAGAAACATCCGGTCTTTAGTAGAGGGTATGATCTCCCCTGACTGCTAGGCAAATTTCACAGCGTCTGCCCATGCTGAGAATGAGGGTGTCAATGAGTTGTTGAGGCATTGCTGCCCATTCGTCTTGCAGCGTCAATCGAAGCTTCCGAATCGTTACTGGTGGTAAGGTACGAGCTGCCAAGCGTCTGCCTAGAAAATCCCATACATGCTCGATGGGATTGAGATCCGAAGATCGTGCCGGCCAATCCATACGTTCAATATCCTCACTCTCTAAGAGCTGTTCGGCAGCTACTGTGCGATGACATGGTGCATTGTCGTCCATGAAAAGGAACTGCAGACTCATAGCGCCTCTAAAAAGACGCACATATGGAAGAAGAATCTCGTTACAAGAACGGGTCCCGTTGATTGAACCTGCGTCGAAGATGTGAAGGTCTGTACGACTACCAAGCATGATGCCTCCCCAAACGAGAACACCGCGACCTCCATACCTGTCCCTTTCAATGATGTTCGAGGGATGATTGTGGCTTCCCCGCTCTCTCCAGATGAGTATGCGATGAGAATCGCTACTCAAACTGAATCTGCTCTCATCTGTAAAGAGTACTCGTCCCCATTCACTGTCTCTCCAATTCCGATGTTCCCGGCACCACAGAAAACGCCTTCTCCGATGGGCAGGCGTGAAAGGTACACACCGTACAGGGCGTCGGGCAAACAGACCACCACCGTGCAGTCTTCTGGCCACGGTAAAACGCGATATCGGTCGTCCAGTCGCCTGTGTCGTGTGTCTAGCGATTTCTCCCGCTGTTTGCCGCCTGTTTCTTCTGGCCTGTAAGACAATGTACCGGTCATCTGCGGGTGTGGTTCCTCGTGGTTGACCACTACTGAACCCCCGGATAGCTGTTCCTGTAGTTTGAAATTGCCTCCAAAGTCGTGAAACGATGCTGTGAGCAATTCCGAACTCTGCAGCCACACTTGTCACACTGCGGCCTTCCTCCAACTTCCCAATGATTCGACCTCGGGTAAAAGCATCCAGATGTTGTCTAACAGATTGATTATTCGCCATTTCTCGCTGAGGCAGCAACGCGGTGTGATTTTAACTGCTATATGGCGTGCAATCTCTTTGCCATAAATACTGATCTTACACCGACAACATGCTTTATACTACTCAGACACTCCCCCATTACGTCTACCTGCATATCTGCGCATGTGCTACCGTACATCACCTTACTTAATCTCCTGATTGGTCTTTCTGTCCGCTCTGCCTCTTCGTTCAGCTGATATGCTAATTTTTCGACTTCGACCTTAATTTTTGCACACCAGTGTATATAAGTTACGCCTCAGCGAATTTTATTTTTAATAAATTTCTCATATTTTTACTTCTTCATATTTCTATTGATCTTAAAAGCTTTTAATTGCATTTTTCCCTCATCATAATTAATCATGTCTGCATAATGACGCTACAAAAAATAAAGACAACGCAACTTTTACTTTATATATATACTGCTAGTAAAATAAACTACTTCAGTTAATGAAGTATGGTTAAGGTTTTTAACACTGAATACCTACAAATAGTTTAACAAATTAAGAAACCCGAGTAGAAAAAATACTGGAAAGATATAAAAAGTGACGCATTTTCCTCCCAATGAATAAAAAAGTTCTTAATTTATTTTTGCACAGAGCCGATATTTACTTCAAAATTTACCCATATAAAAACTCAGTTTTAACAAGCACATTTTTAAACAAAATGCAGAAATTTTAATAATTTTTATATTAAATTATTGAATAATTTTGACCGTATTAGCTAGCATAGAAATGTCTTTATTAATACACAAAGACGAGTGATGGAATATTTATTAAAGCCACACTTAAAGCAACTCGAAAGCTATTGGAAACAGACAAGTGACGAAAACGATACCAGAGTCTCCACCCCACTTATCTTTTCAGACCACACCAACGTGAGGACTTTGAGCCTCGACGGGTTTAACGTGTATCATACCTTTTAAATGGCGTAGACAAAGGCTAAAAAGAATGTAACTTCTTTATGTCTACTAGATATTTTAAGTGATAAAAAGAGTATAAGAATTAATGTTATCTTTTTTGTATTATTCCTTATTATTTTCCTGAGACTATTATCATTTGCATTTAATATTGAAATAATCATACTTGTTTGTGTGTGTGACCCACATATCTTCCTACTTCACTTCCTATTCTGATATCCATGTCTCCAAATGACGCATGCGCATTTGTGGGAAGATATAATCACTGTTTCTTAAGGCCATATTTCTCCAGTTACTTAAATTTACATTTTGCTACATTAACTTGACTTTTCTTTCTATTCTAAAACAAAAGATATGTGATATAAAAGTTTTACGATAGCTTTACATTTAATACAACTCGCTTAGAATATTAACAATTAATTATTAACAATTTCATCTGTGTATGCTTAGATAAAATGTTAACTACTTAGAAATAACAGAGAGTACATTTTATAATTAAATTTATTAGTTACAACTTTATTAAAAATTACATCACTTTGCAGCCAACTCGTGTAAATA
Source organism: Trichonephila clavipes (assembly GCA_019973935.1). NCBI lineage: Eukaryota > Metazoa > Arthropoda > Arachnida > Araneae > Nephilidae > Trichonephila > Trichonephila clavipes. Next base: position 149,015 of record BMAU01007986.1, read on the forward strand.
ATTTCTTCTGTTTAGCTACATATTTCCCTTATTTAGAGAAATTTTCAATCGTTACTAATTCCTGTTAATGAGTTAAAATTTTAAATTGAAAATACGTGTAGGTATATATTATTACTTTTATTCTTACTTTTTGACTTTTAAGCTTATTAATTATATGTATGCTATCGACACCCACACAAAATAGAATGTTGTTATTTCACTTCAGAGATAAAATGAATAAGCAATTATTTTAAAAAGGTGTGGAATAGTTAATAATCTAATTAAAACTGTATATTATTTTTAATAACATTTCAACGGTAAAAGTAGGAGAATTAATAGAATTAATTCTTCGAATTATTAAAATTAACAATTGTTTCGGTAAAAATAGATTTGAATTACTTATGTTCAGAAAAATAATACCAGTTTCTTAGAAAATAAGAAACTAAATTAGCGTGAAATTTAACTATTTGTTAAAGACACACACAGTCGCTGAATTTTTTTTCTCAATATAAATTTTATAAATATCCGAATAATTGAAAAGAAATTATTATATAACAACATATTCTTTTTAAGCATTACAATTTAGTAATCTAACATATTTCGAAGGTTATTATAAATTTTGCGAATTAAAATTTCAAAGATCAGATGTTTGGGAAATAATCTACTATATATATAGTTTTTTTTTCTCTGGTAACTTGATATTGTTCAGGTCACTGACAGAAGAAACAAATTTTTATTTCCGAACAACATTATAAAGAGTGTTTTTTCCAGGTATAGAAGTTTAAGTTGGCATTACTTTCCAAGATGGCAACTGATTTAACAGCTGTCAAGTGATTTATTCTCAGTTTGGTTTGGCAATTCATCAAAACGATCTTCAAGCAAGGCGTGGATTCATCGAATGTGCCCAAAACGAGATTGCCGTTGTTCCCGATTTTCATAAGCGAATTTTGTTTAGCGATGAAGCGCACTTCTGGTTGAATGGCTACGTCAACAAACAAAACTGCCACATTTGGAGTGAAGCTAATCCACAAGTGTATGTCGAAACACCGTTACATCCAGAAAAACTGACTGTTTGGTGCGCTTTATGGGCTGGTGGAATCCTTCTTCAAAAACGATGAAGGCCACAACGTTACAGTCAATGGTGATCGGTATAGAGCCATGATTACTAACTTTTTCATTCCTGAATTGAACAATCATGATGTTCAGAAGCTGTGGTTCCAACAAGACGGCGCAACATGTCACACAGCTCGTGCCACAATCTATTTATTGAAAGACACGTTTAGTGACTGCCTATTTTCACGTTTTGGATCTGTGAATTGACCTCCAAGATCTTGTGATTTAACACCGCTAGACTATTTTCTGTGGGGCTATGTAAAGTCATTGGTCTATGCGGATAAGCCACAAACGCTTGCCCATTTGGAAGACAACATTCGCCGTGTTATTGCCGATATACGGCCACAAATGTTGGAAAAAGTCATCGAAAATTGGACTACATCCTAGCCAGCCGTGGCAGTCCTATGCCAGAAATCATATTTAAAATGTAATGCCACAATATTATCTTTCGAATAAAAAAAATTCATGTCAATCGAATAATACATCGTTGTTTTATTGCAGTTTAAAGTTCTATACCTCTAAAAAACACCCTTTATTTATAGCAGCCAATTTCTTTCAAGAATCCGACTTTATCCCCTCAAAAGTGAGCAAAAATTCTTAATAATGGTTAAATGCAGACCAGGACAATATTTCTGCTCCTTTTTTTAAAACAATAAAGTAAATTTCAACCTCCTTTCTCGTTTATTCAAAATGATGGCACATATGTTGTTGAAAATACCTATCTGTTGAAAAAAAAATAGCGAGAAGAATGAAAAAAAGATTCTACCCTCCTTTTGGCCGCTATGGAAAGAATATTTCCTTTATGCGTGGCTCAGCTTTTCTTAAATGTAATTTGAAATGAATATTATACCGAATATATAATAATTTTCAAAACGTAAAATAGAATGTACTCAGAACTTTTATCGAAACATATTTTTAGGACTCGTAGGTGGTTTTTTTCCCCGCCGATAACAACAAAATGTTGATAAAATAAGTGAATATTAGAACATGTGTGAATTATATTGACATGTAATAAAATTAACTTTTAAACAAATATTTCTGCGTAGCAATAGATATTAATATTTCTTTGTATAACGTATAAAAATTTGATCTCAAATTAGTGTCATTCTAAAATAAATATTGAAACTCTAAAATAAACATTAAAAGATTTTGTTTATTTATCTCCCAAGCATTGAGAAAACCTGGAAAAATGAAACCAATCTGTATTTAATTTGTTGATGTTATTACAACGTATTAAAATGCAATTACTGAAAAATTTGCTTTAGAAAAACGAGACTGCGGCGCTATTCATCGTGACATAAACTAGTTTTTTTTAAAAAAATGACATTTTGGGCATTTTGATGATTAAATTGAGCGCCAAAATGTACTTGAAATGTTAAAAGCATAATACTCTTTGATTTTTTGAATTCAATACACCTGACAGAGAATTAACATAACATGCTTAAATCTTTTAATAGTCATCCGCAAGGAAAAACTGGTTACAAGGAAAGAATATTAGAAAAGCAAACAAAAGTCATTTAGTCTTAAAAATTTCTTAGCTTAGAAAACGTAGAGACATCGAAGAAGATTTTTTTTCCCGAGAGTTTGAATCTGTCAAAGGAATAAAACATTTTCATGAGTTTCATTAGAAATTATTACATTATCTCTCACCCAACAAAAATACTCGTTATTTTAGTATTTAGATTTTAAACTGTATTTTCATTATCAACCACTTTTTAATTTGTGTTTGATTTCTCTTACATTTTTATTAATTTAATTTTGGTGAATTAATTGTTTTTGTACTTGTCCGTTTCGCCGGCGCAAATCTCGCCAAGTTAGTGTTATTGGTGACAACACACAACATGCACATAAAAAATATTAGTAATTCTCTCATTGGTTTTTCATCCATTTTTAATGTATTATGAAAAGACGTTACTATATGTGATAAGACCACGATTGTTTGGAAAATGTGGTGGTAAAAGGTTACCATACGGAATATTCCGTTTGGTACTGGTTATATCATTTTTAGCGGCTTTATCGCCAACACCGACGAAACGGAAAAGTACCGTTATTTTCTTTCATGTCACACATCCTAGTGTGATAGACTCAAAAAATTTATCTTTTGCGAGGTAGAAATATATTTTTACTTTGAAAGTATACGTTTTAAGAGAATAAAATTTAATAATATGTCATGAAGTTATATTCAAGTTACTTTATATCTTCTGCTGACTATATCTCCAACAAGAATCAAGAATGAAAGATGTAATTCACTTTATATCTTAATTGCCTAATTACCCGATGGTCAATGGCCAGTCATTTGATAAATAATAAATCATATCTTAATCTGTTCAGAAACTATTTTCAAGAAATAAGCATAAACTTTAAGGGGAAAAAGTAAAATGTACAGAATAGAAAAAATAAAGAAAAAAGAGAGCAAACTTAACAACATATACTAAGGCATTTAATGAAGTACACTAAAACTACTTTATTTGTAAACGAGAATTAACATTTTGTTTGAAAATTCTCTCTCATAATAGATAACAATTATCACATTATCTCTTAATCTCTTTCACACATATTAACAACACTCAATGAAGCAAATGACACTGTTTTCCAAAAGAAGTTCTCAGTAACAATACTGTTTCTTTTTTTTCCGAAAGAAACGACTGATAAAGAGAAAATTCAAGGAATCCCTTCACATTCCTGATCAATAATAGGGGGGAAAAGTAGAAAAATCAGCAGTTAAGGACTCAAGACGGTAATTAAGAATTAATGAAAGAAAAGATTTTGACTAATTGATACTCTTGCCGGGTGCTGCAAATTTATGCAGAATTGCGCTAAGTGCCTTGCATATCTAAGATCTTATTTCAATTGTATCTTTTTATCAATAAAAATAACATGTTACAGAAAAATTTCTTAATTGTGTGTAAAATCGTTTTCAAATCTCAAAGATTAATCAATAATATATTACATATAATCACAAAATTTCAATAAAATAGAATTGTTTCAGAAGTAATAACTGCAAATTACATAGGGTAACGATTCCCGTCACACAGCTGTGAATCGGCTTATTTGTAGTAATAATCACTACACGCACAGCTGCAACTTTAAAGTTATTGCGTGGTCCCGCCTTGTATAACTCCGGCAAACTTTGACATCACGAGGGACCCTTTTTCCCGACTAGCAGGATGTAACTGGAAGCTAAAGATAGACGTCAGTCACTGATTCCCGAAGCAGAGAGAGGGAGAGATGATCTAATACCTTCGAAAAGAGCAGGCCCCGTAAGAGAACTCCTCTCTCACAAACCACATCATTTGAACTCTAATAATCTTTTAATGTTTAATAACTTCAATGTGTAAATAATATCTGTAAATAATAGCTGTAACATAAATAAACTAAAGTTTTAAATTAATTAATATCACACTGTCGTTATTTATCTCAAACGTTCCAATAGGCAGTTAGTTTATTGAGCATTACAGATATAAGAGAAATAAATTTATTGATTATAAATTTTTTGACAACGTACTTCGAAGTAATGCGAGAAATATTTGCAAGAAAATTCAAAATTTTGAACCACGGTCAAGTGAAGATACTTGAATACATACTACACTCACTTCAAACTTCCACACCAGGCTAATGTGAAATTTTGTTTCAGGCCAATATTTGATTTTTAGTCGCCAGCCTACTACACAACAGGTTCTTAGATACATCAGGACTCAAACCAAGATTTGACAGAAACAATACTCTGGCAGGAGCTCACAACTGAAGTAACACAATCCCCAAGTCGACGGTTGAGTTCCTTCATACTCAAGGAGAGCATTAGTTCCACTACAAGTTGGGTCTTTTGAAGTACGAAATTTGAACGTGTTGCCCAATGGTTGAATCCATATAGTACACTTCAGTATACGTATATTTCGCGATCCCTTTTAGTAGTAAAATTTCAATGTATGTTTCTTGATACTTTATTCATAAGCAGGGAGTAATGCTGAAATAATATTTAAAGATAGCATATTATAAACTATTGCAAGAAAATATTGGAGGCTGTGAGTATTAACGTCGTACTGTTCAGCTACTCGAGGGCTTTTGGTGACGAATCTCAAGTGACGAGCACGACACCTGAGCTTGCCATTCGACGATATTTGCAGTAATAAGTGTACCATAGCCGAACGGTAAAAAGGTAGCGGTCGATAGAACTTAAGCATAGTGCGATCACTCGATTAGTGCCAATAGCTACCGTGATGCATCCTTTTATACAATTCATCTTCATACTTTACCATTACATTCCTAATCACCATGATATTCTTTATCTCCCAAACGTCGATCATGTTTGAGGTCTAAATAACAGGCGTCTTCAACACTGTTCCAGGATCACGCTGATCTAAAACATCAATGAAACGTATATGGCAAGCAATCCCTTAGAAAGACACCCGCCAATTCTACTATGTCACTGTCATATCAAATAACTACTTGCAACAGGGCTTAAAGAGTTTTTTTTTTGCGTTTGCTCTTTTGTATTTTGTAGCTGTATTTTCTGAGTAAACTATTGAATTCCTACGATACTTTAAGCCCTTTTTTTATCAATATATGTGCATTATATTTATCAAATTCCGTTTCATTCGTAATACGGAGATATTGGTACTACATTTTATTCAACTTTTGTATATAGCATTTAATGCTATAATATAAATATATATATATATAATGTATTCAAATTTTAATGAGATATTATATAATGCAACATAATATTTAAACTTTAATGGATGGGAGGTTTGTCCCTCAGAACTATTAAAATTACACTTAGTATATAATTCATCCTTTATTTCCTACATGAAGATTCAATACATGCACCTAAAGGGGTGAGGCCTCAATTAATTAAAGCGCATACAACAAAGTAACGCAATTTTCCTAGAACGATTGATTAATTAGTGAGTGAAAACTTCTAACAGTTTCTTCGAGGAAATCAAACATCGTGTCTCGACAAAGATGAATCAGCGGCGTTTTTATTCGATTATCTCACTGATATTTTTGTTCTTAGATCAACGTAAAAGCAATTAATAATGGAATAGCTTCACGCACAGGTGAAAAAAAAAGTTTTTTTTCTTGTAATTTTTGACCTTGTAAAGATACATTCTGATTCCAAAGTTAATCACATCTGGATAATCATATTGGCTTATAAAGTTACAAATTATTTTATTTTATCTTTAATAGTTAAAATTATATATTGGAGAAATTAATATAAAATAAAATGAGATTTTAGTGCAATAAATTTTAAATTCCCTAAAGGAAATTTGCAATTTTAGATCTGTAATATAAAAAAAGAAAGCCTGTATCAGTGTGAACACGCGTTAGAAGTTAACTTCTTTGGCTTACATGTATTGAATTGTATAATAAAGTTTTATTTTGAAGTAAACTTAAATATAATTATCAAATTTATTATTATCATTATTATTTCAAACCGTATTTAAAAAAATAATTAGGATGGAAAAGGTATAAGTATAGACAAAATTTTCATTTTCAATACATAATACTAAAAAAAAATTATTGTATGTATTTTGAGAAAAGTATCATCATTATTAGTCTAAATCAAAAATTTGCCTCGAAACAAAAATGCAAAATGTTCCATGCGTTGTAATTTTTGTCGAATTACAATAAAACAAACTTTTCAGAAGTATTCATCTAATGTATAGTTATAAATTCTTGGATGCATTGTAACAATAGTGATTGCGTGAAAGAAGAAATTAAAGTTTTTTATGTATAGGAAATCATTAAAATTCTTGAAACTTTTATATAAAAATTTGCGTTTACCCATATTTTGTAAATTATCATATAAAACATTACATTGCATGCATACATTTATAAAGAATTGCTAAAAGAAGTTAAATCAGGTGAAAATATGAAATTTAAAAAAAAATCAAAACGCATGGAAAGTTTTTAAATTTTTAAAAACTATACTCATTTTTTTCTCATCAATTTTTTTATATGATTTTAGTTCTAAGTTACACAGAGCCAGTAAAAATTTGGGACATGTGTGTAAAAAATTTTACTGCCCACTGTAGTCTTAAAATATAAATTAATGAAGCACTATATAACACTTTCATAACAATCAGATTAATTACACCAAATCATATATATGATTGAAAAACTCACTTCTTAAACTGGATTTAGAAATTTCATTCGATTGAAAAAATTTAGTAAACACAATCTTTATTTGCCAAACTATTGGAAGAAATGTTGTATTGCCACTATATTTTAAAACAATAGATTGTTGGTATTATTTCCTTAAAAGAATTTTAAAACTGTATATCCAACAAACTCTCCTTAAACTAATTTTTGACAGATTTGGAACCATTTAAATGCCTACTTCGGGTATATTAAAGACTCGCTTCCGATTTTTTTAAATTCATAAAATTGATTATAATTTGACTTCTAGGTAATGTAAAAACAAAACAAAGTATGTATCGCAAGGCTGAAAGAGGAAAGGCTTGTTAAAGTTGCTGTTAAATGAGGAGAGGGGGTGGGTGCTAGCTCAGGGCTAATAGACGAAAAACACAAAATAAATTTTAAAAGCCGTAATTTTTGATCTATTTTTTCAATCTTTGAACAGATTACGGATAATACTATTCTACATATGGAGAAAAAGTTTCGTTAGATTATTTTTATAAATAATGAAGTTATTAAATATTTAATTAAAATTTTGAGTATGTTTTGAAAAATCGCAAAAAAAAAAAAAAAGATTCCGTCATTTTTTTATGACTGATTCTAAAAGAGAAAAGTATGAACGTGTTTAGAATAAAATATCAATTCATTAACTCGAAAGGAAACTTAAAGGGAATGGTTTAGAAACCATTTTTATAAAAGCGGATCAATTTTGACTCATTTTTAAAAAAATCGTAAAAAATAGAAAATATTATTTTGTTTAAAAAAATATACCATATCGTGGCGAAAAAAATGATCTTTCCGATTCTGCAATTATTTTTTGTCTGAGGTAGATAGTATGAGTTCGATGGCGTTTTTTAAAACAGGGGGGAGGGAGTTCGAAACTTCATTCATTTCTACCTTACGTTTATCGCTAACCGTAACTGGTAACGCGTAGCGGAAATTTCTCCCTACCGTGACATAAGAAGTTAACTTCAATAATTTCAATTATAAATAATAAAAAAATTAGCCATGAAGGTATTTTGTAATGTTGTATTTCGAAGCAACTGGTGACAAACCTCGTTATTATGAACCACAGCCAAGTGATGACAGCTTTAGCTGGCACCTTACTCTCGAAACTTTCATACCACGCAAACGTGAGGACTTTTAACCTCGACAGACTTAACGTGCATCAGCTCTTTTACACAACGGGTCTTTTGTGGCACCCAGTGCAGATTTATCCATTTGGGCACTTAGGACGGGCCCGGAAGGGCTCGGACAAGATGGAATCAACCAGATTTTCTGGTTATAAATTATGACGTGCCAAAGCCAAGGGGGCCCGTAGATCTTCAGCATCCAGGGCCTAATATGAGCTCAAACCAGCACTGGTGGCAACAGAGCTCGATTCCATGACTAGAAATAAACAAGGCCAGCTCTATTCATCACCATGACTACTGGAATACCGCGGCCACAAAATACTTCTTACAAAGTATATACTAGAAAACATGTAACTTAAAATAATGCGTTCCTTAACAAAAGTCGTTAACAAGAGAAAACTCTTTTCCTATCTATATACAGTCAATCCTCCTATAACGCGGTACTCTCAGAGAACGCGGTTTCTATATAACGCGGAGCTGAATTGAAATTTGAAACTGCGACAACCCTCCTATAACGCGGTACTCTTACAGCGCGGTTTCCGTTTAACAACGTCCCATCAGTTCTTTCCGATAGGGATAACGTATACTAGTGTTAGTTTTTTGTTTTATTTTTTTTCACGGGATCTCTGCTCAGCAAAAGTAACACATTGTTTCGAATTTTGTGTAATGAACGCTTAAGAAATAGTGTAAATAATTTACATCTCGAAGTGTAATACATTAATGTTACTTTCTGTTGTATTTTTTTTATGTTAAAATCTTGCCACCACCTCTCCCTTCGAAATCTAGTTTTATTATGAAATAAAAAAGTAGTGATGACACTGATCGAGGAATAAATTAAAAGCGGAATTGCGCACTGAGGCATGGCGAAGACAAAACAAAATCAGTAAGGCCGGTGGAGTTTATCTCGTCTTTTGTATTTATTGGTCTCCATATAACGCGGTACGAATGATGTGATTTGTACTAATTCTGAGTTTCTTATAGCGCGATTTCCATACAACGCGGTAGACGGTTTCCATAGAACGCGCTACGAATTAGCCTGGTTTGTACGGTTAAATCCGAGTTTCTTATAGCGGTTTCCATATAACGCGGTACGCACTCACCGCGTTACAGGAGGGTTGACTGTATATAAAGAAAAGCGACTCACTGACTCACTCACTGACTGGCTAGTCACGATATCTCTGGAACTATTAAACCTACAGATTTGAAATTTGGTAGGTAGGTTCCCTTCATGGAGTAGACATCAGCTAAAAACGGATTTTACAAAGATCGAACCCCAAGGGGCGTTACGAGGGCTTAAGGGGCTTATAGATAATTATTTTCATTATTAAACTATTAGATGTGCAGTCTTGAAACATGGTACACTGATTTCTTTTATAAAGTAGAGATTCCTTACATAATGATTTTTACGAAAATCGAGCTCCAAGAGGCGTTGAGGGCGTTTAAGGGGCGTTATGCATAATTATTTCCATTTTTAAACTATTAGAAGTATAGTTTTGAAATTTGGTTTGCGGGACTCCTTTCATACAGCAGAGATCCGCTACAAAATGGGTTTTGTTAAAATCGACTTCCAAGTGGCGTTGTAGAGAATTAAGGGGGTTTATATAAGCAATTATCTCCCTTTTTAAACAATTAGACGTAAAATCTCGAAATTGAGTAAGCTGATTCCATTCATTGAGTAGAAATCCGCTATAAGATGGGTTTTGGGAAAATCGTTTCCTAAGTGGCGTCTCGGGGGCTTAGGGGGCGTTATAGATAATTATTTCCATTTTTAAACTATTAGACGTACAGTTTTGAAATTTGATAAGCGGATTCCTTTCATAGAGTACAGATCCACTACAAAATGGGTTTTGTGAAAATCGACACCAAGTGGCGTAGCGGATAATTAACCGGCGTTATAGGCAAATAACTCCTTTTTTAAACTATTAGACGTAAAATCTTGAAATTGAGTATGCAGATTCCATTCATTAAGTAGAGATCTACTATAAGGTGGGTTTTGTGAAAATCGCTACCTAAGAGGCGTTGCGGGGGCTTAAGGAGCGTTATTGATAAATATTTCCATTTTTAAACTATTAGACGTACAGTCTTAAAATTTAGTAAGCGGATTCCTTTCATGGTGTAGAGATTCGCTACAAAATAGTTTTGGTGAAAATTAATACCCAAGTGTCACTGAGTAGGATTAAGGGGCGTATATATATATATATATATATATATATATATATATATATATATATAATAGATAAATCTTTCCACTTTTCAACTACTAGTCCCACCTGCTTGAAAATTAGAAGGTATGTTCCGTTCATGGAATAGAGTTCTTATATCAAAGAGTTTTGTGAAAACGGACCCCCAAAGGAATGCGGTTGTGAGGGATTAAGGCGAGTTATAGAAAAATTCCTGTTTTTGAATATAACCCATTTACCTGAAATTTGTTGAGTACGTTTCTTTAGTTGAAAAGAATGGATTTTACGGAAATCAACTCCAGGGGGAAGCGGGGAGAGTTATTGGGGTGTATTGATAGACAAAATTCTGGTTTTCTAACTGCTAAGAGTATAACAATAAAACTTGGTTTGCATGTTTCTTTTGTTTAATTGGAATCCGCTAAGAATGCTCTCAACGAGGTATTGATGATAAAAATTCCGTTTTTGCTCTGTTAGATTCAGACTTGAAATTTAGCACGCATGCTTATTTTATGGAGTAGAGGTCCACTGAAAGTTGCTTTGGTGGAAATCCACTTGATTATTAGATTAAGTGAGCACAAAAAATCTTTCTACTTCTATTTTAGATATAAATAGAAATATTATATATTATAATTTATGTCCTTTTTATATCAAGAGGCGAGAGTTACAGCTATAAATATATTTTTCAATACAATCGAATTCTTAATGATAGATATCATTAATTCATATATATGTAAACAGTATACATTTATACAACATCGTGAAAGATCCAGTGAAGCGGGTGGATAACGGCTAGTTAAAATATAAGGCTTTAATTTGAAATATTTTTAAGTCATTGAAAAAAAATATTGAAACTTGAATGCTTATTAAAGAAATTAAAGCAAATTAAATGTATTGCTTTATTGGGATTAATAAACAAATTTTTTTTAAATATGCTTGATATATGCAAACAATTTTTAAGGATTTACGCATTAGCCTATTAACCATTTTCTCCAAATTAAAAATATCGCCAAATGCGGTAATACACAGTTGATAATGAAAATAAGTTCTCGTGAGTGTTTGATGTTGTAAGATAATTTGTTTCTTTAACACTAAATTACCCAAGGAAGTCATTCTGACTGCTTTTTGATTTCAATTAGAAAAACAATCACGCGTATATAATGATTTAACTTCTTAGACTTTTTTAGAATACATTTTTTCCCAAGTGAAGTAATTTTTTTATTGTTCATATTTACTAATAACTTGTTATTACTGTAAGTAATACACTCATGTCCAAAATAATGTTTACATGCATAAATTCACGGATTTCTCAGAGACTATGACTTATAATTTAATGAATTTTCGTGGAATGATACATAACATTATGACACATAAATGCAAAAGAAAAAATTGAAGATTACCACATGTAGCATGAAACAATAAAAATGGTAATAAAGTGTGACAAAGAGAGTTAAGAAAAAAAGGAATGATTCAGGAAAAGAATTAAGTCTTACGAATTTAATATGGAATATGATCTCCCCTGACTCGTACACACATATCACAACGTGTTTTAAGGCTGGAAATAACGTTGTTAATCACAGTCTGGGGAATTAAACTCCACTCTTCCAGCAATGCAGTCTTCAGGCCATTTACATCTCTAGGAGGAGGATGTCTACGTGCAATGGCTCTTCCAAGGTAGTCCCATAAGTTCTCTATTGGGTTAAGGTCAGGAGAGTTTGCTGGCCAAGGTATTCGCTTAATGTCTTCACTTTCAAGGAATTCATCAACGAGGTTTGCTCGATGTGGACGAGCATTATCATGCATAAATAAAAAGTCACGTCCATATGCACCCCTGAAAAGTCTTACATAAGGATCTAAGACCTCATCCCGATATATCTGGCCTGTCACAGATCCGCTTCTGAACACGTGTAGAGGCGTACGTCCATCGATCATTATTCCCCCCCATACCATCACACCTCCACTACCGAAACGGTCACGTTCCACAATGTTCGAGGGATCATTTCGTGTTCCTGACTCCCTCCAGATGTAAACACGTTTAGAATCGCCTGTTAAACTAAACCGCGACTCATCAGGAAAGAGAACATGGGACCATTGATGTTCAGTCCAGTTTTGATGTTCTTTACACCAATTAAAGCGATCTCTCTTTTTCTGTGAAGACAGTAAAACACATACCCTTGGCTTTCTGGCATAAAGGCCTTTTTCGTTAAGCCTTCTGTATATTGTTTGCCGTGATGCAACAGCTCCAGTGGCGGTTGCAAGCTCTGAACTTAACTGACGAGCAGTAGCCTTTCTGTTACGACGGACAGTTAATGCCAGATACCGATCTTCAGAAGCAGTTGTCATTCGTTTTCGACCTTGTCCAGGCCTCCTTACAACAGTTCCATCATTTTGAAACTGTTTCCATAGCTTAGAGACTGTCTGTCTTGAAATATTCAGACATGTGGCTGTTTCCGTGATTGACTGCCCTGCTTCTAAACGGCCGATAATTCGCCACTTTACAGATTCTTCCAAATGATACCTCGAAGCCATAACAAACCACTTTGAGTCCCTACACACTGAAATCAAACGCTATGTTTCAGAATTTCACTCAAATATTCAGTTTGCGCAAAGCGCTTGATTCACACCCTTGGATGACGTAACGCCTAGATTTGCATATCACAAACCGTTTGATTACTTTTGATTGGATAATGTAATTAGGCTTGGTTTTCACATTCCCTGCAAATACGGATCACATTTTGATTGGATATTTCATTGAATATCATCATTTTTGGGTATGTAAAAATAATTTTGGACATGAGTGTATATAAAATGTTAAAAATTAATTTTAAACAATTTTTTACACATTATTCTTTCACAATGCAGTCATTTTGACTGTTTTGGGGCAATATAGGTATATACTAAATTTCAGTCTTTCTGGTGTTAAAATCTAAATGGATTTTTTTACTGAAATGATAAAATTTAATGAAATAAATTTTGTCTATAAAAAAAATTGGCGCAAAATGTTCGCTATTTATTGATCAATTGGCTAATATACAGGTACAAATTTTTTTTAGACATATTCATGCACAAAAAAATCCAAGTTGAATTAATAGAGGTTTCAAAAAGTGAACATATGTACAGATTAAAACTATAGAACATATTTCCTGATTTTTAATAACAATTTAAACATTAATTAACCGTGTACAGGAAAGGAATTAGAACAATCAATCGATTCGGAAAGACAAAAAAATACATAGATCAGTTTATTCCTACTTCTTAAAAACAGTCATTAAAAATTTCTGAAAACTCCAATATTTTTTTCGGAGATTCTCTAATGTTTCTGAAATGAATAATTGATGCCTGAAGATGCTTTCGTGTAATATTAATGTATAAGCCGATACATTTTTCTCGACTTTCTCTTAACAAGATATAATATCAGTTTTCAATATCATTAGAAAAACATTTGAAACTTGATAAGTAAAACTTTTATTGGTTTTCAGATTCGTAATCGTATTTTGTATCCAATTTTCAACAAAAAAATTAATTTGATTTGAGGCCATGTTTGAATGATAGCTAATAAGTTCAAGATACGGTTCTCAACTTCTAGTACTGATGTGTTAAGTAATTAATAAGTTATTTGTTACCTGACGTATGGATTGTCTTTCACACACACACACATATCTTTTGCTTTTAAAATTAATTAATTATGAACTTATGAACGTATTCTTGAAATTGGTACTTAAAAACAAAAATAACTTCTTTTTCCATTTCTGCATATCAATTACTTATTTTATTTTTTTAAAAGTTATTTAAGTAAAACTTCGTTAAACCAAATCTTCGTGAAAGTCAATTTTACTTAATTATATAAATTTTTATATAATTAAAACTTTTTTAATTTAATTTTTATTACATTCAATCGTTGTATAACCTACTTCACAAAGCAACTGAAGCAATTATGATAATTTTCAATTTAATGTTTATTATTGCTCGATTTATTTTGCGTCGAAATATTTGCTTTGTAAAAATATGAGTTTACATAACACAAATTAAATTGTGTATTAACTGTTTATTTCGTATAACAATGTCTGAGCAAACTATTTTTTCGGATGAAAAAAGGATTGTATTGAAGTTATTTCTTTTGAAAATAAACTGTTATTTTTAAACTATTTTTACGTGCCACATTCCTAAGAAAAATTTAATAAGAAATAAATTATTATTTAAATTAGATTTAAAAGAAAATTTACCACCATACAAAAGACAGAATATGTCTGCTCATACTGAATCTTAACCTGTTTATAACTTGCCGCTCAAACATAAAATTCGATTTCTGTAAAAAAATTCGATTTTAAAAGATATAGTTTAAAATAAATATTTTTTTATCCTTACTTTGACGCACGAAAAGCAATTTTAGTATCAGTGATTCGATTGTTTTCACCGTGACATAATCCACGTTTTGTTTTAGAGACATATTTCATTTTCTTGGGGCACATTCTTACTACTTCAAAATGACAACAAGAAGTATTGAATGTTATACTGTCTTAGGATTAAAAAACTCGAATATAATAGTATTTCTGTCACGTTATAAAATACCCGTCACGATCATGACATGAAACATGAATAATTTTTTTTCCACGATGAAAGTGATAATTTAATTTATATCTAGTAGTTTATCTTTATAATATACTCTCGTGACTGGTACTGTTTTGAATGTAACCATTTTGTGAAAGAAAACGACTATTCGATTTAAATGCTAGGTTTTGTTGAGTAAAAAGGAATAACGCATGAAAAACTATTAATATGTTTCATAAAACCAATATTAAACACATTCGTTTCATAAATGCATCACAAAATGAATGGATATTGTTGAATTATTTTTGACAAAAAACCGGAAGAAAGGAGAAAAAATGTTGATTTGATTTAAAAAAGGCAACTTTAAATGTATTAATTTTTTATGTAGTTTTAATACAGCGCACACTTTAATTTTCTGGCTTCATCTCTCTTTATCTTTCTCCCTTTTTTCAACCTCTTTTTCTCACCATCTTTCACCCTCTTTTTTTCTCTATCGCTATTTTCTTAATTTCTTTGCTGTTTCTCTCTCATTATTTCCTTTCCTTTCTTTTTCCCTTTTTCCCTAATTCTTTCCATTCTTTTCTCTGTCTCTCTTTCATTCTCTCCATTCTTTTCTCTTTCTCTCATTCTCTCCATTCTTTTTCTCTTTCTCTCTCATTCTTTCCATTTCTTTCTCTTTCTCTCTCTCATTCTTTCCATTCCTTTCTCTTTCTCTTTCTCATTCTTTCTAGTTCTTTCTCTTCCGCTATCATTCTTTCTAGTCCTTTCTCTTCCTCTCTCATTCTCTCCATTCCTCTCACATTCTCTCCGTTCCTATCTCTTACTTTTCCTCTCTCATTTTCTCTCTCATACTCTCCTTTACTCCGTCTTCATCTCTCCCCATCTCCTTTTCAATCATCTCTCTTCCTCTTTCTCCATCCCTATTTATGTGTTCTTTGTACTAAATCCTCCAAAACTGCTCCCAAAATATATATGTTACTTCAAAGGGAGGGGGAAGAAAATATAATAGAAATCAATTTAGACTGAATTAAGAAAATTAATTAGCAGCTTTTTCATGTTTCATTCTTATATGTATACACACAGGTGAACAAATTTAGTAACTATCTGTACCATAAGGAGTTACAACATCATTTCATTTCTTAACACTTTCATCGTGGTAATGGCACACCTTTGCCCCGCCCTTTGCGCTAAGAGAATGTTCCACTCTCCGTAGAGCTAAAATTGAAACAAAACACAAATTACTTTAAAACTTGTTTGTTTTACTTTGAAAAATAATAATCAATTGCAATCTATAACAATTCATATTATAGTGCGAGGTCGCTATTTGTGGATTCTGACAGACGAATTATCTCGTCCCTCACGGTGAAAGTGTTAAACGTAAAGAAATAGTGTTTTGAAGGAATGAAAATATAATTAAAATATTATTTTTATTAATATAAATTCTCTACTTTTAAAATATTATATAATAGCAAAATAACATTTCATTTTCTTCGAAACAGAAATCCTGATGTTACATTTAAAGACTTTACTAGAAATCAGACGGTCATTTAAAATGATCAACTCCAGATTTTTGTTTATAGATTTACTTTTTACAACATTAAGTCACGTTACTACAGCTATTCGCCACAAAAAAACATTGCTACAAAAATGTATCTTTCAGTAAATATAGTCATAATATGCCATCATAAATAACCAAAATATGATAAATTTCGTCGCGAAGAATGTCAAAAAACTGTATCATTGATTGTTTCAGTATCGTACGCAATTGACGGCATGTGTAAAAAAAGCATCACCAAGAAAGATACGAGATATTGGTCAAATTAGTAAGGTTAGAAATAACATACAGTACAGAAATGAAGTGACTGAAAATACAGTCTTCTGCTAGATGAAGAAAACGACGTACGGTGTGTTGTCACCACCGCTGCTACACGCCTCGGCATAAAGTCTTTGAAACTTTTTTGTGTTTGTGGATGTTATAAGTAACATCAGAGCTGTTGTCGACGGATTTCATAATTTTGAGCCACGGTCAAATGACGAGGGTGACACCTGAGCTGGAAATCCCCTTTCCTCTAACTTCCGCATCATGCAAACACTTTGAACCTAGAAAAGATTTTCATTGGTACTAAGGCTTGAACTCATGAATTGCCGGCCATGAGTCCGTGGCCATGACCACTAGGTTACCACGGTCATACATAAATAACGCTACAATCCTTTTGAAAACTTATTTTACTATAAAAGTACTTCTAAACAAACAATCTACGGCCACTAACATACATAATTTAAAAAACATTAATAAAAAAAATTTAAAGAAAAAGTTACTTTAAGTTTATAAAATGGCTACTTTTCCGTTAGCCGAGTGCAAGCGAAAAATCATTAAATAATGTAGAATCCCGCCAAACTTCTTATAGCCATAAGGTGAATGTTCGTTTGGAGTCATGTGCTTATTCTCTAAATTCATTCAAAGCAAAGCACGTTTTCTTTTCTTTCATTCATCTTAATTTTTGTTTTAAGGCATGATGAAAATTCCTCGCTGAATTTATGTGGAGACGAAGTAAACGATCCATTTGAGCAAATTCTCAAGGACATCACCGCATTATGGAAAAACCAATGTTCATAAGCATTATTTTTGGGTAAAGCTGTTTTGTTTACAATTTATTAATATTTGTTTATAGTTTAACTTGGTTTGCTTACTATTAATTAATATTTGATTTTATTTTAGCGCTTTCGACTTTTATTTCGTTCACTGTTTTGTCATTCGCTTCGATTGGCGACTTGGCTCGTGTTTGGTGTACAACTGGCGATATTGCTCCCAGCTAACGGAAAAGTACCATAAATTGTTCTCAAATGCTTTTCTTCGATTACTTAATATATTAAGTAATCGAAGAAAAGCATTTGAAGCATATATTAATATTTTGCTTCCACTCCCAAACTCAGAGCAAAACACACAAAGCACTTGTTGATTAAATATTCCAATGCAAAACTAACCATATCCATTAAACCTTATTTTTATGAACGATTTAATTATCCAATACATGCAACGTTCTTTTATTTTTTTTATTTGATTTCACTCTATTTATAATCCAGCTAGCTGTAGTACCAGGGAGTCAGGGGCTTGAAAGGAGTGATAACGAACTCATAAAAAATAATGACCTCTATAAATTCTTACTCTATAACGAACGCGTAGGAAAATCGCCTGAGATATGGATTTATGCCTGCAAGTGGGTGAAGCCTTATCGAGGTTTTTTGGTCGCAAAAAATACTTTTTTTACTATTTATTTTGAAGAATATAGACTCTTCGAGTGGATACTTTGTCATTTCATTGTATTTTTATGGCTTCTCTTGCTACAGTTACGAGGTCAATTAAAGCAAAAATAATTTTAACAGCTTAAAAAGTTTTAAAGAGGAGAATAAAAAATACCTGAACTTACGTACATTTCATCAGATTTTATTTTTAAAATAGATAAATAAACGAATAATGAGATTTTATATGTTTGCTAATAAAATCAAGAAATATAGTGTTACGAATTTTGAGTGAAAAATATTTAAAATAGTGTAATAATTTTTGCTCTAGATGTATAATACATTTATATTACTCTATGCTGTATTTATTTTATGTTAAAATTGTAATATTCGCAAGCAACGCTGTCCCTTACATTATAATGGCAATCCAATGGGAACTTGGCGAAATCTTGGCGATAAAGCAAAGTTGGCATCAATTTTGGCCAACATGTTGGTAACCATATGGATTCTTCTAGAAATTACGGGAAAAATCTACTAATATCACGATATATGATGCAAACGGACATTCAAGTTTTACTTTTTATGTTTTACAAGTGTTCTATTTGTGAACTCTAGATCACACGGTATACATGAAAGTGATATTTCATCAATGCGGTATTCATCAATGCGATGTCACACTGGTACAATCAAAGGCAGTTACGTAACGGAGAATATTAGGATCCCAGTGCAAACTCAGGTTGTGGGCCCCAAGCTCAAATACGTACTTGGAGTCAATCAGGCGTTGGGCTCCCTGGAATCCCTGGCTTCCCACCCTGCCCGCAATGCGGACATTGGGGGAGTGTACGTTATGCCACTTATCAAAGGTACATCAAAGGTGGTCAACATAGTAGTATCAAGGTTATTGACAGCATGCTTTATCCTTTCATCCAGTTCTATTACATCACGCGACAAAGGGATATATAAAAAAGGCAAGTTATTGGATTACATGGATAACAAGGAAAGGATAACACTTGTTGTCAATCATGATAATAGCATCATGTTGAGTAGAGTGTGGCCGGAATTTGACTATCGAATTTATGTATACCGTGTGACAGGGTAACCATATAGAATAACTGTAAATTTATGTAAATAAAATTTTGATTGACCTATATTCTTTCATTTTCTCTTTTGCTGTATTAGTCTCAGTTTCTTTGCTACTACGCTCTGAAACCTAGGAGGAAATTATGGATAACCCTGCAATACCATGCTTTTATTCCACTGGTACTACTCAATGCCAAAGCTGATAATACAATCTCATCAACACTTAAAATTTCAAATACAAGAGATCATTACTTAATTGCTCATTATAGTTTCGGTGTTTCTCTAATATTCTAACTTTTCAATTCTTTTCATCGTATGAATATTTCATTTCTTGTGATCATTACTGTTAATGATACATCTCATTCCAAGAGTTTTTAATGAGAAATTTTCAACTAATACTTATTTTTCGAAGATATATTATCATTTAATTTTTTATTCTCAAATTTACTTACGCAAATATACAAAGAACTGGAATGAATAAATTTTTCTGCCTCCTTACTCAATGGCTTCCTTATAAGCATTACGCGGAAAGCTGATGCTTAACACTCTGCAGATGAGTTAACCAGTCAACTGAGATTGACGAGTATACTCGTCATGGAAAAGTTGCAGGATTGTGTCATGACGAGTAAACTCGTCATACGTAAAAGAAGTGACCGTTGGCTATTTAAACTGTAAAATTTGAGAAAAACAAGACATACTCAAATATCAAAATGTTTAAAATATTTTGATGCGAGGCTAGAGTAAAATAAATAAGAGACATGAAAAAAATTAAGATGAACTCATGCGTTCCTGTATGCACCGGCTGAAGCAGTGTATGTGTTCACGTAACGAATTTATTTAGCCGTCCCCTCTAGTATGTTTATGATACTCAGTTCGTAAGCGAACGGACTCTGGTTCGAATCTCTAATAAGGCATGGGCATATCTTCGGGAAAGGAAGTCGGATTTTCGCCTGAAATGGATTCCAGTCTCGAATGGAAAGCAGCGCATCTATTCTGCTCTATTCTGGGATCATCGTTTGTTATTAAAGTCTATATTCTTCTGTGTTTTTATTCTATGTTTCTGTTCATTTACCTCTCGTCTTTCATACGTATCCCAGTATAAAACACACGAAAGCAACGAATTTATTTAAGTGAGATGATAATGTCTTTTAGATATTAACATAAAAACGGCAAAGGCAAAAGTCAGAAAGCTGAATTATAATAAGGCTCCTTCAGGTATGCTAGTCATGAGACAAATGCATGAAGCCGACTACGCTGAGCCCTTTTGATATAGCTGTTGTCTTGAAGTTACCTAACTATCAAGTGGTGTAAATGCCAATTGTTTGATGTTACAACCATGTTCTGACAGAGTAATGGCCCAATGCCGTGCTGCCTAAGGAATAGTTATTTTATTGGGATGGGAAAGGCAGTGTATGCTTAGGTCTCTCAATGTTGGAATTTTGACGGTCACTAAAATTCATAGATATCCATAAAAACTTACGGTCGTAAGGACCGTCGGCCTCATGAAAGCAACCATGCTATACATAGACCCCCCCCCATACAATAATTATTAGTAATAAAATTGTCAATTTTATAAAATAAATCCATCTTTTTGATCCAATCTTTTCACACTGACACTGTTATTGACGACTATACTCGTCATCGCTCTATTTTCGTGGCACACATAAATTGAGCGCTCTTAAATGGGGGCATCACAGTTAATTACACAACGTTAGCATTTTTTTATTTACATAAGTTGATTAATTTTTTATAAGATTCAACTTTAATAACTATTTCAGCTCTAAGGTATGGATCCTAAGAATTTATCTAACCGAAGAAAAGAATATGTACTTACTACTTTTGGAAGGTTTTGTGCATCCAAATAATTCAACCGAAAAGTTTTAAATTTTTTTTCCAATATTGAAATAGATCACTCCTCCAAACAGTTTAAATCTTGGGACATTCTAAAGCTACTGGGAAAAAATTCCATATTCAGCAGCAAGCCCTAGTAAGATATTCGATAATATTGATATTCGAATCCATTCCCAACGAAGCCAAAATTATATTCGAAGGCTAGCAACAGAAAAAAAAGAATTCAAAAATGTTTGTAATACAAAAAATTAATTCAAAAACACCTCCTTCATATATATTAAGATCTCTTACCAAGTAAGTGATCCATTTTTACAATAAGATTTGTGTGAAAATTAATTCAATGAATTATAATTTTTAATTTTGTACTTTTGATTTTTCTTATTTGCAATGCAATTAAACAATAGAGAAAATCTTACTACTTTTCTTTTTAAATTTTCAGTAAAACAAATTAAGTTGAGACGTTTTAAATGAAAATGCTACACAGTTTTTTTTATAGCATTTTCCTACATAGTTTTGTAGTTACCACATCCAAAACATTTAAAATTCAAATCTGGGGCATGTCTCGACGTGTTTAAAACGGAATAATTCAGCTTCTAAATGACATGTTAAAGTTTAATAGCACTTTCTTCCTAGCTGTAAAAGATGACATAGCCTTAATAGAAATCTGAAGTGAACTATGACACTTCATACTATCTGTCTCAACATAACGATTAAAGCTATCATTTTTTTCAGTTCCGATAGAGATAACAGTCAAGCCGCTGTCACTTTAAAATTCCATTACCTTTTCACAACATTATCTCGGCTGCTGCTTTTCAGCTGATTTGTGCGAGTCCTATATATTTCCCACCACTCGGTAATGACGCCATTTAGAAATTTGCAAGCTCGCTTACTACTTCTTTTTTGTCTTCCTCGGTTAATAGCACAAAAGTCAAAGAGATCTTTTGGCGACATTCCAGAAGTTAAAGTCGCCTCATTTTGTATTAAGTCAGGGTTCTTCTGGAGAGAGAAGCGCGATCTGTCTTACTTTAACAAACTGTCGCCCTCTTTTCAACTTTCGGGAAAAGGAGAGGTAGGGATAGCTCGTTTTCGGGAAAACACCATGTTGGAAGAAAGAAAACTCTTATTCAACGTAATAACTCAGAATTGCGAATCTCGTTCACTCCAGTATTTGAGAAAATCTATTCTCTTTACTTGTATGAAGTAAGGATGGGAAACATTTTCAAACTGAAAGACAATTGGTCATTTAATGGACAACATACGAGCTGCCTCAACTTCGCCGGAAATGAGGAATGCGATTCTTCATGGCAGTTCAATTATTAAATATCACACTATATATAATATAGGGCAAAGAAAAATTTAGTTCACAATAAAGAGAACCAAAGTTAATTGCAACGAACTAAAATTAATGTAACGATGTAGTCACATGTTAACTGCAATCACGCGTTTCCAAACAGTCAGTTCCTAAATTCTTCTGCCGTCACAGCAATCATGATAAATGCAATCCAGCCAATCAGTTCATGCGTTTCACTGTTGCAAACTTTGGCTTTTTACAGATTCTTTTTAAAAAGATAGATTTTTTTTCTTAATACTTCAACATCTTTACCAATTACAGAATTTGAAATTTTCTCTGAAATTTTATAAATAGAACAAGTATTAGTCTAATGTCAGTTTTAAATTCAATACACAACATGTGATTGCCTTAATCATGTGACCATTATAAATTGAGCCCATTATGATACGGAAGTAGAAGTAGTAGTATACTTATTTATCCGTGTAAAAAGAATTTGAACTAAATAGTTCATAGAAGAACAAACGTTAAAAATACACGTAATTCTTTTAAACTTTTTGATATTATGAATAAAAGCATCGGAATACTTGAATCCATCTTTTTTGGTGAGAAGTTATACAATCGTGATAAAAAATATCACTAACTCAAAATATTTGAAGTAAATATTTTATATAGACAGCTGGTTGGTTGCTTACTAATGTTTCACTTAGATGCAATACGATCCTTATTGGAGTTGAGCCTCGTAATTTGGAATCATGGCCAAATAACATTGACAACACTCAATCTGGCACTTCTTTCTTTCACACCACATAATTAAGAGAACTTTGGACCTGGATAGATATAAAACGTATATAAGCTCCACCCCACAATGAATCTTTGGTTGAATTAAGATTGAAATTTGCGACCATGCATTTTAATGTAGATAGTATCAAGCTAATTTTATATAAATTTTGTCACCCAAAATTATATTCTTACTCATAAACTGTAATTTAAACATAACTAGATTACAATACGTAACTTTTTTTCAATCATTAACGATTTTTTAAAAAAAAATGGATGAAAGTATGTTAACGTAAATGAAGTAAAGTTACCGTAAATTTTAAAATTTATTCATAAAGCCATATTTTATGTGTATTAAAGGCTCCTATTCCTGTAATAAAATATTTATTACATTGAAAATAGTTATATGACTTCACGATTAAATATATTTTAACTTTTATTACACAAGGTTTAAAGTGATTAATATTTGTATTTACATTGCATGCTATATTATTGTGAAAGTTTGGGTTATAAAGGGATGTAATATACTGCGAATGTGGCAAGATTTCTCGCAGCTGCGAATTTCACGAGCAATTCCTATTTGATTTACGTTTTCTGGTTAATTTGTGTGTGCTTGAAGATCCATTTTTCCTCACGGGTGCAATTTGCTTTTATCACTTCCAGTACTTTCTCATTGACTTACCCATTCCCTTCCTTTCTATTAACCATCACTGAATGTTGATTTTCCTCTATAATGTCTAGATAATTTATCGGCAATAAAACGTCATTCAGGAATTCTCAATTCAACTTGTTCTGCCGAACCTGGAGCCTTCTTGCCATAAAATTATGAATTCTGAAAGAATTATTGCTGCAAATAGATGTTTTACGCCGTGAAGAATTATTCAAAATCCAGATTTCTCAAATTAAGAACTAAATTGATTCTTCGTAAAAATCTTATAAAATCTATCCTGACTTATATGCATCAAAGACTTGGGCATTGACTTCACAAGATGAGGAAACTATGGGAATTCTCGATACAAAGATCTTACGTTGCATTCTTGATGGAATCCAAGTGAATAAATCGTAAAAAAGATCTAATTCAGAACTCTATAAAATTTACACACAACCTGATGTTGAGAATTTCGTTGAATTAGAGACATAAATGGGCTGGTAATCTGGCTAGATTGAATGAAGATGGTTGCTGAAAGAAAGTATCGATAGGGGCATCTCGGGGAAGACTTCCGATAAGATGGATTAGTTACGCGAAAAAAAAATTTTAAAGGTCAAAAACTGGAAAACAGTTGCCAAAACTAGAGATGCAAGGAGGAGACTTCTGGAGAAGGTCAAAGCCCATTGAAGAAGAAAGAATTATAGAAGTAATTCCCAAATTCTTGTGAACTGTTTTTAATTAGTTTATAAAATAGTATATTTAAATCGTGTGGTGCATTTCAAGTTATATGTACCTATTCAATAAGTTGTCAATTTGCAAGATCCATTTTGGATGCCTTCTACATTTATGTCAGCTTCTAATACGATAAAAAATACATTTACTCTTATTCCTTTAATTAATACGTCAGCATTTAAAATTTGTAAGAATTTAAAAATATTTTTTTAAATTTCAATACGTACATATTTAGTTGTAGAGAGTAGTTTTTTAAAATATGGCCTGTTTATAAATATTCTTTTACGAATTGTAATAAATGAGATCGTATCTTATCTTAATGTATTGCTATTTTAATCAATTACGAAATGCTTAATGTGGATAATATATATATATATATATATATATATATATATAATATATATATATATATGTAAGGATAATTAAATTAGATTAAAAATTAAATTCCCTATCTAGCACTTGACTTCATCTTTCTCCGTTCCCATATTCAAGTATCAAACTAATCACCCATTTATTTCTTCCGAACATATGGCCTAGCCAATAAACATGTCTAATTCCAGATCGTTAGATTTAATAGTCAACATATGTCAGCATTAACTTGCAAGCCTCTCTTCAAAGCAGCGATACTTACCGTATGTTTTTCAAGTGTTATCCACTTGAAACTACCACCATGGCGTGCTTTTACTCCCTGCTCTTAGCGTCAGAACAGATGTACAAATGAAAGAATAAAGGCCGTCTTTTCACTTTTCTAACTTTAATCTGATTCTGTCTTAAAAATCATGACAGAATTAAAGCCGGTAGGATTTACTTGCTAATATAGTTCGAAATATTTAACTTAAATCAGTTCTTAAAGTTAAAGAATTTTAAAAAAAGCGAGCGCAAATTATGCCAGCTATCGAAATAAATGCTGCGAATAACGATTACGGGACTCCGTCAAACGATATTTCTCTCTTTGCTGAGGACGTCAGATTGCCGGAATAAAGAATAGTACAAAAGAAACGCGCTAGTGAGAGAGTAATCCCCGGAAGAACATCACTCTGAACATCGAGAAGAATGCACTTTTTACCGCCGAACGATGTTTCTGTCTTTGCTGAAGAGGCCAACCAGTTTGCCCTGAATGAAAGAAACAACTTTCGAATGGCGAAAAAAAAGAAGAGAAGTGTGAATATCCAATTCCTTAACACCGTAATGAAAGACATCGCTCCCTTCCACCAGAGAAATAAAGAAAAGGAAAAAAATCTTCTTCGCCGGAAAGTCTGCACGGTAATATTGTGAAAATTTGACCACCATATAATAATAGTGAAGTGCCAACGTTGAAAGAAAAATAAATAAATAAAATTTTACTAGTGAAATAATGTGACAACAGTATCTGGATTACCTTTCACCAAGGCTTTCTGCCACTGCAAAGTGGAGGTCAGTTAAATTGTATATTTCCAATTTTAGTAACATTGAAATAACTGAGTTTTGTTGAACAGAACTTTACGAAAAAGAATAATATATGATATGATATGGTATTTAATTTTTATAATACAGTTGTGTTATAAATGAGATATTTTCTTTATATTTTAATTGAGAAAACAAAGTATATAGGTTCAGTCATACAAAATTTTGAGAAATTTTAATATACTTCTCATAATTTTATCTTAAGATGTCAAATGAGCTAAGAGTTATGATAGAAATTGGTGTTTTAAAGTGAAAGATATAAATTTTTAAAGTGAAAGATATAAATTAAGTTTTGAGAAAAATGACTAACGAGAGAACTAATATTAGAGGTATTGATTTTTATAAGAAACAAAAGTAAAGTCAAGTTGTTTTCTTTTTTCTCCATTGAATTCAATTGTTTTGTTAATTATTTTATTCAGCAGTAATCTTATTGCATGTCATTAAATTTTTTTATTTTGAAATTGTGTGTTTTGATATACTGGCCATATATCAGGATCCACTATTTCTCGAAAATTTCCTTATCTAAAATTAAAATTAATTTAATAACTTGAAGTTTATTTTTGGATATTATACAGTGGATAAGGGAGAATACAATCATTATAATTTTGTATGTGTCTCGAAACATTAAGAGGACAAACTTGTTTAGTTTGATATGTACACCTCTCATTGTTTCTTATCAGCATCCCTGAACATCTGTGAGTTGATCACGCAGATTTCTCAGAGAGATGTGTTCAAAATTAAGTAAGGTGATACAGTTTATATTAGTGAATGTGTGATGTAAGAGAAAATCAAGAATTTTTGTCTATGAAACGAATTTTTAGAAGGTTACGGAAAGATTCAAAATATTGTATGCGATATTGTTAAGTTACAGTGAATATTGAGAAAATTTTCATACATTTTAAAAGTTATTATTGAAGTGAGTCCACTTTTCCGACTCAAAATTAATAAAAAAGTGCTCTTATATTCTTGTATTCTTTTATTCCTATATTCTTATAATTTTTATATTTTATAACGCATGTGAAATAAAATATTGTTCATTGTGTTGAATAGTGCATATAAGTTGTGTGTTATACACCGTTTTCATATTATTAATAATTTCATTTTATTAGTGTCTATATTTTTTTATCTTTTTAAAAAATGTATTTCATATATGCAAAATGTGTGTAACAATATAAGGTATTACTACGATGGCGCCAGAGTAGATTTTTAAACAAAATTATTATTTTAACATTTGTATGATTTCATGTATTTTTATATTTACTATCTTATTGTTTGATATATTATTTTCCAATATAAATTTTTTTTGAAAATATTATCTGCTAGCTATAATATAAATCTATTATTATGAAGGAATAGGAGGAAACGCGAGCTCTTTTTCTGGATGTCGAATAGATTTAAACAAGCTAATCTTCAATTATATGTATGGAAATTCATTTTTATCAATTAATTGTCATTACTGTGTTTGTTGTTATAGTTTCGTTTATTATATTGCATTTTGATTTTAGTATTCCTATTGCTTAAATATTTCTACTGTGTGTAATATGTCTTTCTAAATAACTATGTATTGTTTTGTGTTTGTTGAAAATTGATTAAGTTTGTAAAGAGAGAAAAAATCACGCCATGACTCCCTTTTAAAATGGGGGGGGCAAATGTAAGGATAATTAAATTAGATTAAAAATTAAATTCCCTATCTAGCACTTGACTCCATCTTTCTCCGTTCCCATATTCAAGTATCAAACTAATCACCCATTTATTTCTTCCGAACATATGGCCTAGCCAATAAACATGTCTAATTCCAGATCGTTAGATTTAATAGTCAACATATGTCAGCATTAACTTGCAAGCCCCTCTTCAAAGCAGCGATACTTACCATATGTTTTTCAAGTGTTATCCACTTGAAACCACCACCATGGCGTGCTTTTTACTCCCTGCTCTTAGCGCGTCAGAACAGATGTACAAATGAAAGAATAAAGGCCGTCTTTTCACTTTTCTAACTTTAATCTGATTCTGTCTTAAAAATCATGATATATATATATATATATATATATATATATAGATTTATTTATATTATATATATATATTATTTATTACAGTTATTTAGTATAAGCCGAAATTATAAAACAAGTAAGTGTTATCAAATATGAAAAAATATGCAAACATAAAGAAATAGGTAAATTTATATTTATAAATACTTGATTAAATATAAAGTAGGTAAAAACAAAATCCCTACTAAAGGTAATCATCTATGGCTATTTTAGAAAAACGGCATAAAACCGGTTTATTTGCATAAAAATATTGTTAAGAACGCCGAAAAAGATTTAAAGACGAAATAAATCCAATATTTCTTAATAAGATCTAAAGATATTTCCCTGTTAATGATAGAATTTTACTTTTTGATATGTTTATGACTTTATTGAGAGGAACATGATATAAATTCTGTTTACTTCCGATTAATATTTTTATACATTAAATCACCTATTAAATGAAAAAATTTATAAAATCTTAGACATGACCATAAAATGGGATTTTTTTTTCACTTTTGTGTGTGGTTCGTTTCTTTTAATAAGAATTCTTTCTGATAAGAATATACACTGCTCAAAATAATTAAAGGATATTGCGGTTGTAGGTGGATCTTGTGGCTGGGAAACATTTTAGCTGATTGATACATGGTGGACAGACGTAGTAGGTTATATGAGAATAAATTACACATGTTTGGCAGAAAAAAATGCATTTTATTGCGCATTTGTGTACAAAAGGAAAAAACACAATTTGTGCGTATGGGAAAAAAGAATAAGAAAATGTGTTTTCTTCAAAGGAAATCATTTTCAGTACGGGTATGGTTTCCACGGACGGCCAGCAACGTTGAGCACCTTTGAGGCATGGAGTCAATGAGGCTATTAATCACGAGTTGGGGTATTTTGTCCCACTCTTCCAGAAGAGCTCTTTCCAGTTCTTGGAGAGTTTGTGGGGGTGGTTGGCGGCCAGCAACTCGTCTTCCTAGAGAGTCCCAAACGTACTCTATTAGATTCATGTCTGGAGAACACGTTGGCCATTCCATTCGTACGATTCCTTCCTCGAAAAAGAAATCCTCCACTAGGTTAGCACGATGTGGCCTGCAGTTATCGTCCATTAAAATGAAGTCAACTCCGATTGCTGCAGCGTAAGGGATTACAATAGGTCTGAGGATCTCATTCCTGTATCGGCGAGCAGTCCAAGGTCCATCTCGAATGATGTAGAGGTCAGGTCTGTGCACCCGTCAATGGAGATGCCCCCATACACCAACACTCCCGCACCGCCAAATCTGACACTTTCGTGCACGAACGCAAGATAATTCCTACTTCCACGGTCAATCCAGATGAAAATACGCCTATTATTCGGATGAACAGAAAAACGGGACTCGTCAGAAAAAAGATCATTTTTCCTCCAGTTCACATGCTCTGTTGCCCACTCCCTGCGATCGCGACGATGCCTTGATGTTAGTCTAACACATACCATCGGTCGGCGAGGATACAGACCTACACCATGGAGCCGGTTTCGGACATTCTGAGTTGAAACTGTGGTGCCAGTAGCCGAGCGAAGGTGTTGTTGGAGAAGAGTAGCGTTCATATTTCTGTGTCTTGGAGCCGTTAACACTAAATAACGATCGTCATTGGGCGTTGTTGCCCGTCTACGACCTTGTCCTGGTCTTCGGCCTGCACTTCTAGTCTCCAAAAAACGGTTCGACAGATCCTGAAAATCACACTTTGTGACACTCCAATGGCTTGCGGTACTTTGGCCCCCTTCTGACCTACTAACAACTCTCCAAGCTTCTGAATCGGTTAAATGACTTTGCTGAGACATCGTACTCATCGAAACAAAGCAGTCACTGAATGCCGATCATCCTTGACTCCATCTCAGTTGAACGTCAAATTTCATTCGCTGCCGCTGAAGTGACGTTTTTGACGTCGAACTCAAAATTAGTATACTCCACAGTTTGAAAATCAGAAAAATTTGCATTTGTGATTCTCTTCTTCCATTTTCGGCAAAAAAAATTCGCTTATATCTTTATTTTATATAAAACTTACAATATCCTTTAATTGTTTTGAGCAGTGTATATAAATCATGATACACACACGTTGCCTTAAACAACTTTAATAGTACTATATTAATTAATCCTTATATATACTAATAGGAGAGTAAAATTAATAATTGATATGATTTAATTAAATCAAACGCCACAAAACAACTACACAACCAGGCGATACAATAAAATAAAGAGGACACACAAAGGTTTTTGTGCCAAAGTAAAATTCTAGGAACGTGTATGAAATTTGAAACGAACGGAAATAAAACAATGTAATAATAATTTTCAAAAAGGAATTTGTTTCAAGGTTTATTAATGAATAAACCAATCCTTTTTATAAATTAGAATCCAGTTTTTTTCTCCTTTACAAATTTATCCAGACGTCGTTAATTTGTATTTTTTTTTCTTGTCTTGATAAAAATTATGTTACATGCGATATAATATATTTTTTTCTTGCTTTTCGTACATATTCTTCCATGACAAGAAAAAAAAATGTTTAAGATGGCGAGAAGAATTCATTCAAATTCTTGTTTTTTGAAGTCTTAATAATAACCATGTGATACATTTTGGAAAAAATCTTTTATACACGGAACGAAAGTATAAAAAATAGTAAATATCACAAAACAATAGAGTGCAAAAGTAGAAGATCGCTTGTAATTAAATTAAATAATTTAAAAAATACTAATAAGTTATGCATATAACATACTTTTGCAATTTTTCCTCCAAAAAATATACCCATCTGAAAAAAAAATCTTTTCAAGTCTAATGTCCCGACTGTCAAAAAAGTTGGAAAAAAAATGTTTTCAAAGAATTAAATCTTGAGAATGTGAATACTTATTTTTATATGGTTTATATCTTTATAATGTTGAAGTGAGATTAACTTTGTTTTCTACTTTTTCAAAAGAGGCGATTTATTTCATTTTAATCTAAAAACACCTTTTGAATGTTTCAAAGCAACGCGTCCATACTTTACTCTGGAAAACATCCAAGGGCAGCTACTAAGCCAAAAAGAACAGAAAAGGGATTAAAAAGATGAAAACATAAAAATAATTTACACATTCTTTGAATTTATTAAATATAACGAGAAAAGATAGTAATAAAATGAACATGAATTAACTAATTAATGTGTCCCCGGGTATTTCATATCAAAAGAAGATATGTAAAAAAGTACTGATAAAACAGCGCTCCCTTATTTTTATTAAAAATACATTTTTTCATCTGTATTTCATTTTATCTGCAGCTGCAGACTTCCGTGAAATATTTTTAGGAATAATTATTTCTGAAAGCTTCGACATAAAATTTTATTATAAATAGTATTTAAACATCATCAGACAAGCACTTTGACATTGATCATTTTTTTAGAATTGAATTATTCATATTAATATAAATAATTTTAACTATAAATATCAACAGCTTCTAAGAACTTGGATTTGTTATTAAATCAGGGTAAGGAAAATTCATTTTAAAAAAATTGATTCACAATTTTTTGCGATTCTTTAAATATACTCCATTTATAAATACCCCTAATACGAGAGAGATTAAAAATTATTTATTGTACATTTGCTTCCGTGCGTGATTTCAAATAATGAATAAACTTTCTCCAATTTGTTTTATTGGGTTTTTTAATCAGAATATGTTTCAAATAATTTAAGCAGTTTCTAATAAAAACAAAATTTCTAGATTTTTTCCGTCTGGCTTATTTAAAAATTATAGGTATTGTTACTTCTATTTCAGTTCTAAAGGCTTAAAAAGTTTCGAATAACAATCTTGCCGCAGACACAGTTTACATTGCGTATACACTTGTTAAGAACCTATTGTTTAAGTTGTAAAAAAATTTAACAATATTGAATAAAAATCTTCAGAAATTTTCATTTAACAATCGTTATTGATTTTGCTTTACAAACGAATTTTATGATTATAAAAGCAATAAATGCTCCAAAAATACTCTATGTGTAAAATATTTCTCAGACTTCTGTGGTTTACAGTATTATTGTCTATTAATTACTCTGTTTTATTCTAAAATTAATTTTGTCTTTGTTTCTGAGCCAGAGGTTTTACAGGATTTGTGTCTTTTTATAAAATGTTATTTTTAATGCATTTTACATTCTGTTCGCCTCGTAAGCCCAGAGCTGCGGATTCGATCCCGGATGCAGTCAATAGGTTTTCTGGATACGAAAATCATGGGTACGCATGTCATGATTATGTGGCATGTAAAAGAACCTTGAGTATCCATTTGCGTCTAGTACTCTCGGCAAAAATTAAATCATGGCAAATATTTAGCATCCAATGGGAGCTTGAATTGAATCAATTCAAGCGCTAAAAATTGGTAGCGGGAGCTGTCACAAGATGGTGCCACCAATGAAACGGCTCTTACACTTGGGGACTTGTGTTTACAAAGGCTAATCTACCAAAATACAGCCCCATTAACACTCTGGCCGGAACATCAAATTTTTTGCCACACTGAGGAGCATCCGTCTGACAGATGGGTACGTAATTTTTTTTTTAAATTTTATAACTTTAAGGACAGTTGTAACAAATGGTAATTCTTTATCTCTCTCGTGCTTTATATTAATGCTCGCGCGCGCGTGCTTTTATTTATAAAAATGAATTGTAATTTTAAATATGGAAAGTTCTGGAACTTTCGATGACAATAGATAAGGAGATGGAATATTGAGTTTGTAGAGAAAAGTCTTGAGTGGAATGTGGCAAGAGTTGCTGACATTTTTTTTTTATTTTCGTGTTAAACTGTTTTAAATGTCCTTATAGCTCATGAAATTGAGTATGGCTCAAATAAGATGTGTAGGTTTAAATCAAGTACAACAATATATATTGATCATTAGAATTGTAACTCGCACTTTTATAAAAACTGATTAAAAATTATTTATGTTCATGTAAAAGTATTTAAAAATAGTAATACCAAACACGAAAAAACTATAGGAATATCCGTTTTGCTAGACGGTGATAGGTAAGAAAAATCTCACATATCGCGAGTTGAAAAAAAATCGCCATGTACCATCACGTGATCCTTTCACTTAGTAGAGTCCAACCGAATACGTCCAGGCAACCCACCCCAAAAATCACACCACAGCGTTACAGGCAAATCATCCCCGTCTGAGAAGCGGATGCTTCGGTCAGAGGGTTAAATACAAATAAATTTTACATATTTTTAAAAAATGTGAACCTTATCACGACTGAGGGAAATATTTTCTCATTTTAAAATGTGTCCTTGTCGTATTTCATTATAGCTCTCGTCTGCTTTTTTTATTCAGAATGTCAGAATAGAACGTGTACCGAACGCAATTGTGAAAATGAGAACATTTAAGGAAAAATAGAATTTTAAAATCAATTGTCACCAATAATATAACACTCGCTGGCTATAGCCTAATTCTTATTACTCATTTCAGTTTATTGTGTGGTGTAATAATACATTACCGAATAACTTAAAACATGCGAGAAAAGTACTGTAGATACAGTTTTGCGCATTAATAATTATATTTAAATAAATTAAAACAAATACCTGATTAAACAAAACATTGATACAATAAAGATAAAACTGCACATTGATATGCATTTTTTTAATGATTTTTACTTATTTTACATATAAACAAATAAAAATAAATAGTCACATACTAATATTAACTCTGAACAACCTAATGGTCCTGCAAGGATTAATATATTCAGCATACATTTAAAACATTAATACATTCTTGATGTATAAAGTAACATTAGAGCATAATTTTAACTTATTTATTGTAGTTTTTCCCTGTTACAAGAATATACTTCCATTTGTATGTTTTATAGTTTTCCGAATATACTAATCAATACATGCAGAAAACCGAATTTCTAACCATATCAAAAAAGCTTTTACGCAATCACAAAATAAATTGAAAGATGTGGGTTTCTATTTTGATTCAAAGATTAAAACACTTTTTCTGGCTCATCAAAGTAGCACTTAACTAAAGCAGTTTTCAATTAACTACTTAGTTTAAGTTTTTAAGGGGTGTTGGAAAGCTAAAATCTTATTTTTTTGACAGTTTGAGATTTTTACATTTTCAAATTGTATAGATTTTAACCTTTTTAAAAATACCTTACTTGAACCTTTAGGGTATTTAGAAGCCCTTAAAACGTATTTTTAAATAATCGTTGAATTTGGGCCACGCCCATTTTAATGGCGAAAATTGTAAACAAATTACTTTGTTTTTGCTTAATAGTGTAACGACTGATATAAACCAAAACATGTATCTTTTATTTTAAATTGAGCCTTTTATTTTTTATTTCCCAGCCGATTACAAGTCTCACTGTATACTTTAAAATCAATTTATCTCAAAATGTAAATTTTAATGTGCGATGTACCTTTTCTGAGAAACTACTGTTCACAGGTATGTAAATTTTTTATGAATTATTTGTAATGATGTCTAATATATACTAAAATGAGCTTTTTTTAAAACACTCAAAAATTTAATTTTTACAAATTTTTTAAGTAAAAAATGGGTCAAATTTCGCAATGTTTGATAAAATATTTCATAATTTCTTAAAAAATTCAAAATTAGCTAAAAGCTCCTTTTAGTATAATAAGAGAGATGTACTTTAATAGTATGAAAAATTTCAAGCATGTACATAAAACAGATTTTGAGAAAAGGTACATCGAAAACAGCCAATTTAACATTGTCAGTATAGAGAGAGAGGTTTCCAACACCCCTTAACAAAGCGAATGCACTCATTAATGAAGTTAAAAGAACTGTTACCACAAAAAGGAAATAAATTAAGAAGTCGATATAAATTTGGAGTCAAAGCAACTGAATATGTATAAGACCTATTTGACGATTTAATGCTGAAAAAAATATATTCTCAATGAGTGTATTCGTTACCCTGACTGAAATAAATATAACCACAGAAGGAAAAAAAGAGATAAGCAGAGAATTGGTATAAATTTAGTATCCAAGGTGGGGGAGAAGTAAAAAAGAAAACTGGCTGTGTTGTACAAAAAGAAAATAAACAAGTTGTAACTTCAGGTTGGTTACCTTGGGCGAAAGTAATTGCTAAGATTTGATACAAGTGAGAGGAACTTTAATTACGGTGCTTGTTTTTTTTTATCTTTCCAACACTCAATTGTGTTTCTAACTGCCAAAGTTTCGTTGATAATACAAGAATGGGAGCCGTTTGTAATTGGATTTTTTAATGAATCTGAAATTTACATTTAACATGTGGTAGCATAAGTATATTTCATTGGATTTTTTACAAAAAATTCAGTTCTCTCTCTGCTTTAATTTGCAAACTGTTTTGGATTCCTTAGTCTATAATTTTAAGGGATTAAATACACTGTACATTAAAAATAGCAAATATCTATTTAAAGGAGATTTCTAACTAAATTTTGAAAATAAGCCAGCATTTTTTTTCAAACTAACTTTTCTAATTTAAAATATATCTTGAAAATTAGTAATGAAATAATCCAAACCACAGAATATGTCTGTAAAAAATATTTTAAGAATTTTCTTCTTTTTCATCTTTTTTTACTATTTTAAAAAATTTGTCAGTGCATAACAAAAAGCCTAGTAAAAATATATTTAAATTATGTTCTACTATTGAAAAAACAAATAATATTCAGAAAAACTAAGCAAAGAGTATTTAAAAACATAACAAAATGTAACTTTTTGTTACATATGATAGTCACCGAATACATGAAAAAAATACAAAGGGTTTTGTGTAACTCTTTCACAATAACGCTCAAATTAATTCATGTGAATAAATTTAAAATTTACAAAAAAAATCAATAGCATGTGGTACACGCCAGAAAAAAACTGAATAAATATTCGTAACACAGTTCATCGAAAGAATGACTACACATTTATTAGCGCAAAACATTCGAACAAAAGGAATCTTAATATAAAATTTACTCATGCATATGAAAATTGTTTTTCCTTGCATGATTATTATCAAACACACACACACACACACACACACAAGTAATATAAAAAAAAATTTAAGTCAATTCCTACTTAGATCAACAAAGAAAATTATACTTTATCTACTTTTTATTAAATAGTTACAATTAATATAAATATGTATATATATATGACAGAATCACATCATTAAGTGGTAATTAATTTTCATTAATTATCATTAAAGTATGGTATTGTCATCCAAAACAATCGTGTCTGTAAAATTTCAGTTCTTCTGAATGTTTTAAAACGTGAGAAATAAATATATTTTAACGTTTTCACCCAAGTCGTCAAAAATGATGCCAACGTGGTTATATTTGTAATTCTTTAAATAATTAGTTTTAATCAATTAAATTTATGAATTATATTATTGTGTTGCTATCCAAAATAATCATGTGTATGAAACTTCAGATCAATTGAGCGCTTTAAAATGTATATAATTAACGATTGAAAATTCCACCAAGATAAATAAATAAATAAATAAATAGAGAGTGTGAGCTAATAGTAGAAATTGAAAAAATGTATTTAATTGGTTAAATTCACAATAAATTCAATCACGTGCTCTGCAATGAAATCAAAATTGACATTAGAATTATATTTATGAAATTTAGACACAATTTCAAATTTGATAATTTGCTTAAGGTATCCGACTACCTTAAAATCATGGTTATTTTAAAATTTAGCAAATTTTTTTTATGATTTTATTTTATAGTTCATTTTATTAGCTTTTTAAAAATACCTAGTTTTTAATTTTCTATTCACTGGAACAAGAACTACAAGTGTTTTAATAAAAGCAGATGCCATAGCTTAACATAAGATGTCAAACTTTAAAATGCGTTCTACTCGAAATATGTTTTTTTTTGGAAAAGTTCGAATGGGGACAGCGATTGCTCAAAAAGTTTTTAGAATAATTTGCTGAAATTTTGTATGTTCTGTTTAACAGTAGAAGTATTTTAACCTTCAGATTTATCACAATCACTGTTTTATTACAAAATTTACAATTCTTTATGTGATATAATCACACTGTTCTTTTAAGCAATTTCATACAATATCTAAGATAAAGTAAAAATTTAAATAACTCTTATCCTGAAGGTCATTTCAAAAAGGAAAAGCAAATTAATACATCAAAATTGACAAAATTGAGAATTTATTCATTTACTCTTTGAACAGAGCGCTTCTTAATTGTAGTCTTTTTATCTTAAAATATACTAAATAAATCTTAAAAGCACAAAAAAAATCTCCATATCTCCATTTTTTTTAAAAACAGTTGTCGCAAGTTATCAGATACCTTAAGATATTCAAGTATTACGATTCTTCAAAAACATTTTCAAAATTAAAAAAAAATGCTTATATAACATGTGTACTTTTAAATTAATTGCGTGTTGTTTACCTGTGCGCGTTATTATTGTACATTTTAAAGAAATTTTCCGTAAAACGTTCTCTAATACTGAGATAAAATTGTGGAATAGACGAACAAATTCCAACGAATCGAATCATTAAAAATAGGCTTGGATTTGTCAAAGCCTCCGAAAAGAATTTTAAAATTAAAATGTTACATAAAAAATACTTTTAGAAGGATATCACGTGAATTAATTCTCAAAAAAAGAGAGAGATTTAAATCTTCTAATGATTCGTTCCTTAAAAGAATGCTATTTGATATATTGTTCGAGTTCTGTTCCGTTTCCTCTTTTGAATTATCTGAACAAAGATGCCGCCCCTCAAAGAGAAATTACCTTCTTTTAACCCACCGAAGAAATGTCGGGAACTTGTTCATTACGTATGAGCTTTTCATCCACAGAACCATAAAAGCACACAATAACACAGAATTCTAAAACCTCGCTTAGGACTTTCGAATAATTTTAAGTTAAATAAACAGAACGTTACCAAAAAAGAAAATAAATTGCAGTTCGTTCAATTTTTGTGTTAAAGAAATGATATTATAATTACTCGTAGTTTAAAAATGTATATTAATAATAATTATCATTATTTACTGTCAATTTTTACACGTAATAATTGTACGATTATGTGTTACATATTTATAGCAATTATAAGATTAAATTGGTAGGAATGTATTTATATATGTGTGTTGTTAAAGAATGCTAATGCACAAATGAGAGTGCACAGAATTTGTGTGTGTCTGTGAATCCTACCCCCCTCAAAATTTTTTTTAAAAACTAATTGATGTCGAATAAGTGTTCTTTCTGCTTCAAAATCATAAATTTTTATCCAGGAACGGATCAACTAAAACACTAGCCTAATTTCGAGACAAAAAAAGAATAACCTACTGGACGTTTAAGAGATTTGATTAAAATCAAACAGACCACATAAAAGAGATAAAATTTGAAACGAACCCTCAACTTGGAAGAAAAGAAATTAAATGACCATAATTCGTTAAACAACCATACAACTGCTTATTATTTTGTGCGGGCTAATTCACAGGAAACAGTAAGGAGCGAGCGGCTAAATAGTAGCCAATCAAAAGACTCGAATACCTCTTCGCTATCTGGCTTTTAAATGATTGAGTCTTTCAGCTTGTGTATTTTATCAAACTGTCAAAAATATCTAAAAGATCGAACATTTAGTACAACAAAATTCATTCCTCTGATATCTAGAGAAAGGTTTAATCATTGAATGATCATATCCACAGCATTTCTCGCAAAGCCAGAAATTAATTTTTATTTAATAAATACTATCTGCTTAATTAACACTTTCATTAGATATTTTATTGATATTATTTACAAAAAGAAACGGAATTTTATGAAGAAAGAACATGACTGAGCTGCATTGAATGATTCATTTCTTAGCAAATTATTTCTATTCTCATACCCAAAACTAAATCGTATTTATGTAATAAACATGAAAGAGAAAAATTTCAATTTACTATGGTACATTTTACCATGAACCAAAAATTATATTAAATTGTACGTCGAAGCCCAATAGTTGCTTTGGAATCTAAATGTTCAATTGATGCCAACAAATGAAAGTGAAATGCAACCATAAACTCGCACACCTGGAAATTTGAGACAGTAAGCTCTCCCTGGACCCCCTTGAGTAGAGATTCCAAGATGCCATGCCGAAATGTTAAACCAAAGGAATAAAAGAGGACGTAGAAGATAAAATGAAGAGACTATCATTCTTTCTGTTCCTCCGATAAATAACAAGACCCTCTGTTTTTTCCAAAGATCTGATAAGAATCAGTTTGTTAGTCCCTTGGTTGTATGAAGCTAACAGCTTGAATGATTCGATGCTAAATTCATGAATGTTTCACTGTATTGTGTTATTTTTTTAAATAAAAACACTTATATAATAAAGGCAAACTCCATGCAAACAATAACCGGGATTTATATGTGATTATCACCATGCCAACGATTTATTACCAAAGGTTAACAGCATGCCAGAGATTAATCACCAAAGATTTTGCAAATTGTGGAAACCTATGTGATAAAATTCTAAGAATAAACGGTAAGCATTTCCTGGAACAAACAAAAATTATTTGAAATTTATCAAAGGACTCCAAAAGCATTATGTAAATCTATGTACAGGATATTGCCGAATTTAACCCACAAATGCAGAGGGATAATAGTGGTAGAATGGAGCAGACAAATCACCATAGAACTTGGGGTCACAAACCACATTCATTCAGTGAAAGTCGCAATAATAGAAGCCGTTGTGAGAATGATGAGCCAGACGAGGGAAATGGTCAAATGAATGCAGGGATATACATATAATGCCAAACGTCTCAATGACGAAAAATACCTTGTTTTCCTATAGCACTGGGGATGCGGTAGCCCAGTGGTCAAGGTATCGGATCATGGCAGGCATGTCATGAGTTCGAGCCCAGTACCACTAAAGACCCGCCGTGTAGGGCAGCGGTGCATGTTAAATCTGTCGAGAGCTGAAACGTCCTCCCGTTGATATGGTAGTTAGGAGAGGGGGTGCCAGCTCAGGTGTCTCCCAAGTCACTTGACCATGGTTCAAAACTACATGGTCCATCGCCAAAAGCCCTCGTGTAGCTGAACAGTGCAACGTTAATATTCACTCACTCACTCATTCCTATAGCACTTCCTTGTGGATTTGCTCAAAGGTGTACTTGCCACTGCATACCAGAACATTGCGTTGCTAAACCACCTCCATGCTACGTATCCCGGAGGGGAATTGGATATGGTAGACCAGTTGCTTTCCATCCACACTCCCCAGACCTCAATCCCTTAGATTTTTCTTCTGGGGCTACCTGAAATTGCTTGTGTCTGAGACGCTGGATGTTACGATGAAGAATCTCATGGCATGGTTCGTCGTCGCTTCAGATGACATGGCCAGCACATGGGATTGGTTTGAAGCATCCAATAATCCTATCCTTCGTCCGTTGGTGTCGGCTGTGCTGTAATCTATGCGGCCGCAACTTCAAACAATTCCTGTGACAATCATTTGTTGCATTTCTGACGTCGAGCTGTGATACATTGTTCATATTGTAAACATTCTTTACGTCTAATTAATGCACTTTTTGTCCCTTATTGTCCTTTTTCATTTCACTCAATATCATACCAATCATAATTTTTTTTTGCAAAATACTCCAATTAAAAGTGGTTTGTAACTCCGTGTTCTCTGGTGATTTTTGTCATCCCCTTGCTGCCTACTATCATCTCTGAGTTTGTAGGTCAAATTCGGCAACACCCTGCATAGAGAAGAAAAAAGCGTCCCAATCATCCCGGGATCTCCAGAACTATTAGACCTACAGACTTGAAAATTGGCACACACATGTTTCTTTTTTTAGTAAAGATCTGCTAAAAATGAGTTTTTGCCGAAATCGTCTCCCAAGGTTTTTGCGGATTGTTATAGATAACAATTCCTGTTTTTGAAATTTGGTTGGCCTTCTTCGTTTCTTGAATTGAGATACGCTAAGAAACTGCCTTGCGGAAATCAACTCTGAGGAAGATGGAGTTACGGGGACATGATAGATAAATGTACTTCTGTTTCATAAATTCAAATCCTGTCCTTTTTAAATTAAGAGTCAAAAACTTAAAGAATTCTTTTGAATACAATCAAAAGGTTATTGTTTGTCTTGGATATCAAGAACTCTTAAAAACAATCTAACATCAAAGCATACCTAGAAAAGTCTGCGGTAGGTAACGGCTAGTACATTATATAAGTATCCAATATTTTCTCTTATCTCTGCTAAAACAAAGCCATTTTAAAGAAACAATAGGATTTTCTTTAAAAAAAATCAATACTTTACATTTTATTCAAACATTACGACTAGAATTAATTATTTTTCTCGGAAAAATAATTTTTGAACATTCAAATTTAGAAGACACGAGAACGAATCAATCGAGCTTCCATTATTTGAAAAGGAAAAAAAAATTGCCTCGATAGACGTTTGAAAACGGATTAAGCGGATCAAATCTTGATGAAAAAGCAAGAAATATCACTTAGACGAAAGAAAATAATAATGCGTTGATATACAACCATGTCATCTATAATCAAAATCATATTGAAAGGTTGATGCAGAAAAATATATGATAATAAATACTGTCTTGAATAAATAGTTGCTTTAACTAGTTCAAAGTATTTTATCTCACTCTCATCTATTGCAGTCAAATTTAATTTTTGATAGAAAACACTGAGAATCCCCATAAGCACTCGATAGATAGTGTGTGTATTTTGGTAATATAATGGTGTGTGTATTTGGTATCATATTTAAAGCAACTACATCCTAGTTTTGGAGAAATATAGGAATCACTATTGTCTTTAAAGAGTAAGTTGAGCAGAATATGTTGCTTTATTGCCTATTGCTGCCACTATTGAACAGGAATATCAAGATTTCTTGATTCGAAAGAGGCAGTAAAAACTCCTTTCACATTGTACATGTGATTTTATTTTGGAATTTTTTTTGGGGGGAGGGACAGGGATTTTTCTTGAAAAGTTCAGTTGAAGCTCATTTATAAACTAGATTGAAGAAAGGATGTTTTTTGAATTACATAATCTTTTTTAAAGCAAATATTAATGGAGAAACTAAAGGTACACAGTGATTTGTCCTGTATCCATCCACTGCAACCAATATAAAAAATATTTCTAGGAGTTATTGTTTTTTAAAAAGATTTTTCTTGATGGGCTTGAATTTTCGTTTTATACATCGTAAAGCTTTTTGGTTTTTTCTCTATACTACTATTACAATTAAAATATCATTTTTAAAATTTGTGTTAGATAGTAACCAATCATCTTAATGTGAATTAATTAAAAATCAAATAATTTAACATAAATGAAATTCCATCAATCTAAATGGTCGCAAAAAGTACTAGTGTGACATTTAGAAAGTATGCGTTGAAAAAGGAAATTCTGTGCAATATACGCAAAGGGTT
Organism: Trichonephila clavipes; assembly: GCA_019973935.1. Lineage (NCBI taxonomy): Eukaryota > Metazoa > Arthropoda > Arachnida > Araneae > Nephilidae > Trichonephila > Trichonephila clavipes. The sequence goes on from BMAU01007986.1 coordinate 191,524, forward strand.
ATTCCATCGAATTTTTATATGTTTAAAAAGATAGAAATCTCCAGAACGTGAATTTGTACATGCAAATATTCCAATATTCTTAACGTCTTTACTTATTTGCCCGTACACCGGACGGGCTAACGAAAGCTGGTCACAACAGACATTTCCATGGCCTGTATGGACACAAATATCTTCTTTTTTTTCTATATATATTTTTAATTATTATAGTGAAATTATAAGTGCTTGTTTTTTAAGAGATGCAGTTTTTCCTTGGAACATAAATGCATCTCATCTGGGATTTTCCTTATATCAGACGTGAAGGTTCTTGAAAATATTCGAGGAAGAACAACAATTTGCAAGACAAGGCACAATTTGTTGCTTGAGAAGAAAAATGAAAATGGAAAGATAATCCAAAAATACCAATATTTTCCATGTTCCCCTTACATTGTAAGACTTAATATTACACCTTACTTCAAATTGTATGTGCATATATATTCACACACACACACACATAGAATTCTCAAACGTTAGGGAAAAAAAGGTGCGAACACGAAATTTTTTGTAAATACGAGAGTATTTGTTTTAAATTATGTAAGAAACATTCTTCACAGCATATGCAAAATGTACTTATAAAAAGCAAACATTTAAGCCTTTAGGGCGAACAATATTATAAAATAAGAATATGGTGTTAGAACTTTAAAATTAAGAACCAAAATAACATTCTTTCATTTTTGCATTCTGTTAAAAATCATGCGTACTTATATGCAATTAAAAATATCCCCTTTCTTTGGATCATTTTGGGTAAAATAATTAATCGCTTGAGGAGTTAAGGTATTCGAATACGTTGAAGGGGCTGAGGCATCTTAGTAGTTAAGGTAACGAAAACTTGTGGCCAGAGTGTCACTTGAAAAAGTTGTGATGCCATTGAGAGAAGACCTTCCGTGTAGATTGGGCCGTTCTACGTTAAATCTATGAAGGCTCAATGCCCTCTTGTTGTTGTGGTAAAAAGCAGACAGTGGTGCCAGCTTAGGTGCCATCTTCGGCCGAGATTCAAAACTACCAGGTCCGTCTCATTTAACCCTGGTGTTGCTTGTACGTGATAGTGTTATTTAATGAAGCTGTAACACTCGACCTCATTGAAAAGACCAATATCAATTAAAACACACTTTTTTCGTATTTTAAAAATTGAGTTGTTTTTTTCCTCTGTTCGCTTTACAAAATAGAGTATTTTCTTTCTACTTTACATAGAACCTTAGTTACAACAAAATACATAATGTTAGAAAAGAAATCAGGAAAGACTGTTTAGAATGCTAGAAGTGCGCATTTAAATTTTTTAAAATTTATCGAGGCAGTTAAGAACTAAAAAAACTCATACATATATTTCTGTGATTTTTTTACCCTGGTATTTGTATTATTTCCTACGGAATGTACTAAAAAAATCCTAATGTATATTTTTTTTTGAATTATGGCCTATTATTTCAAAAAAGGCCTCATAAAGTGTCACATTTCTTATATATACATATAAATAAAAATGAAGTGTCTGTTTGTAATTAGAAATTAACAGCTTTTTACTAAATGCATTTAAAAGTATATACGGTACTTATATCGAAAAATCAATTTTTAAAATTTTTGTCTGTCTGTCTTTCTGTCTATCTTTCTGTCTGTCTGTTTGTTCCGGCTAATCACTGAAACAGCTGGACCAATTTCAACGACACTTTCACTGGCAGATATCTATTCCTATAAGGAATAACTTAGGCTACTTTAATTATAGAAAAAAAATTAGGGTTCTACGAAAATAAAATTAAAAAGAATGAAATGGTTAACAATATCCGTTTCAAATAAGGATTATTTATTTCAATAGGGATTATTTTTATTCATTAGGGGTTGTTTTTAGTGAATAGGGATTGCTTTATTTCGCGAGCCTTCTGTTTCAACGTTTCTAGCAGTTATATCAAACTTTTTTGTTTGATTAGGTTACTGACACTCGCGATTTTCCCGTTCATGTCTGCTACTAATGATTTTAACAGTCTTCACACCATCGACACTGTCAAAGGTCATGCATCTCTCTAACACCTTGTTTTGCGGCTTCGTTTGTGTTTGTTTCACCCTACCCAGTCCTCACTCCATCGACAGTGTCAAAGATCACGCGACCCTCTCCCCCTGCTTGCAGATTCGTGTCAGTCTACTGCTACTTAGACCTGTTTTGAACTGTTGCATTCAACGCTTATAATCATTACAATGATTTCATTCTCTCTCAAGAACACTGAGCAACATCAATTTTTCCGTAACATAGACAGCATTTAAACGTAAATTAGGAAGTTTTTGGGTTATATGTCATTTGACTTCTCACAAGGCTCCACCTTTAAATAGAGGTAAGCCAATTTCATACCTTTATTGTTTATTCCATTGCCAAACACTGCACAAAGCAGTCACAATAAATGTTTGTCTTGCAAGAGTGATTGTACAAGTGTGAGTGTGCGGTGGGGTGGCGATCGCAGAGCCAACAGGTTGTTTTATTTAGTTAAGTACGAAGATAGTTGTTTCTGAAATAAATATTTTTAATTACGTTTTAGGTGAAAAAGTGCACTTACACCCTTAAATTAAGTAAGTTTATTCAAAACTGTAAATGACATCATTTATCCTGCGCAAGATCTATACATATTAATAAAAATGAAGTGCCTGTTTGTATTTTGAAATTAACAGCTTTTTACTAAATGCATTTAAAAGTATATACGGTACTTAATAAAAAAAATCAATTTTTAAAATTTTTGTCTGTCTGTCTCTCTATTTGTTCCGGCTAGTCTCTGAAACAGCTGCACCAATTTTGATGGAACTTTCACTGGCAGATGCTATAAGGAGTAACTTAGGCTACTTTTATTTAAAAAAATAAATTAGGGTGCCTCGGAAATAAAATTAAAACTAATGAACAATATCCGATTCAAATAGGGATTATTTTTATTCAATATGGATTATTTTTATTCAACAGGGATTATTTTATTTCGTTAGCCTTCTGTCTCAATGACTTCTAGCAGTTATATTAAATCTTTTGGTTTGATTAGGTTGCTGCCACTTGCGATAGTTCACGTCCATGTCCTTTGATCCTAATGATTTTACAGTCCTCACCCCATCGACAGTATCAAAAGTCATGCGTCCCTCTCACACTTTGCTCAACAAAAAACAAAGAAAAGAAAGTAAAACAAAAAAACATTGATTCACAAAGTAAAAGAATGACATTATACTTATAGCATAGGTATTTCTTTACGTGGAATATATAATTATTAAGTTTTCGTAAACTCTGCGAATTGAATAAACACTTTTTTGTTAAATTCCACGTCCACGAGGTCGCGGGTAACAGCTATTTAACATAAAATAAATGCATCAGAAAATAATATTAACGTATTACACATCCAGATACAAATTATTTACATTATTTTAATGCGTTTATTACACAAACTTTGTAACAATGTGTTAATTTTGCAGAGCAGAAGGAAGGTGTTTTCAAAAATCGATCCATAAGAGAGTTACGGGGAATTATAAGTAAAAAAAACTTTTTTTTATCAGCTATTATATCTACAGACTTAAAATATAGCAAACATGGTTTTTTGTTCAGCTGAGATATGCAAAAAGCTGTTTTTTGTTTAATTTACAATTCACGTAAAATTAACTCATTAAAAACTTCTTTATTCTTCAGTCTGTATTACTTAAATTTTCAATTCACCCGTGCGAAGAACGGGTATACCAGTTAGTAATTATATATATATATGAGGGAGACAACAAGGGGTCCAAGACGTTTGTTTTTCTTATAGTTTATTTAACATTAAACAAAAATTAATTAAAGGTAGATAAGTTTGACAATGATATGCAGAAGGTAACGCCTGCTCGCGCACCTCTCGCGTTCTCCTTTCTCTCTAATGTCCAAGAAAGTTTTTTGTTTCTCTTCCACTAGTTCAAAAGTTTTAGTTCGTGTTTTAGCTGCGCCTGCGCGCGAAGACTGCGTGGAGTTGTCAATAACTATTGGTTACTATATCCGGCCAGCCTGACTGTACGCTGTCCGCAGCGGTACTTCCATGGAGACCAGAGAAGAATCTGAAACATACAAAAAAGGACGGAACAGACAAGGACTATACGACAAATACACAAAGGTTTAAAATATCATAATTCTGCTGAACTGAACAGTTTCTCCATCATGTGAAGGCATCTCTTCGACATCCGGAAGGTTCCACAGGAAAACATTGTTTCACAGGCATAAGAACGTCTTTTTTAACAAGTTGATCTTTGGTTGAACGCATCGATATTTTCCTCTCGTAGAGTTCTGGACGTCTGTTCAAAACGATTTCTCTTTTTCCTTCGTTTCCACTGCCAGGGTTGAAAGATTCGTCGGAGCATTGCAAACCGTCTATATTTACTCTTCATAGGTGAAGGGGTAGGAGATCGGGAGATAAATTCCACGGAACTCGTTTTCATGGCACCATTGGCTTTCTTACACAATACTATATCAGAACATTTTTCTCTTACAATACTCAATTTTAACTTAGTACTCTTAATTTTATTATATTTATAATCCTTAATTAGGAGAACTCGAATAATTTCTAGTATTAAAGTTTTTAACATATGGCAAATCATAACTAGAGTTTTCTATCACATTTGAAACAGAAACATTTGGAAAAGAAACACCATATATAAAGTTAATTAATGCAGTCTAGATGGCCTTTCACGCATTGTTCCAAAACATCCCAAATGTGCTTAATAGGATTTAAATCTAGGCTTCTGGGTGGCCAATTTCTGACTGAAAAGTCAGGAATGCTCATCCGTGACTTGTGTGAGGTACAGTGATCTTGCTGGAAAACTCCTTTACCGTGCGGATAACAGAATAGCATTAACGGATGGAGGTGATCTCCCCAGCATCTCAACATCGAATTAGTCAAAAAAAAATTATCATAATTTCTTTCGAACTCGCAATTTCTTTTAAAGTCTCTAACAAAATAATGTAAAATATCTGGATTGCACCTTTTCACGTTCTAACCAAATATAGTTTTTAAAAAATATTTAAGGATGAGAAACTGAAGGGAGATAATTTAACGACTTTTTGTGACAACAAGACAACTCAACTCTTCCCCGCTCAAGTACTTCCGCATCCGAGCTTAATTTCCTCTATTTTTAGCACAGTGCACGTGCATCAACTGACAAGCACATAGGCAGTCTTAATTGCATTGCCCAGGTCGATACTGTCTATTTCGTTTAGAACTACCTAAAAGAAACCACTTAAAAAAGAATATGATCCAAGGGAGACCCTCTCAGTACTTTTTTTCATTATCGGTCTTTAACCCCGAGAGTTAATCAGAGGGAGAAATTTTTTTTTAAAAAATCGCCGATAATTACTTCAATTGGGGAGTTACTCTGAAAATAAAGTGAATTTTCCAAAAATTCTAGTTCAGACTCTTTGGAGAGAGAAGATTTTAGTTTATACAAGCAAAATATTATTATTATAGAAGCATTTTTTATAAAAGAACGTTTTGAAAAAGTTTATTCTAAGTTATTTTTGCCAAAATATTACATTTGAATAATTTTTTTGTCATAATGTCCTTAAAACAATTTTATACATGTATTCTAATCTGTGACACTAAATATGACAAAAAAAATTATCCATTTATACGCTTTTTTAAAATCACGGTTCCGAACGTAATCGGATACCTTAAACCAACAAGAGGGCTATTGGCAAAATGATCAAGAGAACCTAGCTCACCCGAAAGAGGTTTAGAGCCACAAAATGATCCCCGTTAAAACAACCCTCCCCACGTTCAGTCTTGATGTGAAACAAAATCTTATTTTATATTTTTACAGTAGCACGCATTTAATTTACATATTACAAATTAAAGGGAAATTAACGAAATCTATGCACATGTTATTGCAAGGTACAAACATACAAAGTTGCAAATAATGATAAAAAACAAAGCATAAAAGAAGGGAAAAGAATATGCATTATTCTCTCGGGCATTCTTGCAAATACATCAAAAGTAATAAAAGATTTAATACGAATACACCGTACAAAAAAAATGACATAAAACAAAGGGGGCCGGATGAAAACGCTTGTGACCACATAAGATTAGTCATCCATTCCCATGAATTTGATCCCGGATTGTAGAGGCAGTTCTACTACATAATTTTAGTTTAGAGATAATGGAAGGATTTCGACTGATAGACTGGAATCAGGTTTTTTAAACATTTTGTGATGGAGGGATAAAATGAAAATCCTTAGTCAATGAACATGAGAGCACATATAATGGTCAAGGTCCCCAACAGAAACACTAATACAATTGGGAGTAGCTTTTAATTTAGCTTGATGCAAATAAGATATTGTTACACTTATTGGTAAACTAATTTAAATTTTGCAAAGCTAGCAGTGAAATTTATGTGTCGAGGAGGCATGAAGACGAAAAACAGTTTCTTAAAATTGGCCTTTAATAATCAATCATAAAGTCACTACGCTCGTTACTGGAGCGATAAAATCAATAAATCAAAAAGCAACATTACCAGAGACATCCGATTCGAACCGTCTTCTAATATTATAAAATTAATTTCTAATCTAAAATGGTGATGCAACCTGCAGTTGCATTGCCAACCAGTTGTTCTCTCCCTCTAAGAGTTAAACCACTCACATACTTCTTATATTTCCGTTTCTCCTTCCTTTTCTAAAAACTAACATGAGCCGAGTTTAAATACTCGCTCGATTTGCATGGCAGTTGCTGCCAACCACAAATCGCGAAACTCAAAAGATCGGGTTCGAATCGGTGTGCTTACTTTCATTGAGATCATGGAACGGGATTGGAAAAACAACACAAGGAGATCATAAAAATTTGGATCCGATTTTTTTAAATGTCTAACAGATATAAAGAATTAAGTAATGTAACTAAAGTGGGGATTGATATCTAAACTGGATAAAGGAAAGACGGATTTGACTCGTACAAACTAGTATTAGAGTTTGACTACCAACTCTCTTAGTCTTCAGTTAATTTATTTTGGAGGATTATCCCTGAAAATATAAAAATATCGGTACATAGAGAGAGAGTTTATTCTTTATTAAGATACGCAGATTTATTGTTATGACTTTTGAGGAAAGGAATAAGCTATTGGCAATGGACCTGGTAATTTTGAATCATGGTCAACTAACGAGGATGTTACTTGAGCCGGCAATCCACTCTCCTAAATTTCAAACCAAGCCAATGTGAAGATTTTTGAGTCACGATAGATTTAACATGCATCCGCCCCTCCACAGGGCCAAACACTCATGGAAGGTGTAGTAAAAATTAAATACCATTTTATTCAACAAACTAAAAGGTGTGGTCAAAGTCACGAACTCAGTAAAGGCGTTGGCGAGCAACTTAAGATCCGTAGTGTAAAGGGACTGCTGCACGTTAAAACTGTTGAAGCTAAAAGTTCTCAGTATGGCGTGCTGTTGAAGTTTAGAGATTGAATGTTAGAGGTGTGATCGTCATCACTTGATCAAAACTCCACGGCGGGTCTTCAGCGGTACTTGGCTCGAATTCGTACGCCAGCCACGAGTCCGTAACCATGACCACTTGGCTACTGCGGTTACAGACTCAACATTGAAAGAAAGTTAATGATCCAGAAGATTTCAAAATAACGATATATCACTTGGATATTCGTTTCGCGTTTACCACCCTCATAGAAGATTGAAAAAATCTCTCATTTAACTTGAGGACATGAATTCCGTACTTCTCTAAGTGAGTGAGTGAGAGAAAACTAACGTCACACTATTCAGCTGCACGAGAGCTTTTGGCGAAGGACCTCGTCATTTTGAACCATGGTCAAGTGACGAGGACGACACTTGAGCTGGCCTGAGCTGACATGCCTGCCGTGATCCGATACCTTAACCACTAGGCTACCACGCCCCCCCCCATGCTTCTCCGAAGAAAGTATCTTAAGAGGCAGAAGTCGAGTTTTTAAATCACAGTTAAATGACAAATATGATACATGAGTTAGAACTTCAAAAATCCCCCCCCCCATGTGTGACTTTGTGAGGCTCAGTGTTTATTTAAAGGCAAAAATCCTTATTTATTCTTGTGATTTATATTAAATTACATTCAAGACTGCCATGATGCTCAAATTTAACATTTACTTGGTTTGCAACTGTGGTTCATCTTATTTATAACTTAACTCAGTTTCGCAACAGCCCATGAGGGCCAAGGCCTACTGTGCCTTAGTATTTGCGACCTTGGACCCTGAGGTGCATGAGCAGATGTTGTGGTCAGGTAGTCAGTGTGACGTGAAACCCTCCAGTGTTAAGTTCCCAAGCAAGCATGGTACTCATGTATCGACCCACTGAAGGGATGATAGGGTGAGTCAACCTTGCCCAGCCCGGGGTTTGAACCTCGGACCTGTGGTGTGGAAGCGCAATGCACTAACCACACAGACACTGGGCTTGCATTTTAATTATAACATTTGTTATTATGAAACTAATATTAATAGCTCTATAAATCATTATTTTTATTTTTACCAAATAGAAAATAATCAAATTATTAATTAAAATATAACTGAAATTTATGTAATCACAATTTATGTAATAATATTTTATTAATATTTAACAACGAAAAATCCAGAGAGATTTTGTCTTGTTTAAAAATGCATACTTCATAAAAATGACAAATTAGGCTATAGAATAAAACAACTTCTTCGATAACGTTAATTTGTGTTTGGAGTAAAGTTGTCAGTTTCAGAAGCTGACTTCAAATTATTTACGACGGTTTATTTTTTATAGGAAGCATAAGAAGTGTTTTAACATAAACAGCTTTAAAAACTTTAACAAAATATCTGCTTACCACCCAGGGGTACAACGTGTCGTCTATTAACTTTTTCAAAGATGGAGTTCAGTAAACTAATTTTTTCACAATGAAAACGAATTTAATAGCAAGGGAGTGAAAGAAAACAGTTATATTTTTTATCGTTTTTATTAAGAAATAAGATTGTAATTTCAATTACTATTGAAACTGAGTTAAACAATCTTTAATTAAATTTTTTAATGACCGGTGCGTCAAAACTGCCTGGACAAAAAATGTAAAATAAGGCTTTTTTGGGGGGGGAGTAATTTTTCTCGGCCTTAATTGTTGCTGTATCTACATAAAATTTGCAGTAAATGATCTTTGTAATGTATCTACCTTCCATACAAAACATTCGCAAGCTGAGTTGTTTAAAATTTTCGTAATTTTTCCCACATATTATTGAAATTGTTCTTCACGATTTAAAATTTCGAATAACACCGATATTCAAACACATATAAAACGAAAAATTTCTCACGTGGATTTTTAAAATGTATTCATTAAAAGAGAATAAAATTTAGAATTTGTTTCCCCATATAGTTGGAAAAAAACGTGATTACCTTAGCAACTTTTTCATTTCTCGTCAACGCAGCCAGCATACAACTGATATTTACTCTTAACTGATTGGTTATACAATTAACATAGATGGTTAACTTCGAATACAAAACAAAGCTGAATATCACAGGGTTTTGGTTGTTGGCCGATTACAATATGTTTGAGAAAGACATGAGGCAGTTCGGCTTCTATTAAGGGTTGAGTTTCCAGCAACCTATAGTTAGGAATTGAAAATAAAAATGGGAATTCTTGACGAGGGGGGACTTATCACTCCTTATAGTAAGTCGTCGAAAAAGACTTCAATAAAAAAAATCACCCAATCAATTAGATCCGTGAAATATCAATTGATTAGCGTTGTAGTTTGATTTCTAATGGGGCTACGGATTTATATTTTATCGTTGCAGACCTTGTACATTTTCCGGGAGCTGGTAACACTTTTTAGTGTGGCACCATATAGTGGTATCAATAGCCTTAAGTAATTTTGTCACCCATTTTCCTCCCCAGAGAAAGGCAGCTGAGCTCTGACGATGCGAAACCGTACTAAGAATTTAATTTTGCCGAGAGCTCCCTAGCCAAACAAGCAAAACAGTTAAAAGAAGGCTATTGGCAACGAACCTCGTGATTTTGGTCATCAGTCACGCAACGAAAACTACATCTAAGCAGGCACCTAACGATCCAAACTTCCACTCCACGCCAACCAGAGGGCTTTGAGCCATTATAGATTTAACGTGCACCCATCTGGTACTCCTCAGGCATTCAGTGGTATCAGGACTCGAACCCAAAGCACGATAAAAGCAACACTGGGCACGATTTTGTAACCATGACCACTTGGCTACTGTGGCTATGAGAGTTGTGTAAGTTATTTGGCATGTGCCCCTCTTTTTAACAGCCATACTTTAATTTTACCTTTTGTTATTAAATGTAAGGAAATCTTTTTTGGCATTTCAATATATTGTCATGCTAACAAAAATATATCATGTTTTCAATTCTTTGAACTATATCACATTTTTCAGGAACTTCTAAGAACTGAAGATCTCTTAAAACAAATATTGCCCTTTTCACCTCATAATCCTAACGTTTTGTTCCAAAAAGTCTTAACTGTCTTTAAAAAAAGAACTTATTTCGAGCTTCAGGATTTACGCGAGAGATAAATAACAATTAATACATCTCGAGTAATATTCAGTGTTACCCAATAATTTGCACGACAGTCGTGTGAAACAAACATCGGGTCTTTGAACACTCATTTTGAAAGTTTGAGGGTCTCAATCAATAGCAATTTACGGACTGTTAAATTTTCACTCAGAGTAAATTTCCATTTATTTTAATGAGAATAAATGTAGCATTGCTAAAATATGCGGATGATAAATTAGCTAATCGCTTAACCCATTTTGACACGACAGAGAATAATTTATGCGTAACTAATACTTTAATGGAATCGAGATATTAAAATAAACGTTGATAACTAAAATTATAGAATTTCAACGAATCAATGAATTTTTATTGCGTGACAATGTTAGTTTTGTTATTTCGTTGCATATTTTTGTGTTCTTTGAAACGTAATGCAGCAGTAAAACCGATTCCAATAATTTAAAATGATTTAAAAAGTGAGGCGATATTTATATAACATATTCAGTATCATTCTAGTTTTCTAATGTCTTCCTGAAATTATGAAGAAATACGATTATGTTATTATTACGAAACGTTATTTTTCTCGAACAGTTATTCACATAGTGCGTCCTGTATAATTAGTTTTCTTCTTACAAAAAATATTTTTTAGCTCTTGCATGCGCACATTATGTTTTCCTTCTCTCCTTCTATCCCTATCTCATACTCTCCTACCTCTTTCCCTCATACTCTTCCTCTTCTCCCTCGACTTCCTTCCCTGCCTTTTTCTCCCTCAGTCTCCTACCTTTTCCCCTCATCCTCTCCTACCTCTCTTCCTTCTCCTCTCCTACCTCTCTACCTTCTCCTCTCCTACCTTTCTTCCTTATCTTCACCTGCCTCTCTTCCTCACACATATTCTTTTTCCCTTCCCCTCACTCATACTTTCCAACTCTCACCCGCTTATCAATCATACACTCCTCCTCTTCCTACCCCTCATCAATTGTACTCTCCTCTCCCTGCCTCACCACTCTTTCTCCTCTCTTACTCTCTCTCATTCTCCTCTATTACTCTCTCTCTCATTCTCCTCTCTCTCTCTCATTCAAACGGATGACTTTCATAGTCCTTGAGATCTTCTTATCCATGTCTTTGTGACTACTCTTCATGATTCATATCAATAGTTGCATAATCATTGCAAACAACTTACAAAAAAACCCTTTACAAATAGAAAATATTCAATAGTTGTCCTATCAAACTTGGTAAACTCCAGGGCTTGTTTTTCTCGGAAAATGTAATACACAATTACTACATCACTAAAAAAAATTATCTTCTAAAAAATGACGTATTTTTAATACCTTTTATATCAGGCAAACATATGCTGAAATTTATATGAATAACATTTTCTGATAGTGAAATTAATTTATTAAATTTCAATAAATAAATTTTTAATTAAACTGTTTAATTTTAATAGATGAATATATCTACTACATAATATATCCATACAAATTCATCGTTATAACTTATGCTTTTAATTTCAGCGAATGAAAGAAATTAAAATTTGTAATAAACTCTGCAATTACAATAATTTCATACATTTTCTGTAATAATTAAATAAGAAACCAAATTTATTTTCATACATGTTACTAAAAATAATATAAGTCATACCGACGAGAAAATATTAGTTGTGTAATTTTTGTCTTCCAAAAATCTAACATTCTCTCTCTGTCTCTATTATATATATATATATATATATATATATATATGCACATAGGTTTATATAAATTTCACCAAGCGTAAATGAAATGTTATTACACTTCAACTACAACAAAGTTGTACAAACAACTTAAGCAATTTAATTATAGTTAATCTATGTGTACAAAGTTCTTCAACAACAAGTTAGATCCACTTGTATTTTCATATTCATAAATAACTCCTCCTCTTCTGCTCCGTAAATATATATTCGGTATTGCATGCCCCTCACTCAACACAACTGGATAAATCGACTTTTAAGAATAATTGTTCTCTCGTTCACTCCGGCTAACGGTCAAAGTTACGAAGAACTTAACCTCGTGTTACTATGTTAATGGATCGCATTTACAAATTCGTTTAAAACTTCGCCAACGGAGGCGCTTTCGGCAATTTCATAAGATGGATGCGTTCGAAAAGGCTTCAAACTAGGGTAAATTTAATGATAATTAGAAAATTACCTAAACAACTGTAAGTGAATTTACAGCAATATACCATATGTGTTACATAACTATTACAGTAGTATATATATATATATATATATATATATATATATATATATATATATATATATATATGTAACTATTAAGTTTATATTATTTGTCATTATAGTAATTTATAATAGAAAAGGAAAGTATATATATTCTAATCGTCTAGCAAAGGTTGTGAAACTGCTTATGCTAACAAGCGAAAGTTTTATACGATTATAAAATTTTACCACACAACCAATGTTGTAAAATTAAAATTTTTGGAACGAAAAATTTATAAAAAAAACGAATTAAAAGATAAGAACAAATTACTTGTGATTTAAATTCGTCATATTTTGTTATTTGCATTCTAAATTTTCGAACTTGAGACTACACTGTGACTCGAAATACAAAATCTTTGTTCTGTGAACATCGCTCTCTACCACTAAATACTCGCCAACTACAGGAGATGATAAGCAATATATCGAGACTCAAAGTCCTCACGTTAGCATGATGTGGAATTTTGGAAAATGGGTTCGTGAGGGTTTTATTAACGTCGCAATATAAAGCAATACAATGGCTATTCGTGACTAAATCCAAAAGTTTGACCCTCTATCATGTGATGAGGACAACACCTGATCTGACAGCTCCCTCTCCAAACTACCACATCAATCCAACGAGATAACTCTGAATAGATTTAACGTGCATTGGTCCCCTCTACACGACGGGTCTTCAGTGGCACTAGAGCTCAAATTTATATCATACTCTGGCAACGAGTTCGGGACCATAACCACCATGTTACAGCAGCCATGTTTTGGAAATGGAGTGCTAGCTGAGATGATGTCCTATAGACCTGACCGGAGATCAGAATTACGAGTTGCGAAACCAATAGCCCGCGTGTTACTTCAAAGTACGAATTTAATACACTATTTAAGACTAGATTAGCGTAAAATTTCTTAACTCTGAATCAAGATCAAAGGATGAGAATAATATTTTTCGATCAGTTGTTGACCTTAGCCGGGGTGTTTATTTGAACCTTCGATCTGCGGTCCACACATGCCTTAGATGAATGAGACGAAAAGGAATTCCTGTTAGGGACAGTGGTTAAAAGCTCTTATTCAAGTCCTTTTGTTGCTTTGCCACTTACGGAAGTAGAAGTTATAGCATACCCCCTTCCCATAGAAGAAAGTTGCTTTTGCTGTTAACGAACTTCGTCCGTTTTACTTAGAGAAGGTTAGTCTAGTCATTACTGCTACTGATATACATCTCTAGTAGGTTTGAGTGTCGTTGAGAGATTTTTCGATTGACGTTGTGGGCAGTCTCTTGTTGAGATGGCGAGTGTGGTTGACGCGTGAGCCGTTGCCGTTTAAATCACTAGTTGACATTTATTGGGAATATCTTCGACTATCCTTTGAATGAATGCATGATGAACCAGTAGCGTTAGGATGTGTTGCCATGAAGCGTTCAATTCCTAGGTCACCAATTTGGTGGTAGCTGATGGTGGGTTATGAAGGAAGGAGGACCTCTGCTAAGTTTGGGATGGTTGGGGAGCAGAATCTACAATGCATACATTAAATGACTGGGGTAAAGAGGAATCTCTATAAGGGTCATTGGTCAAGTGCTTTTATTCCTGTCATTTTGTTGTTTTGCCACTTTGCGGAAGTAGGGGTCGTTGCAATTTTTATTGATATCTCGCTTTCCAACTTCCACATCACAACACACAAAGATTGATATTCATAGAGTTCTATTTAACATGCATTATACTAAACAAGCGTCTTTCTTATTCAGAAATATGATTCAAATTTAGAACTTGAAATGTATTGGCAACGGAACAGCAAGGCAAGAACAACACTTGCTCAAGTACCGAAAACAGTTTTAAATTTCACACCACTGCAAGTGATTACTTTTACATCCAAAAGATTGAAGCGAGATTCATTTTATCATTTCAGTCGAAATGCGTACAATAGTTTTGTCATCTCCACAAGAAAGTGGAGAAATTTTAAATTTTGTAGATATTGTTTAACAAGAAAAAGATTTTTATGCATAAGAATCCATTTGGTAGCCGAATTCTTTTCCTTCTCCTACTGATCACAGCCATCTCTTCTTTTTCAACGGAAATGTACAAGTATTTTGTGTATACTTTGATGGAATCCTGTAATGATCCACATCAACATACAATTCTATGCATTACCTTTGGATGTCTCCAAAGCATCAAATATGTCCTCGACGCATCAATAAAAAAATATTTTGGAAAACATACTGTGTATTGGTTTTAAAAAATTTGAAGCGAGATTTTGATTCAGAGACGATGTGAATTCGGTTCCAAAAACTTTAAGGTAAGATAAAAGCTTTTGAAATTGATGA
Source organism: Trichonephila clavipes (assembly GCA_019973935.1). Taxonomy (NCBI): domain Eukaryota; kingdom Metazoa; phylum Arthropoda; class Arachnida; order Araneae; family Nephilidae; genus Trichonephila; species Trichonephila clavipes. The sequence goes on from BMAU01007986.1 coordinate 206,570, forward strand.
AAATGGAAAAGAAATAGATTCTCAAATACGTATCCAAAGAAATGCTTTCATGCCTTCGATGGAACAATTTCTGCAGCTAAGGAGTCACAGGGGTGTTAAATTTCTCTAGGGGTCTGAAAATATAAACAATTTTCAAACAGGTATAGTTTCTTTAAATTTAAGTTAAATAATTCGAATCTTTTACACATTACTTATAAAGGAATGGGGCTTCAGAAAAGTATAAAATGTTTAAAATATAATCATAATTTAAAAATTATAAGCATATGAAAATAAAAACTTTCTAAAAAGAAATATTTATTAAGTTTTACGTCGCGCATGCTCTTTTCTAAAAGAGTAGGTTTAATCACTAGCTATATATATATTTATATATATATAATATATAAATATATTTATAAGTTGATTTATAAAGACAAATGTATTTTTAATACTTTTGTAATTACTTTTATATAAATAGAATAATAACTTACATATTTTAATAAATAAAAAAATACATTTTTAAAAAAATATTTAAAAAATTGCAATATTTTACAAATATTTTGAAATACAAAAAGATATATATAATACTAAAATTAGGTAGGGCCTAAAGAGTATGATGCATTGTATAATTCTATAAAGTTTTGTACATCAGAGGCTAATATTTTAGAAAATAGCGTGCACAAAACAAAAAAATACTTAATATTTATTATAGAATTTTCATATGCTTATGACTTTTAAAATTATTATTATATTTTAAACATTTTACACTTTTCTGAAGGCCCGTTCTATTTAAATTATACGTAAAAGATTCGAATCATTTAATTTAAATTTAAAAGAATTATACCCGTTTGAAAATCGTTTATATTTTCAGACCTCTAGAAAAATTTAACACCCCTGAGACCCCTTAACTATTTTCAAATGTAAATTCCCGATAAAAGAAAGAAACCTCTTTTTTAAAAATAGAAAAACTTTTAACCTATAAGATTTAATATTTTTATAAGTGTGCATTTAACATAGTTACAATACATATAATACTGTAACTGGTCTATTAGCGTTCTTCCTACTAATCCTCTTGGGGAATAATGGTTACTTTAAGTACTATTCTATTGAAAACTTTTCTCCTCCGAAGACGCGAATTATTCCAATCAAGGCTTGTATTTAAAGATAAACCTCCAGGTTTGAATGCGAGAGAGAGGTCAGAAGCTAAAAGGATAGCAGTTAGTGATTACATAATAATCTAGAAGTGCCCTTGACTAGCCTTAAGATTGACGATTGGGTCAATTAGTTGTTAAATTGTATTAGTGTCAGCTTGAATAAGATTAACTTAGAACTTATATTCAACTATTTAGAAGGTGTATTGCCAGGACGTAAGTAGATAAGTGATCCGATTTGTAATTAAATCTTCAATTATTTCGTCTACCTCGCTATTGCTCCTATATTTATCTAAGGGGCATTTCTTAACTTGGATTGTTGAAATTTATTACTTCGTTGAAAATTGATAACAAATTGTGAGTTTGTTTTGACTATGGCTAATCTTCCTTCTGACCCTCGTGCACTAAAGGATGGGACCGCCCATCCATTACAACACACAGGGTAGAAATGAAAACAACTAAATTGGAGTGTGTGGGAGTAATTTTAGAGGGATACATAATTTACATAACATTTAATTAAATTAATTTAAATAATTTAAATTAAATTGATACATAAATTACATTTATTAGTGAAAATTCAATTTTATGAAATGGGATGCAAATGAAAGTAAGAAACCTAGAAAAACGCTATAATGTAAAAAAAAGTATCCAATAACATAAAAGAATTAAATTAGATGAATCACATAAACGAAATTCCGATTTGAATGCATGAGTAAAGAGCATGAGAGAGGAAGCACTTTAGGTGTAAATGGAGAATTCAAATTTGAGAAAGATATTTTATTTAATGTGTAAAGAGTATATCGTAAGATAGCTCTTTAATTAACTTCGCGACCTCAACATGAGAGCTTTTGGCGACAGACCTCATAATTTTGAACCATGATCAAACGACGACACCCGAGCTGAGTTTCCACTCTCCACACTTTCACACCAACGTGAGAACGTTGAATCACGACAGATGTAACGTGACTCATCTGCTCTACATGGGGACAGATCTTTGCTACAATCTGGACTCAAATGTTAGTTCAATTGAAACATCACCAGCCAAGAGACCAAAAATCCTGTATCGAACAGGAATAAATAAATAAATAAAAAAATAATATATATATACTGCAGTTTTTTAGTTCAATTTTGATTCAAACATTATTAAAAAAACTCGTAACTTTAACTACTACACTACCACTCGATCCTTAAACTTAAACGTTTTTTCACATTACTATAATATCACCATTTTTGTCGCGTGTATATTTCAAAAGTTAAATATCCTTTTTGTCTCCCACTCTTAGCTTCCCTTTCTTAGAATAAAACTTCAAAACAATATTTCTCATAAATAGTTTTAAGAAAAATTTATTTTTCAAAGCAATGAGTAACTATCTTTGTTTCCATGGAAACCATTCATTATGAAATGCTTATGCAGAAAAAGAAAACACTTTCAGATCATAATACAACTTTAAATGTTATAAAAGGTCAAATATACTTCCATAACAAATATTTCAGGGAAATCTTAAAATAGATCTGTACAAGACTTCTCTCTTAGAATTACTTTTCTCTTCCCCCATAAAATTAAAAACTTCAAAATCTCTAAAGAAAGTCATTGCTAAATCCATCGATGCTAAAATGTATTTCACATCGGATATGTATATCTTTTCTAATATATACTTCATTTAATATATGCATGATAAACTAGATATAATCAATATTCCACCAGAATTATTTAGAATGAAAAAATGACCATTAAGTTTTAAACACTGTTAAACTGTGGGTCTTAAATATATCGGAAATCTATCAGAAATTATATCTTTCGCTCATTTATGCACAAAGTATCTTAATATATTTTACGTAGATAGTGAGAGAGAGAGAGAGAGAGAGAAACCTTTCAGATATTTGATTCCAGTTGAGACTTAAAATATGAGTGGGAAGAAGTTCATTTTCTGCTATAAGTTCCATGATGCCTGCCGTATAAATAATGATTTGCTTCAAAAAAGAAGACTTCAGGCGAGAGAGAGATTCGGTTTCAAATTTAGTGTCTAGCACCTTCAGAACAGGTAATTACACACTCCTGTATTTCGAACGAAATTTATTATTTTCTTGAAAACGATAACATTGCATCGAATATCAATGTAGCTTTCAGTAATATTAATTAGTCCTTTACTTCATCAAAAACTTAATTTAATCATTTAATACTTTGTAAAAACTTTATAACCAAGATGCTCAAAAAATAAAATGTTTCTCGTTTTTCTTGACACTATATCACTTTATTTTTTTTAAATTGAGTTCATATTTGCTGAAATTTCCGCAGACGATAAAGTACCAAATGTTGCTATCAGCTCAAATGAAAAATTGCAAAGTGTAATAATTTCCCGTCGATCTCCAAGCGATTTGTAGGAGAAATTCAGTACAGTAAGTAGTTTTTATTTGTGCATATTGAAACACACGCCATGCATGCTGTTTACCCTGCAATGGTACACTGCTTGTGGAAAATTTTCCCAGCATGAAATTTGATTTTGGCAACCTTAGATGCGAGCAGAGTTAACAGATTGGTGACTTTATCGCCTTTGGAGAAAATGATATCGTCAAGGAACCCTCGAGAAGTTTCTGGACACGACCCTTCAGGAAATTTCTAACAGGCTATGAATGTCGGAGGAGTTCGGAAATCAGTCGGTTAAGATTAGAATCTTCTTGTGCGTTGTTTCTGATAGGTAGATTTTATTTGGCTGAATTCTTACTAGTGCAACTGTTCTCGAGACGTTTCTGTAGAGCTGCAAAGCTTGTTTTGTAACGAGTGCATCTTCAGCTACGGTATAAAACCTATTATAATATTTATCTGTGAATATGAGTCGATTTGACTTTATATAGTCATATGTTTGTCCTTGTCTATTAATAAATCTGTTATTATTCAAAATAATTTCAGTCGGCGTTATGCTTTTTCCCCACGAAAACTTTCAGCAATATTTTGTGTGCCTCGCCAAAAATGTCCTCTTGGCGATATATTGATTTAAGCCGGACATTAAGTGAGACAAAGATCGTGGTCAAGATGCAGAATGATATTTTGGACCCATGGGAAATAAAAAATGGTGTTCGAAAGGGAGATTCACTGGCGCGTCTTCTCTTTCATCTAGCATTAGAAAAAGTGGTAAGAAATTCCAATATCAATACCAGAGGAAATATGTTTAATAAATAGATACAGTGTTGGCTGTTGCTGCTGGCATTGATATCGTTGCTCGAACACCCACTGCACTTTAGAGAAAAAGGCCCTTAGAATGGGACTGAAAATAAATGAGGATAAGACCAAATACATGCCTTGCACTAAATCCTGTTTTAACGATTCCCATTTTAAAATTGAAGGGTATAGTTTTGAAGTTGTAGACAGCTTCACTTATTTAGGTTCGAAAATTAATAATATAAGCGATTGTACTAGTGAAATCCAAAAGAGAATTACTATGGCTAATAGATGTCTTAATGCAATACGAAAATATATGAAATCAAATTTAATAAAACACACGCACACACACACACAAAGGTTCTTTTGTATAAAAGTCTATTAAGATCAGTATTAACTTATGCATGTAAAACTTGATCCATGTCTCGAACAGATGAGAGCATGACAAGTATCTACGAAAGGAAGATTTTAAGATTCATTTTCAGAGGAAATCATGAAAATGGAACATGGCTAAGTAACTTCATCATTGGCATTTTAAACTTCAAAATACAATGAATTAAATGGGTAGGTCTCGTTATCAGAATGAACAAAGACCACACCACTAAAAAAGTTTTCAATGCTCGACCAATTGACACACGAAGAAAGGGCAGGCTACACTAGCAGGAAGAAGGCTGGCCTGTGTAAAAGGCATCTTGAGAAGGCCAAGGCCCACCCTGGGCTGTCGTGCCACAGAGGAAGGAATGATGTGTATTGATTTACATTTCAATTTATTTAATAGTTCCAAAATTAGAATATTTCAAGCTATTCCAATGATAAGAATACTTACTCAGTTTCTCGAATGTGATTGGGTTTTTTGATTCAAAGATTTACGCAAAATATAAAACACGTTGAAAAATGAAGAAAAAAAAAATATTTTGAGTTGAAAATATATAATAAAAATTATTTTTAGTGAAAAGCAGTAGTTCAAGGGAAGGGGAATAAATTTTACTGGATATTCAGCTCTTCCCCCGCTCCCAGCATCAATGTGCACATTTCAAAGCAAATTTTATTTTCCCATCATTTGAAATAATTTCAGAATTCTCCAAAACACAATTTTAAATTGTAAAGTGCACTATAATTTATAGAAATGAGCTTTTTCTCTTTTTAAAAATAAAACAACTTTAGAGATTTTCTTCGGCAATTTTCAGAATTGAAGTTATATTTATCTCGAAAGTTTTTCAAAGGTCGAAAGTAAGATATGCTCGGATGGGCTTTTTGAATTTGTAATGCATCCTTCGTAAAATCACGAAACGTGCTTTTATATTCAAGAATCCCTACAATTCCAAGCATTCGAAAAATTCTTCGGCACTTCAATATCATTTTAAAAATGAAAATGCTGGGTGTTCTTCCTCTACTTGTGCCACAAAAATGTTTTTAGAATGCATACGAAATATTACCAAATACGAATTCGGGGACCGAATTTTCTCTTTTAAACCCTAAAGTATATTTTAAATTGCATCACAAAATGGTTTCTTCAAGGTTACTAGAAATTTAGAAATAACTATAAACTAATCCTTAAGAATAATTCAGATTTTAAATGGAAATAATTCACAAAAATTAAATTTTTATATTAATTATTTTTTACTTTACATTTAACGTCCTTTATGAAAACTGCTCTTGTAAAGCTAGTTAAAAAATACTATTGATTTCAGAATAACAATATCTCAGTATAAGTATTAAAGTATTCAAAAATAGTAAAGAACATTTTGAAATTTGGTAATAAAAATACGGATCCGTCACCTAGAAAGGCTATGGTGCACTTTAAATCTGTTGAGGTTTAAAATCCTCACGTTGAAGTAATGTAGAAGTTTGGATAATGAGGTGCCACATGTTTGTGTGTTAGTAATCAGGTGTTTTGACCCTGGTTCAAAACTGGGAGGTCTGTTACCAATAGTCAAAGTGTAGTAAATAAATTGCGACGCAATTAAACAAGAAAGCAAATTAATGAGTGTATAACAAGTATTTTTGGATTATAGTTACTACATTAAAGGACTGTCAAAAATTATAATTTTACGCAATAAAATTAACCCTAAAATCATTAAATTTTTCATCACAAAACTCAAAAAAACTTTTAGTAAGTCAATTAATGACAAGTTTTGATTTAAGAGGATTGTACCCAAAATGTAAATTAAAACAAAATATTTTTCTAAATGTGTTATCAGAAAAAAAAGCATTAAAATTTTACGTAGGTAATTCAAAAATTACTCTTACAATTTTCGTTATACAACCTCATTAAACAAAGAGTGGTGAAGGATACACGCGCATGCGTTGAGTTGGCGTGTCTGTGGTTACAGCGTTCGGCAAACTCGAGAGATGGTTACAGCAGATAAGTGAGGTAACCATAGATTAGGTCGTATTTTCTTTAAACATCAGTCCCTGTTCTACCTGCCAAATCACCCACATCAAATTCAAATCCCGTGAAGTTTGCAAGCGATGGATATTGCGAATGCTTACCGCAGCAATCAACAGGTTGGTCTTTGAAACCCAGGAACACCTTTCAAACAGCCCCTATTTCGCTCCCTCATATTTTCTTATATTTGAACCGCTCAAGGTAGATTTGAGAGGTCGTCAATTTGCCTCATAGATGGATATTCATTGTTGTTGTTGTAAGTTTTTATCCTGGGATAAATATGAAATATACAAGTGTAAGAACATAAACATACAATACAAACAGAAGAATATAAACATTCATTACAGATGATGTTGTGTTGCATCTAATGCCACCTGTCTGACGTAGTCAGATCGATGCTCACGAAATTCATCATGGCAAGGGGCTAGAAGTACGCCTGTCGTTGGCCTTGAGCACCATGCAGGTGACAGTACGAATTAGCTCGGTGAAATTCCCCGAAGGGACTATAGATAGCGACACCACCTATCTCCACCTCCACAATTTCTGCATGGAACTTAAGGGGAGGGGAATATTCTCCATTCCCCAGCACTCGTGATTTAGCCCACAAAACTTCGGAATGACTGATTTAAAGATCACGTACTCCGTGTGTACTCGGAGGGAATTTGATGGCATCGGGCATCGAACCCAGACCTTCCGGTCTGGAGTTCGACACTAACCACTAGGCTACCCACTGTCAATTACAGATGATGATCCCAGCATGTAACAAGAGGGGGTGCGCTGCTTTTTATTCGAGACGGGAATCAATTACAGGCGAAAGTCCGACTTCTTTTCCCGAAGAAACTACAACCATGCCTTACTCGGGATTTGAACCCGAACCCATTCGGTTACAAGACGAGGGTCATATCCCTGACAGTTGGCGTGGATATTCGTTATGTGGTACAAAAGTGGCTTCAGAAACGACCGAAAACCTTCTGCCAGGAAAGCACACGGAAGCTTTTGGCTCGCTAAACCAGGTGAACTGTTCAAAATTGAAACTACAGTGAAATACTTTTAAAGTGAAAACGCTTGAGACGAAAAGAAAATCATTTAACAGAAAAAGATTTCCCTTCTGGAAATGAATAAAATACGAAAAACACCAACCACGCAGGCGAGATTTAAGAGGGCTGTGAAATGATAGGTGTTTTTCACATATTTCGTAGAAAGGAGGTTAACTTGGTTTTGAAATACCCTCGGAATAGTCTGCGACACGAACCTATTTGTTTATCAAAGCTACTTTCACCCCTACAAACGGCACACAAATCAATCTCATCGGTTAGCTTTGGAATTCGGTGATGAGTACATCAAAGTGCGAGTAAAAATCAACGAGTTTGGTTCAGGTTTCCCTTTCCCCCTATTTTAGAAGAATTCTTTTTGCGAGCACAATGGCAAAGGGCTCAGGGGACAAGCAAACTTCTATTTCGTTTAAAAGAAAGATGGGGCTTCTTCAGACTGTTGATCTGTAACAGAAGACGAAAACGGAAATCTGTTAAGATTTTGGTATTGTTAAATTTTGTATTAAATTTCCTTAATTTCTGGAGAATGCTTTTGTTTTATTTATTTTTATAAAATACATACTTGTATACATATCTATGTAAGTAAAATGCTCTGTAATAAACTTTATTTTGTTGAATATTAGGAGTTTTTTCAATATCCTTTAACACGAAAAAATATTTCAGTCTCCCTCAGTTTCGAGTTAAAAGATTCTCACTGTATATTGAGAAATAATGTACGTGTTTTGTACCTATCTTTGTTTAATAAAGTTGTATATCGAAAAGTGTAAGAAATTTTTGACTTATTCTTGTGTATGTTTTTATATTAATACTATACAAATTATAAATTATAAAGAAATAATGACATTAAAAAAATTCAAGAATAAATATTTTAACAATTGTATTGCTTCATTCAAAATGGATTATTTATATTACATGATAAAAGATTAATTTTTTTAATTAAAAACGAAATATATATATATGAACTTTCCTAATTAAAATACAGCATAAGAACATTCTTAGACAGTTTCATTATCCATATTTCCCTGTAATCGATAGCATTACATCGAACATGAATAGGTATGAGAGTCACAAATTTAAATGAGTTCCTTTCATCTGTTAATTAAATTTACGGAATAGCTTTCAAAAAAATGTTTTGAAGGGAAGTCATAAGGGAATTTATTTAAATTTTTTTAAGAACAGATAAAGGAAAAAACTATCACTCCCAAAGGTATAGCAATAAAAGTGTTTTATTTAAAATCGTCGAATATCACCAAAGTTTTTTTTATTAAATCCACGATGATCAAAAGGAATTACGAGAAATATTTACTGCACATAGAAGAGCTAACTGAAGAGGAAACTCTAGAAGGGATTTAAGGAATAAATGAAACAAAAGAGTGTTTTTAAGAGAAGTTCAGAGGTCTTCCGGGTTATTTTATAAGAATCAATATTTATTCAAATTAGATATATTTATACCTTTAAAACCTTATTTCCGTTGTTTGATTTTCCTCTACTTTTTATGGATAACATACACATGAGAGAATGCCCTGTTTATTCTTAATATCTCACATAAACTAACATTTTTAGTTAGAGATCCAAAATAAGTATTCCAAGGTTGATCTGCAATGAGACAAATATTTTAGAGACATTACAGCAGACATTTATTAATTAGAAAAAAAGTGCATCTAACAATTTTGTTTTAAAATTTTCAATCTAAATAAGAGAAAATTTTGTTTTTTAAAATGTTTTACTTTGTATGCACTCCTTGGGAATATCCAATCACTTTCCTTTAATTCAATAAAACCGCGTTACACCTATTTTTTTAACATTTACAAGTACAGTAACTTTTCAAGAGTTTCTTCAAACGATTCTTTTTTTTTATAAAGAATGGGGGAAAAAAGACTAAAAATACAGCCTGTGTGCCAGTTATAATAACATACGAGGGATATTCGGAAACTAAGGTCCGTTTACTTATAAAACAAAACATTACAGAATTTTCAAAACACTTTATATTTTTAAATACATGTGTCTCTATTTTTCTCATACTTTCCATATTTGTTTCAAAACGTTCACGAGCTTCTGTATGCCTAAGTCGTAGACCCTCAGGATAACCAGTCTTGAACTTCTTCTTTCACCTCGTCAGCTGTGTCGAAGCATTTGCATCTTTTAGGTAGCGAGCCAAGTCTGGATAGTTATTGATACCGGGTGTTAATGGGAATATTAATGTCGCACTGTTCAGCTACACAAGGGCTGCTTTTGGCGACGGACCACGTACCCCATGTCTTGAGACCATGATTGTCAAGTGACGAGAATGACACATTGACTCAGCTGGCATCCCCTTTCTAAAAAATTGATCACCTTCTGTGATACTACAAGAGCACACCACACCAACGGGAGGACGTTTGAGCTTTTCGACAGATTTAATGTGCATCGCCGCCCTTACGATTGAGTCTTTGATCACTGATGGTACGGAAGGCTCGAACTCGTGATACGCAGGCCAGCCACGCTTATCTGTCGGATACGTTCTTTGACCATCTCGACCGTACCGCGGCTGATCTCGCTATTGATACTGATGACAGAGGTTCCTACAGATCATGGGATTTACAACTCAACAAAGTATAATGTGAAATGACGACTAAAATTAAAAAAGTCTGATCATATAGTGGTGAACCGGGTGAGTGAATTTTTAATGTCTCATATAGTGGTAAAAGAATTTTATTTATAATAACGTCATACTGAACTAACTAAAACAAAGTAAAACGGTACTTATCTGATTGAGAGGAGGACAGGGAGGCGGAGGCCTCGTGGAGTGATGCTGGCCAGTCAATCTAAGGAAAAAAGAAAAAGAGCCCCGAGAAATAGAGTGCAAGTGCTTTTAAAGCTGACCGCATTACTTCCGAACCAAAAAATCCGCTACGAATTTATTAGCATACCGATCTACTACTCTGATTTGCCAAACGGACTCACAGTCTCCGTAAGAATACAACTTGTCAGCCGGAGAGTGCAATGAACTGTGGACGCACTCACATTCTTTACTAATCCCTGTTTCTTGTAAACAGGGCAGATGCAAAATTAAAATTGTATCTCAGGGACCGGCCGGGCTCCCATCAATAACGGGACCCAGTGGCGTAACATACACCTCCGCATCTCGGGGAGGCAAGATTCAAGGGGGCCCGAAGCCTTACTGACACCAAGTACGGCTTGGGGCACAAATCCTGATTTTGAAAAGGGGCCCCTAATATTTTCCGCTTCGCCACTGACCGGGCATCATTATTTTGAACATGGTCAAGAGGATTACACTTGAATTGGCACTTACTCTCCAGCCTTCCACTCTATGCCCGAGTGAGGACTTTCAGCCAAGACGGATTTAAAATGCATCTGAAGAATAACACTTGAAAAGAAAAGATATAAAAATTTTGAAGAAAAAATATCTTAATTGTGCTTCATTTAATAAATAGTTCTAATAAATTGTGAATATATATATATATAAAGAAGTTTATCACTATAAACTAACTTTTTTAGAAATTACTAGCTGATATACCCGTTCTTCGCATGGTTGAATTGAAAAATTAAACATTACAGATTGAAGGATAAAGTTTTTAATGAGTTAATTTTACGTAAATTGCAAATTAAACAAAAAAAGCTTTTCGCATATCTCAGATGAACAAAAAAAAACATATCTGCTAAATTTAAAGTCAGAAGGTTTAATAGCTAATAAAAAGGGGATGACTTTTTATTCACAACACCCGTAACTCTCTCGGGGTAGATTTTTGAAAACGCTTTTCTAAGCAGATCTCTGTCGGCATTGTTACACATTTTGTGAAATGAACACTTAAAATAGTGTAAATAATTTATATCTGGATGTGAAATACGTTAATATTACTTTCTATTGTATTTATTTTATGTTGAAATTGTAATATTAGCAAGTAACGCCGTTCTTTAGTTAATAATGGCGATTCAATGGAAACAGCGAAATGCTGGCGATAGAGCTAAGTTGGCATCATTTTCGCGACCAAGTTGGCAACTTGGCGATTGGCGGAACGGTGCAGAAGTTGATATGCTGTAGCGCCACCTGGTGGGGATCTGCAACACAGTGGATAGCACAAAAACCTTCTCCTAACTTCTCATAGTACATGCCAATTTTGATAGTGATATGTTGAACGATGTTAGAGTGAAGCGATTTCATATATACAAACATCCATTTATGTATATATATAAATACAAGACCCACGGCCGATGCATTTCGAAATTTCGAGCCTTGATGAAATGGAGAGAGTAAGAGACATTATTCCGTACTTCCCTCTCAAGTGAGTGTATAAACGCTGACATATAAAGCAACACGAGAGCTATTGGTGTCGGACCTCGTCATTTTGAACTATGGTCACGTGAAGACAACACTCGAACTGGAACAGCTTCTCAAAACTACCATGTCACGCCAACGGGAGAATTTTGAGGCACCGACATATTCAACGTGCATCATCACCTCTACATCGCGAGGTATCAGTGGTACTAGGACTAGAACTCATGACACACTGCACGCAAGTCCGAAACCATAATTTGCGGCCAACTTCCTTCTCTCAAATTTTACAATACACCATGGAAGGAACAAGTCTAGCTTCCCTTTATGTACAGAAAACCTCTGTTACATCGCAAGTAAAGTTTTTACTGCTCAGAACTTGGGTTGGAAACCTGATGCCACTCAATACCCACCGCGTATATTGGATCATACACGTTTAAAGTGTCGAAGCACAAAGTCCTCAGTGTGGCATTGTGTGGAATATTTGGGCGCAAGTGCAAGATCAAATGTCTCTTGACCATTATTCAAAATTAGAGTATCGGTCTTCTATAGTTCGTCTGTTGCTTCAGTGTGAGATGTTAGCAAACAATCAATCAATACGAGCTCACGACTGTGACCCTTTTGATTGATTGAATATTAACGTCGCACTGTTCAGCTACACGAGGGCTTTTGGCGACGGACCACGTCATTTTGAACCATGGTCAAGTGACGTGGACGACACCTGAGCTGGCACCCCCTCTCCTAACTACCACACCACACCAACGGGAGGACGTTTCAGCTCTCGACAGATTTAACGTGCATCGCTGCCCTACACGGCGGGTCTTTAGTGGTACTGGGCTCGAACCCATGACAAAGCAAGCCACGGTCCGATACCTATACCACTCGGCTACCGCGGCCACCACGACTTTGACCCAAGAATGAGAGTATGCGTTTAAATTTTTCATTACTTAAATCTTATAAGGAAACTAAAATCTAAATAAACATTTTTGGAAACTTTTTTCATTTTTATCCTCTTGCCGACTTTTCACGAGCTAAACTCGGACAGGCGAACGTTTCATCCTGGCTCATCCCGAGTGTAGCTCGGGAAAATTTACACTCTGAAACTGATCTTTCTCGAATTATTTCGCATGTGCTTTTTATGGTTTTGTATATAAATTGAAAAGTACCATTCAGTTTAATTTTCTACAAAAAGAAGACGTCCTTCTGTAGAGCACCCCCATTTACGCTTGTGTGAAAGACACTTTGTTGACTACATCCCCCCCAACAGGGATGAAAACTATTCCAACACAACTTCTGCTCAAAGAGAGGCAGTAAAGGGAAAAAGAGAAACAAGATTCTACTGTCTAGATTGTGTGCAATACGGTATTTTCGAATGTATCCTACACAATTAAATTTTGATTAATAATTTCAAAATCATTTATGTAAATGCAAGAGATGTAAATAAAATGTGTAATTCAAGATAATATCTAGGTATATTCCAAGCTTTATATTTATAGTTAATACTTTTATTAGTTTAGCTTTAAATATTAATAGTTTATTTATATTAATAGTCTAATGATTTTTGCTATACAGAAAGTCAACTTGACAGGTAAATTACTTACTTATCTAAATAGATTTTTACATTAATTTTTAGTAAATTGCGAATGCGAATGATGCTATTATATTAAAAAAGATAAGTATGCTTAAAAATAAGCATTAAAAGTTGACATTTTTTTATCCATAATCCAGAAATAAAAGGAGCCTGGAAGGGGTTAATGGTGTACGAGTTTAAAAAAACAAAACATACATTTCAATAAAAAAGATGAATCATGTCCAAAGCTTTTATAAGAATCTCATTAATAAAAAAAACCCCAAAACCCACGCCATTACATTATATAAATAAAGAGCCATTAATCAACGATATATCAACATTCTTGCGGAAAATAACTTATCATATCCATTACATCAGCTAATGAAACAAAACGCATACATCCCATAACTCTCTCGATAGTTCCATCTCACTGAACTTCCCATTGTCCCCCACGCTCCTTTCAAATCATTTGGTTTCCAATAACAAATGCTTATCTGACCAAACATTTAGGAGTACATTGTCAGGGGTTGAGTGGGGTTGTCAAAAGTGCTCCGATTCGGAAACGCTTCATTATGGTACATCGAGAAACTCTTCTTCTACCATCAAGATCCTCCAGATAAGAAAATACCACTGGAGTAATCGTAGCCAACTTCGGGACCTTTCATTTCCCTTGGGAAAACTCCTCCCCCCTCCAAATGATAGAATAAGTGGTCTATTATGTCGGACAAAGCCGCTGGCTAATTTGAAAATGTTCTATATTTTTTTCTTTCTCTTTTTAGCATTTTGTGCCAAGTATTCTTCATTTCCCGTCTTTTTGCTGTTGCACTTGATTTGATTAAGTGGTAATCTGAGAAATTTTTGGTCTGGTCAGTTGGATGCGTACGAGTTTTATAAAGTTAGCCAATTGTGGCTGGTTGTCATTAATGTCGTTCTAGAACATAAAGTTCGTTATTAATATACCCAGGGGGTTCTCTCAAATAAATCATGAGTGTTCCTTCAGATTACCAACCAGAACCAAATAAGCTATTGAAAAATTTGAAACATGGTCAAGTGACAAAGTCGACAACTGACCTAACACTCGTTCTCTGCATCAGGCCTATTTATACTTGATTGAATGAATTCACCGTGTAATATCGCACTTAGAATCAATACAATGAATATTCCCGATGAATTTCACGATATTGAACCACAGTCCAGTGATGAATAGCCAATTGGCGACAGTCCTCACTCAAACCTATTGACACGATTTATTATTGATTAAGGTCTGATTTAATAGCTATAACGAGAACTATGGGCGAGGGACTTATAAATTTTGAACAACGAGTAAAAACACGGAACTAGTTTGATATCACGGGCACGCACCAAGTTGTTTATGTTCACCAAGATGGGCGATAACATTACAATACGGTTACCTTAAAATTTTTGCAATTTTTGGAATATTACAAGTTTTTCTCCAGTACTTTTTAA
Organism: Trichonephila clavipes; assembly: GCA_019973935.1. NCBI lineage: Eukaryota > Metazoa > Arthropoda > Arachnida > Araneae > Nephilidae > Trichonephila > Trichonephila clavipes. The sequence goes on from BMAU01007986.1 coordinate 221,605, forward strand.
TTGATATTCATTATTAATGTTAATGAATATTATGTGTAATTATTTTATGAATAATATAATATAAAAATATAAAAGTACAATTATTATATGTAATAATCATATATAATATTCGTTATTTATAATAATTGTGTTTTATTATATTTATTTATACATATTATTACAATGTGTTATTTATTTATAATTATTATTATGTTATTTATTTATACCTATTACATTACATGAGTATTCTTATGAATGATTTTTAAATTACGATATGATGATTTTATTCTTTTTAATAATTACTATCAAATTATATTATATAATTATATACTACATAATATTATTAGTACATGTAACTTTTTATTATATTATATTGCTATTCTTTATTTATTGATTGATCTTGGTTATTCTCAATTTCTTCCTATATTCTTCTTTTGAAATATATTTCAATGTATTTCAAAACAATTTTTTTAAATTACCTTCCTGACGATTCGATACCGCTAGGGCGCCATCTTGAATTCCATTCCTGCCATAACAAGCGCTGCCTGGCGTGATTCCTTTATCGCTCCAAGCAGCGCTTGGCGTCATGCCCCGTGATATCAAACTAGCTGCAAAAATGTTATTTCGTTCACTTAACTTTCCTTTTACATCATACTATAAAGGATTAGAACCCAATTTTCAATTTGAAAATCATCGACCACCATGTTCAAGACCATGGCCATTTGGTTACTGTGACAATGAATTAAGTCTGTCGTTTTTAAAACAAGTTCTTTTTGTTGTTACTACTAATGAGACATGAATGTGGCAAGAGGGACAGGTTACGTCTGTCGTGTTGGTCGCAGCTTTGAACACCATTCAGATGACACAAACGTTTTGGTTACATTTTACTCCATTTTTGAGGTAAAACCTCTGAGGGTCCGGTGGTCTCTTTCCTACCACAAGCCTCTCCAAAGGACTGTGGGCTAGCCGAATAATTAGAGTCCTCTATGTTGCACAAGCACTATCAAATTATATTAATATCTATTACCATCAATCTATTTATATCAATATATCAATTTATATCAATATCTATCACAATCAATATATCAATTTATATCAATATCTATCACAATCAATATATCACTATTATATCAATATCTATCACCATTATATCAATATCTAACACCACATCAATTTATCACAATTATATCAATATCTATCTCACTATTATATCAATATCTATCACTATTATATCAATATCAATCACTATCAAATATCAGTTATATTTTCTCAAGGATTTAAACCGATCCCACGGCACAAAAGTCAGCGTCCCTAACCCCTATCCAATGTGGGTGGTAGGTTCTTATCTACAATGGCAGATCCCTTGATTCTCCTAATTCGGATTTTCGTTTTCATTTTCATTGGTTATTTTACTCTTTTTTTCATTAGTGAAATCTTTTTAAGTAATATATCAATAGAATATTTTAAAATTACTCATATGGAATATTTCTACTAATACCGTTTAGGACTATGCAGGGATTTTGTTTTTTCGATTTGTGCTTGTGTAACGAAACTTCGTAAAAGCCGCTCCTAACGTTTAAATTACCTTAATAAATTGCTTTTTTTTCTCATCTATTCTCATGGTACAACAGCACCTTTCAAGATGAATTCATTGCATACATATACACATACACGTACAATATATCTAAAAATATTTTATAATATGTATCATACATTCGAAACGAAATATTGTTGAAATTCATCCTCTTTATCCTTAAAACATTAATTTATTGAAAATTTTTATAAATTAATTTAATTTCGAACGGTTTTTTGTTAATGGTATTGCCTCTCAGCATCATGTTGATCGGATATAATTCTGCCCAACAGCGCTTACAAAAAAAACTTTTAATGCTAAATTTAACTGCATTCAGTCATTATCAAAACCACTTTTAAGAAATTGCGAGCAAGCCTTTGTAACGGCATATTATTACTTTTCTTAGGTGCTATTACAGAAACAAAACGTATTATTAAGCATTTGAAAGCTGGAATTGCAAAATTTGATGTTTTAAATTAACTCCACAATTAGAAGCAAAGCAAATATCCCCCCACCAAAAAAAAAGACATTTGGGACTAACATATAATTTGAGGGAATATAGATGAAAAAAAATAATCCAGGAAACACTAAGTTAAAATGAATATGATTAGTAAGATTTTCCTCTAAGATTTATGATAGCCTTATCTTAAACTGCTAAGTAATGATTAAACAAGGGATATGGGACGAAATTCTAACCGGCCCATTTAAAATGAGTTATATAAGGGCATGTCGTGTTTATAGAAGACATAAATACGAAGCTATTATACCTAGGAAATGTCATTAAAAGAGATTTACTCCTAACATGTCATCAGCGCGAGTAGAAATCCTCATATTCATACTCAAACATCTATAATTCGATTCTCAGTATGTCTAGCTTTATTAAAAAGAAAAACCAAGTGGTCGCAGTCATTAACTCGTAGCCGGCGTTGTTTCTTTCGAGTCATAGTGAATGAGTGATTGAATATTAACGTCGCACTGTTCAGCTACACGAGGGATTTTGGCGACGGACCTTATCATTTTGAACCATGGTCAAGTGACGAGGACGACACCTGAGCTGGCACCACCCCTTCTCCTAGATACCACATCAACGGGAGGACGTTTGAGCTTTCGACAAATTTAACGCGCAATGCGCCCCCACACGGTGGGTCTTTAGTGGTTCAGGACTCGAATTCATGACATGCCTGCCATAATCCGATACCTTGACCACTGGGCTACCGCTGCCCTCTTTCGAGTCATAAGCTCGAGTCCTGGAGGCACTAATGATTTATCAAGGAGAGGAGAAAATGAATGAGAGTGAGGGAATATTATATAACGTCACATTATTCAGCTACACGAGGGCTTTCGGCGACGGACCTCCTAATTTTAAACCAATGTAAAGTGACGAGGACGACACCTAAACTGACACCCCCACAGGAGAACTTTTGGGTTCCAACGATTTAATGTGCATCACCTCCTCTACACGGCGAGTCTTTAGCGGCACCAGGATCGAACGCATGACACACCGGCCACGAGTCTGACCTTGACCACGAGACCACCGCAGCTCTTCTACCATGTAGAAGAGATAATAAAAGTTCAATTTGTCGAGATATGATGTGTTAACGTTTGCGTAGAAGTTTGGAGAGGGAAATGTCAGGTGTCGTCTTCGTCATTTGTCAATTGCTCAAAATTACGATGTTCGTCACCCATAACCTTTTAGATATCCATCAAGACATTTATTTTCAATGTAAAAACCTAATTGAACATGAAATTAGAAAAATGTCGGAGTTATACTTCACCTCTAAATAAATACAGTTAGTAATATTTATAAATTTTGATTTAAAGAAACAGACATGATCCTTTTGTTTCAGATAAATTATATTTACTGTAGACCATGGGTCCTTGACCTTTTTTTCTACTGGGCCGCATACATAGTTCAGCCATTTCCCGCGGGCTGCAACATGAGATTTAAAGGGGGCTTAGAAATGCTTAAGACCAAGATAACATTGGAAATTTAAAATATGGAAAATTGATCAAAATATTTTATATAATTCTTATTTTGCTTTTTTTAATTTGTTATTTTTTAATTTTTTTTTATTTTTGTCACTAACACTAAATTAAAAGAATTTAAGAAACACTCCTTGACAAGTTTTACATCAGTTAACTGTTTCATGTGATTGCCAATAGTATAACAAACTTCTTAGGATGTCTTTGTTACTACTGTGACATTACCAATGACGAAACACTTCGTTTTTTTGTTGCAAAGAATATTCAATAAAGCCTATTTTTCACCTCTTGAAAGAGGAAAAATGTTATTAACTAAGCCCTGTTGCCTGGTATTTTTTTAAATACAGCACTTTCGTGACAAATCAAACAAGTACTGATCCATGTTTGTTTTTAACTACAAAACAGTCAACCTTCAAATCATTTGAATATTTTTTGCTTGCAAGGTATGAAAGATTGTTCAAAATTAGTTCCACTCATTAAATTGTCGCTAATCCACTGTTGTCTGTTATCACTAATCGTAATCGTTGCAAATAGAAAAAAGAATATCAATTCGCAGCCGTACGACATCGGCAAAAAAAAAAGCAAAATTGATATATTTGATTTCTTGTCAAAGAATTTCCCACCAAATTTTTATTACATTGTCTTAAAAAAGAATTTCTCAGAGCAATGGATCATGACCGGGCCACTTAAAAAGGCTCGATGGGCCGCAGATAGAGTATCGCTGCTGTAGACGCTTTTAAAGTAAACTTAAGAAACAGCTTTGTCGATTTTGATTTGTATTTGGATTCAAATTTTAATGCTCCACTTTGAAGCTATAATAGGGTTGTACAACTATTGTCAAATATATAGTTACATTCTTAAGCTGTGATTGATATATTTTTTCCCTTTATTCTCATAATCTAAAAAAAATTATTTTCAGAAATTTAGAGACTTTTTACAAAAATATTCCCTTTGGTAAAGCTGATGACCCTCTTTCCTAACTTCTACACCTCATCAACGGGAGGATTTTGAGTTTCAAAAGGTTTAGCGTTACATCGTGAAGGGTCTTCTGCAGTAACTGGTTTCGAACCCGAGACTCGACAACAAGCTCGTGACAGTGATCATTTATCTACCTTGGCCCTTGTCTAACCATTTGAACACCAGAAACTGAGTAGGAAGACATACGCCAACTTTGAGAATCAATGTCAAACTGGATGACAGCTTGAATCAGGGCGAGGAATAGACAAAAAAATAAATTCTGCAGTGTTGTTTTTTTCTCTGGTATAGTTATTTTTCGTAAATAAAACATTAAATTATTTTGATGCTTTTAGTGTTTGTGGTTTTCAATACATGCACATCACATCTACCGATTTCCCTCCCATTCGAATAACTTCTTGATCCACTGATTTTTATACTTTAGAATGAATATGAACATCTAAAATAAAATATTCTTTCCCCAAAATTTAGTTAACATAATCATGAAGAACAAAACTATTTCTTTAAAATGTCTTTTTATGAAAAGCATAATTTCAACATCGACAAAATTCAAGAATTCTACTCTTTCTTCCCTTGAGTACTTTTTCTTTCGTAAAATCCATTGAATTTTATTCCAAGCACGAAGTTAAATAAAAAGAATCTTTGAAAACAGCATAAATTTACTTATATTTTAACAATAAAAGTCACTTTACACGTCAGAAGCTTTATAAAAACTACTCTAGATAACCAACATTGTATACTGGACTTGATACCCTTGATCCGATAATTGTATTAACTCAGTAGCAAAAAAAATTATCCAATGTAAGAGTCTGAAGCAGGAAAAAAACTTTCAGAAAGGAGGCAAATGTCAAGAAAATTATAACTCGGCGAGATGTAAGAGATTAACTGGGATTTTTTGTATAGTAAACTTTGGATATCTGGAGGAAAAAAACCCTAAAGGTTAAGGATGATAAATGATCTTATATTGAGATATTAACTTCACTTCATAACTCAAACCTTTTTTGATCTAAAAAATGACATCCGTGGTAATTTGAAGTGCCTTGAAACAATACATTGATTTGTTTATATTAATGTGTGCTGTCAAATGAATATATTTTTCATCTTACTTATAATTTTTATGACAGAGATATATTTTAAATGCACACAAGAAAAATTTTTAAAAAAGAGCGAAATTTTTTTATTTAAATTCTAAGTTTAATATAATGATAATTAAACATTAATGTTGTTGTTGACGTGTGTTTCATACTGGGATACATAGGAAAGAGATAGATGAACAGAAACGTACAATTAAAATACAGAAGAAATAGACTTTTATTACAAACGATGATCCCAGCATAGAACAGAAGGGGTGCGCTGCTTTCCATTCGAGACAGAAATCCATTTCAGGTAAAAGACCGACTTTTTTTCCAAAGATACATCCATGCCTTATTCGAGATTCGAACCCGAGCCCTCTCGATTCCAAGCAGAGTACCATAACCTCCATACTAGGTAGGGGGCATTAAACATTAATAAAAGTATAATATAGCATATTCTCGAATTCTAAATTCCACCCCTTTTTTTTCTAAATCCGAGTTCTTTAAACTATAATTTTACTGTTGTTAGAGGCTTTGTAAATGTCATAGATAACAATATATAAAAACATTAAAACAATATAAAATGAAATTCTAAAATCATGGTATCACAAAAACGAAAATATAATCATAAGAATCATCCCATTTAATATACATAATCATGAATCTACTTCTTTTGCATATACCTACAAGTATCACTCTGCGTAAACCATGAAGTACCACACTTCGGAAACCACTGCTTTATAGCATTGTTTATAGTAAAAATGCTTCAAAATACAGCCACACACCCACAGTACTAAACCTTTATTCTAATGTATCATTAAAATGGTTGACGAGAATATTCAAAAATGTAAAGCAAATGATGCATTAGAAACAAGTAATCACTCACTGCGCGTCAGGTTTTCCCAATGGTTCTTGCACAGCTAGTCGTTACAGTCATATTTTCCAACTCGTGTGATATTCCCAAATGAGACCACTTATATATATATATATTATATATATATATATATACACGAAGGTATATCAGTGTGCTCAATACTCATGTGAAAGCCACAAATCCTCAAGCTGCACATCAACATGCATTCCGAATATACTTCCATGTAAATACTTAGGAGGATATTGTGAATGATTTCTTCACATAGCCCTATATCTCCTGCCAACGTAACTCGATGACCATTATTATCATACTCTTCTAAAATAGGTTTTTATCGAAATTGCTGCGGTTTTAGTTAGTATTCATATATTCTTTCAGCATAATGTCTGTAAGTACTCGAATGCCACTTTTAGAGTACAATATATTGGTCAAGGTGGAAAAGTCCCATGACCACACCCATAGGGCCATTGTTTATCTAGCCACAGGATTTTGTGCACCCTAATATATACTATAAACACAATTGCATACAGTAAGACCCCGCTTAACGCTGCTTCGCTTAGAGCTGCAGTGCACAATGCAAGCAATCTCGGGGAATCCCACAATTCAAATAAAAGAACGTTAAACCGAAACAGAGAGCGTTAAGCTGGGTCTTACTGTACATATACACATCTATAACCAAAAACATACACAAAAAATATATACAAATAATTATACGCGCACAAATACATTTACACTAATACATACATAAACGTAATAAAATTAAAGTAGTCCTTAGTGTTTGAGGGAGCTTAATGCATCCGACTACGTTTGGAACCGTGATTTTGCAAAAGCGTATAAATGAATAATACTTATGATATTTAGTGTCACTTAGATTAGAAAATGTTTATAAAATTGTTTTAAGAATAGCATTACAACTAAAAAAATTATTTAAGTACAATATTTTGACAAAAAATGAGCATAGAATGACCCATTTTCAAAATATTCTCCTTTTGTGAAAAATACCTCTATTATAATAATATTTTGTCTGTATATAGCTCAGACCTTTGTACAGAGGCTCAACTAGAATTTTTGAAACATATAACTTAGAAGGGGGTTATCCATGTTTTACGACATCAGAAGTGAGAAGTTTTGAAAAAAAAACACCGATAATTAATTCAATTGGTAGTAACTCTGAAAATAATGTGAATTTTTCGAAAAAAATGGTTCAGACTCTCTGGAAAAGTGATTATATATAAGCAAAATATTATTATTTTAGAAGCATTTTTTATAAAAGGAGAACATTTTGAAAAAGGTTATTCTAAGCTAGTCTTTTATGATTTAAATACTGTATTTAAATCATTTTTTTTGTCAAAATGTCCTTAAAACAATTTTATACATGTATTCTAATCTAATTGACACTTAATATTATGAAAATTATCCATTTATGCGCTTTTTTTAAAATCACAGTTCCGAACGTAGTCGAATAGCTTAAAACTCAACTCTTCCATACGTTATTCTTTGATGCTTAAGACAGAAGTCTTAAGTACAACAATATTATTCCAACGTGATTCATGCATATAACAAACATTCTACAAATCATTAAGTCGTGTCTCTTCTTCACTTCAATCCGCTTGATATGACATCTTAATGCTCGTGCATCATTGTTTCGTGTTGCTGTCACACGCTCTTTCAATGTGTTCCGTGGAACACAACATTAATGTCAGAAATTCTTCAGCTCGGAGGCATCGACAGATTGGTAAGCAACCACTTAGAAAAATGATGGATGTTATCCGGTGACAAAGTGCGAAAGATAGTGAAGGAAATTAAGGAGCCGATGAAATTAAGAAGTTTGAAACCATCCATCACGTCAAGTTGCTTTAAGTGGCGAAGAAACGAAAGGATTTGGTGCCAAGGATGCATTAACCCATGAATTTAGGGCTTATATACTCGAGTACCACGTATGAAAATTACAAAAAAAAACTAGCATTGGTTTCAATTTTTTTTCTCTGGTTTAATTTAAACGTTATGTGAAGAATAAGCTCTTAAAGATTTTTAAAATATATGAAGAATTTCTTCGGAGTTTCAATAGGGTATTTTTTAATTTCCCAAGGTGAGTAAAGATAAAATGCTAGGGGGAAAAGTATATTGGATTTTGAATATTCAAATACTGGAAATAAAGCGGTACAAAAATTTATTCAGCTGCAATAATTCATTACATTTTAAGTATCGGTCGGCATATCGTATTATTCTATGAAACTATGCTCATTGACATAAAAATTTACCCACCAAGAAAAAGTCGCCAAAATGAAACGAAATATTACATATGTAAGTACTACTTTGATATAAGTAAATGATTAGAAAATAAAAGAAAAAGGATCATTTAATGTGTGCAGAAAAAAGTACAAATGAAAATAAGTTTTAGAACACTCTCTTTGACACCTCTAGCGCGAATGCAAGGTGTGATACGAATGGGCATTAAGGTATACAAATTCCGTATGTCCTGAGACATCTCACGTTCCACAGTTGCTGTAAACACACCTCTAGGTCGATATTAGGGGTGACCGTGTATCGTAAGCAATGCCTTCTCATATCATTTGTGGGAGGGGTGTGTCGCTGCAAAGCGAAGGCAGGATTGTGGCATTCACTACGGGGACTCCACACACGAACACGGTTGTCTGCACTGCTCTAATTGAATCTGAAAACGACCTGATTCCCGTTGCAGACCAATCCCGTCGTGTGCGACACCACTCCAAACGAAGGCATCGGTGGGTGGGTGTCATTGGTAGCGCACGTAATGGGTGCCGTAAAACCAGATGTCCTCCAACCAGGCGCCATGAGATGGTTCGGGAAGGCACAGGGTCCGTACTGAAGGTACTGCCTATGTCTGGACAGGGGCCAATGAGGCAGTTTGCTCCAAGAGTGCGTGAGGTATTATGTGACGACCTCTAGTGGCATTACGCAAGGTGCAATCACATTGCATTTCTAATCGTTTGCATATCTGTGCGACGTGTACCTTCAAGCCAAGTTTCGTTACGATCACACAATTACTTATTGCTGTGCAAATTGTTATGGAAATGAGTGTTTTTAAAGTGTATAATGAGAACTTAATTATAAGCTTAAAAATAAGTAAGCCACATTCTTCTCTTTTTCCCTATTTTATTTTTCTTAAAAACTGTAAGCATTAAAGTTTTATAATTTAGATTCAAAATAAGGCCGGATGGGTGGCATAGTTGGTTAGGCACTTGCCCTGTACGCGCAAGTTTGCGAGTTCCATCCCGTACCAAGTCGGTGAATTTTCATGATGCAAAAAATCGACAGCATCCATACCGTGTGAATACGCGGCATGTTAAATATCCCTAGAATGCCTTTTTGGCTTGAGTGCTCTCGGCAGAATTATTTCCAATGAAAATTTCCTCAGACGTCAAGGGACCCCTCTCAGTAGGTGCTGAAATTACATTGTGGCAATTGGTATCCACCAATATGATGCCACACTAAATAGTGTCACCAGATCCCGAGGATAGGATTAGGTCTGCAATGGCAATTACCAATCAGCAGCCCATTTGACAGAGAGAAAAAAGATTACAAAATTAAGAATGTAAAACCCAGATTTTTTAAAAATATCTAGGCACTATTCACAAATTGATAAATTAAAAAATTCATACTTACTATGAATAAAATATATAATAATTATGAATTTATAAATATAAAGGTATATGTGCAGCAGAAAATTATATATATATATATATATATATATATATATATATATATATATATTGATATATTATTTAAGAAATTAATTCCAATTGAAATATTTTGCCCAATTCAATATGTTTCGAAGACCAACATTTTTATTTTTTTATTAAGCTCATAAATGTAAGTTTTAACTAATTAATTTATTGTTTGTTGACGCGCGCGCGTCCCGCTTTAAATCAACTCAAAGGTTATTGGTGACGAGTCGGACACCTGAACTGGCATCTCACTTTCCGAACTTCCTAACCACGCCAAAGAGTGTGAGTGAGAGAATTTTAACGTCACACTCTATATATATTCTACTGCTCGAGAGCTTTTGGCGACGAACTTCGTAATTTTGAAACATGGTCAAGTGACGAAGACAAACCTGAGTTGGCCCACCCTCTCCTAACTTTTACACCTGACTAACGAAAGGATTTTTAAGTTTCGACATATTTAGTGTGCATCGGCTCTTTTGAACGGCGGGTCTTGACACGCCAGAAACGAGTCCATGACCTTGACCACTAGGCTACCGCAGCTGCACCATGCGAACGAGAGGATTGAGCCTCATGACATGCCAGAAACGAGTCCAAGACCTTGACCACTAGTCTACCACGGCTACACCATGCCAACGAGAGGATTGAGCCTCATGACACGCCAGAAACGAGTCCATGACCTTGACCACTAGGCTACCGCAGCTGCACTATGCCAACGAGAGGATTGAGCCTCATGACATGCCAGAAACGAGTCCAAGACCTTGACCACTAGTCTACCACGGCTACACCATGCCAACGAGAGGATTGAGCCTCATGACACGCCAGAAACGAGTCCATGACCTTGACCACTAGGCTACCGCAGCTGCACCATGCCAACGAGAGGATTGAGCCTCATGACACGCCAGAAACGAGTCCATGACCTTGACCACTAGGCTACCGCTGCTGCACCATGCCAACGAGAGGATTGAGCCTCATGACACGCCAGAAACGAGTCCATGACCTAGCTACCGCTGCACCATGCCTTAGCGGTAGCCGCTAGGTATCACTGTGGCTTGCTTTTGTCACAGGTTCGAGCCTAGTACCACACCCGCCAACGATGCACGTTAAATCTGTCGAGAGCTGAACCTAAAAAGGTGTCGTCCAGTTGACCATGGTTCAAAATTACGTGGTCCGTCGCCAAAAGCCCTCGTGTAGCTGAACAGTGCGACGTTAATATTCAACAATCAATCAAGCAGCACCATGCCAACGAGAGGACTGAACCTAAAAAATTTAGTTTGTATGAGCCTTTTACGCATTCGGTCTTCAGTGGCTCCAAGACTATATTCCATGTCTTGACAGAAGTAATACCGGCCATGACACCGAGATCACGTTTAACTCTTAAGGTATCCGACTACTTGCGACAACTTTTTTTTGAAAAAAAGGAAATATGGAGATCTTTTTGTGATTTTTATATTTATATAGTATATTTTAAGGAAAAATTCCTAAAATTGGTAAAAGAAAAAAAATTATTATTATTAAAATGGGAAAAAACTAGTAAAAATGTACGAAAAATTACATAAACGGGGCCCGCTCTCAACAAAGATTTTATGAACAAATTCTCAATTTTTCAATTTTGATGTGTTACTTTGTTATTCCTGTTTGAAGTGATCTTCACGATAAGAAATATTTTAATTTTTACAAAAACTAGAGCACTTTATCTAAGTCATTATACGAAATTGCTTAAAAAAACATTAGCTATATTCACATAAAGAGCTGCAAATTTTGAAATAAAACAGTTATTGATAAATCTGAAGATCAAAACACTTCTACTGTTATGCAAAACATAAGCAAAACATTTCAGCTAATTATTTTCAAAACTTTTTGAGCAATCGCGGTACCCGTTTGAGTTTTTCGAAAAAAACACGTTTCGCGTAAAACGCATTTCAAAGTTTGACATCTTGTGTAAAGTTATGGCATTTGTGCTTTTACTAAAACGCTTGTAGTTTTTGTTCTAGTGAAGGGAAAATAAAGTACTTGGTATTGTTATTAAGTTAATAAAATGGTCTATAAAATAAAATCATAAAATATTTTGCCAATTTTTGAAAAAAATCATGGTTTTAGGGTAGTCGGATACCTTAAGGATAAATAAAATAATGTTACTTGTGAAAAAAAAACTTTTTCAAAATAATCTTTTCATCGATATAAAATACAACAAACTTTTAGTGAATGAAAAAAGTATTATAACAATTACTAAAATATTTTGCCATCATAACATATTCAAATGCTAACTTTACAAGACGACAGAATTAATTGTAAGTATCAGAACTTTAGTTTAATATTTGATTTTTATCTTTATGTTCTTCAGCCAATTTAATAAAATATTTAAATGTTTTTCATATATACTTGTAAATAGTTTTTGTTACAGTCAAATAATATTTCCTGAAAAAATTATAAAATTAAAGCTTTAATTAAGTCTGCACTATTTAATTTATTTTTCAAAAAAAGTTATAGACTTTTTAAAGCACAAAAACACTAACAGTAAAAAAATGAACATCTTATGCTTTCAATTATCACAAGCTTTCTTCTAAGTATTTCTGAAACGGCGAACACCAGTGCTAGGTTCTTTCTATCGATGATTTCTTTAAATATACGGATATTTTTTAAATAAGAGTGTTTCTATTGAAAATAAAAATGAAAAAACAACACTTCAAATGTATAAAATCATCTGTTTTACGTTTTTGCGATCGCTACGAACTGCAGTTTAGAAAACTAACTTCTGCTTCAAACCCATCCGGCGAGGAAAACTACCTCATTTAGTGAAATTATCCTGGAAATTACAACGCTCAACGCATATTTCATTCAATTGCTTAAGCCTTCCGGGTATAAAGTCTCTATTTTCGGACGATTTTTACCCTTAAAAAATACTTAAATCGTTTCAAAAAAACTTTATAAAAAGCAATATATACACACACACACACACACACACACTACAATATATTTTTTCTTAATTCCATTTATGGTAATTTAAATTCGTTATGGCACTCTAAATAAAAATGATGCGTAATTTAAGCGAGTTCACAAAATTAAATAAGAATATAAGAATGGATTTCTAACGACATGGTTTCAATAAAAATGTATTTATGGTTAATGAATATGAACGTTTTTTTAGTAATGTAAATATGCAATTAGAATTGAAGAATTTATTATGAATACTTTTATCAAACCTACTGATTTATAACAGGTCCATTCAAGTCGCATTCTGAAGCAATGCGAAGAGTATCGGCGAAGGACCGCAACATTTTGAGCCTTGGTCAAGAGTGTCGACAACTCTCTAAACTTCGACTCAACACCAACACTATGCCTCGACAGATTTATCATCCATTAGTCCCCTCTATATATAGCTGTTCTCTCTTCAAGTTTACCAAGTTAAGAGTTAAAAATTTCAATTGGGCATTTCAAAGCACATTTAAAACTTTAGTGTGAATTAAATTAAAACAAGAATAAAAACTTTGATTAGAGCTAATTTAAAAGAATAGTAAATATTTATTTTTACAATTTCTTTTTGTTCTCAACATTCTCGTGATTTCAATGAGTAAGTGAGAATATATTAACGTCAAGTGTGAGTGAGTGAGTGAATATATTAACGTCACACTATTCAGCTACTCAGTGGCTTTTGGCGACGAACCTCATCATTTTGAACTATGGTCAAGTGACGAGAACGACACCTGAGCTAGCACTCCCCTCTCCTAACTACCTCACCACACCCATGGGAAGACGTTTGGGCTCTCGACAGGTTTAACGTACATCTCTTCCCTACACGACGGGTCTTTAGAGCCACTGGGCTTGAACTCGTGACACGCTGGCCACTAGGCTACCGCGGCCACGTATTAACGTCGCATAACTATAAAACAATACGAAGGCTGTTGGCAACGGATCTCGTAATTTTAAACCACGGTCAAGGGACGTGGGCGACACCCAAGTCGGATAAGTTTCCAAAGTACCACACCATGCCTCGACACACAACATCTATCTACATAGTAAATCTTCAGGGCACCAGGACCTGAACCCACGACTCTCCGGCCACATGATGCCGGCCGGTCCGAACTCCTCCATGACCCCATAAACTCTATGCTACCGCGGACACTTGTCAGTTCAAGATTCAATGGTTTAACTTTTCATTATTTGAAGTTAAATATACATAAATATAAAATGTTCTGATTAATGGCTTCACATAAATGAAGTCCTACACGCACTGAAAACAGTAATTGTACACCCTCTACATGTATTTAAATCATAATTTATGCACTTTTCTTAATAAAATCTGGCAAAGTTACTATAAAATGTCATAAAATTCATCGGAAGAACTTTGGAAAACTTCAACAAGTTCAAATTCCAAGGCCAACCATCGATCCATTTTGCGGAAGTATTTAAACGCAGTCATTTAGAACTGATGTTTTCCTGTGAAGACAAATTTCCGGTTCCGAAAATGCTATACATGCACTACACACTTCACAAAGTTGTTCCGCTGTTAAAACGTCTGCTTTCAAGTAAGAATTATAACTGAGAATGAACTTATCAATGAAATCTGCATTTAATTTTAAAAAAATTAAATTTAAAAAGTAATTTAAATATACGCTTTTGTTGCTTTTGAAAATAAAAATCAATGAAACACACTGATGTCAAAAATTAACGTATCCGACTAAAAATCAATAAAACACAACTGATGTCAAAAATTAACGTATCCGACTACGTTCGGAACCATGATTTTAAAAAAGCGCAAAAATGGATACTTTTCATGATATTTAGTGTCACTTAGATTAGAATATATGTATAAAATTGTTTTAAGGACTTTTTGGCAAAAAAAAATTATTTGAATACAATATTTTGGCAAAAAATTAACTTAGAATAACCTTTTTTCAAAATGTTCTCCTTTTTTATAAAAAAATGCTTCTAAAATAAAAAATATTTTGCTTACATAAACTAAAGACTTCTCCAGAGAGTCTGAACTATTTTTTTTTTTGAAAAATTCACATTGTTTTCAGAGTTACCACCAATTGAAATAATTATCGGTGTTTTTTTCTTAAAATTTCTCCCCTCCGTTGTCGTAAAACATGGATAAACCCACTTCTAAGTTATATATTTCAAAATTCTAGTTGATCCTCTGTACAGAGGTTTGAGCTATATACAGGTAAAATATTATTATAATAGAAGCATTTTTCAGGAAAGGAGAATATTTTGAAAACGGGTCATTCTATGTTAATTTTTTGTCAAAATGGTGCTTAAATAAGTTTTTATTGTATTAATATTCTTAAAACAATTTTAAATACATTTTCTAATCTAAATGATACTAAATATGATAAATATTATCCGTTTATACATTTTTGCAAAATCACGTTTCCCTAAGTAGTCGGATACCTTAAAGTTAAAAATTTTCATTTTTATAATTTTATTTTTTCTTTTGCGCAATATAAAATTACAATACCCCCAACATCAATTTTAAAACTTTTGTTTCATATAAAGCGTAATACTATCATTCAGTATCAGATAAACAATAAAAAAAGGGGAATGATAAAAAATTCAAAATGACAGTTATGTGATCTTCGAACTGTGTGGAATCCTGTTTCTTGAAGAAAATACCAGATGCATAAATATTGTTCCAAACATCTTTCTATCTGTTTAATACTTATAAAGCTCGGGGGGTTAAATAGGAAAATCAATCTTTATATATTAAACTCAAGGAACAAATTTATGACATCCAGCGGAAACTGGTCTTCCAGTTTGCATTTGGAGGAAAACCATGGCCTCCATTATTTTAGATACATAGCGATACTAAGCCTGTATTTTAATGCTTGGGCGAATTTCTTAGGCTTGCACACTCAGGAACATTGAAAATAGCGACACAAGAAGAAAGCATTGGATTGAAATGAAATTTAATACACATAATGACACAGATGAGAGATTCACTTGATCTCAAAAACAAGACAATTAAACGAATACAGGGTGTGCAACGACACAAATACTGGACAACTTCAATAGCGCGTTGGACCACCTCCAGCTGCAATACATGCCACCCCACGGTCTGGCATTGAGTTGATTAGACACTTTATGTTGTCCTGAGGCAGATGGGCCCACAAATTTTGAACAGCCAACACTAAATCATGTACAGAGTGACACGATGGCATCTGCCGTTTTAGCTGATCCCTCACGTGCTCTACAGGGGACAAATCGGGGGAGCGGGCCGGCCATGGAAAAGTCTGAAAATGACGTAAGAAGTCTTGAGCAACTCTTGTTGTATGCGGACGAGCATTATCTTGCTGGAAAATTGCCCATGGGAGACCATTTAGGAAAGGTCCTACATGGAGTCGAAGAATATCATCAACGTAACCTTGGCCCGTTAAGGTTCCACACATCACAATTAAAGTGGACCGGCTATCATAGGCTATGGCCCCCAGACCATTACACCAGCTGTGCGGGCAGTGTTACGTAGAACAGTGTGGGGGAATTGCACCGCTCACCAGGGTGCCTCCACACCCGTACACGGTTATCATCTGTCCCTAAAACAAACCGGGATTCATCACTAAACACAACCTTTTGCCAATCTGTGACATTCCACATTGATCTGGCTTGGCACCACTGTAGACGCAGTTACCGATGTTCCGGTGTTAAAGGGAGTGCACGGAAATGGCGTTTGGATTTAAGATTTGCTTCTGCTAGGTGTCTGGAAATTGTTTGTGGAACAATTGCTACGCCTACGTCTGCTCGTATCGTTGAACGAGTCACTTCGGGGTTCACAAGTGCTTGCCGCACGATCCTTCGATCTTCTCTCCTCGTGGTCTTCCTGTTCGCTCCAGATTCGGTTTTCCACGCGTGGGTACCTTCTTGTGTCCACTGCTGCCAACAATTTCTAACGGCACACTCCGAACGATCCACCTGGCCAGCAATATGGTGCGTCGACCAGCCTGCAGTTTTCTTCCCGACAATCAGGCCTTCTCTCAAACTCGCTTAACTGTGAGAAATGTCTCTTAGCACGTTTATTTGGCATGTTTCGCTTACCAAAGTCTTCTTACTATCGGCGGGTAATCGTCCCGTTTATGAATCTTCGAATTTGCGCTGGCTTATATAGCACCCACTTCCTGATTGTAACGTCACCTCGGTGTGTATGAGCATGCGCATTGGCGCAAAACTTGGATCATTTGCATATCACATTACGCTGTACTTATTTGCAAAGTTTCGCGATTATACTTAGCTTCCTTCTTGGGTCGCTATTTTCAATGTTCCTGAGTGTATATAGCTTAAGCTCCTTACAATGCGTTAGAATTTAACTTTTCAATAGATTATTCAATTAAAGGAAATGACGTCCTTGGGTACCAGCTTAATCAGTCATATGCATAATATGGCTAAGGAGTTCTATCTAAACTGGCAATGATAGTAACAAATTCAGTGCATTTTTTTCTGGCTAAATTGACTACAGAGTGTGTGACGGGCGGATCGCGCTTTCCAGTGATTGTCTTCTTGAGTTCTTTGGGGTCGGAAAAGGCAAATTATTTCCAACCAAATCCAGAACCGAAGCGTGATTATGCAAATTAAGAACCTTTTAAGTAGCAGAAGTTTAGCGTAAGCAGTGTGGTCTTTTGGGAAGTGATTATGCTAGTTTGTGTTTAAGCGCGCAAGCTAAAGTAAGAGAAGTTAGCTGAGTTTCAAGAGTTTAGTTATTCGTGCAAGTGCTTTCAAGTCAAAGTGGATACCATTCCACGCGAGATAAAGAAAAATCTTTTAGGATCCGAGAGAGTTGCTGCTACCCAAAATATAGAGGTACGATCGTTCTATTAACTACTAGGAACTGTGTATATACAGAGGTTAAGAGTAGCCGGTAAAGTTAAATATAGTGGTCAGGTTCGCGCTTATTTGGTAATACGTATTGTGTGTTTCTTCACTTCAGGTCCAATAAGTTTAAATATATATATTGTCATTGTATAGTGTTTAAGTTAAGGGGACATAGTACCTTTAAACCTTCAATTTATCGATTTCTCAAAAATATTTTTAAAAAATAATTTGAACTGTTTGGAACATTTTTTTTAAAACAAACCGCGTCAAAATCCGATAATTATTACGTTCTGTACAAGAAAAAATGTAAATGTCTAAAGAGACTTTGCTCTTTAAATGGAATGTAAACAAACCACACCTCCTAAGTTTCGCTTTCGACCGAGAATATATTATTGCATTTTTTTCTTAAATTTTCAATTATATTTATAACTGTCTTTTGATAGAAGAAGTATACCTACAACTCAACACATTTCTAATTCAAGCAGATGTTTATTTACGTTTGTATTTCTACTGCGTTGTTGTTTTTGCTTGCTAAAGTCTGCCTCGTGTCATAATAGTTTTCGAGGTAAACTCCTAGGAGAGCCCCCACCCTTGGCGCCAAACCGGAAAAAGCGCCAAGCGAAAACGAAATGGCGCCAAGCAAACCCGACAACGGTGACAAGTAAATATAGCTGTATAAGATGGACGCGCAATGAAAATATATGTAAACAATACAGAAACTTAACATTTAAGATAAAAAATATAACAACAGCACTTACTTTCTTATTGTTGATCCTTCCCAAATGGAGGGTAAAGTGTAACAACTGCTTTTAAAAAATTCTGGAACGTCTCGTCGCTGAGTGAGTGATCGCGAGAGCGCCGCCATAAATACTCAGCGAGGTAATGGTCGAACATGCCTTCTGCGTGGCTGGTGTGATTACGGAGAAAACGTTTTATTGCCGATTAACTTACTATTGGAAAACCACGAATTCTTTCTTATACTTCTGCAAACATCATGCGTATTCATACCTTTTTTTTTCGACATCTCCATTCAAAGCCATCCCAAACAACACTCGTTCGTTCATTTAATCCCATTTGCTCATTACATTTAGGACATTCATAACTTGAAGCAATTAATCCTTCTTTCATACACCATTCAATCATCTCTTTCTTGCCTCTAGCATTCAATAACGTAAAAAATTCTAACGTGTATTCACTTACAAGCGCAGCCATACTTTCAACCCGGTGCCCAACAAAATGAAATTTGAAATGCGCGCCCACAAATGACGAAAATTCTAGAAAAAGTTAGGGTTGCCATATGTTGTATTTAAAAGCAAGGTTACCATGACGGCGCAATTATCGCCAACCAAAGTAATTCGCGCCAAGGGTGGGGGCTCTCCTAGGAGTGAACCGTTTTCGAAAAAGTATTGAGTAACCATTAATTTTTTCATTTGATTATCCATTTTTGTGCATATATAAATATGAGTAGTAAATCCGCTAGAATATCTACGGATTATAGAAGAAAGAAGCGACGTTTTTGTGGGAATCAACACTCCAAAAACAAAACATTAGAGCCGGTAGCTGTCGATGTGACATCTGCTTCATCTAAGAAACTGTGTTTAGATAGTGATTCCTATCAAAGCATCTCCAATGAAAGTAAGGGGTATCGATTAATAAACCTGGATATATTTTTTAAAGAAATTTCAAAACATTTAGTATGCTTTTACTGTGGCTCAAAAGCAGAGCTGAAGGAAAAGGTTCTGTTTGGATTAGTATCAGAATTTTACATTGATTGTAATTCATGTGCTATGCAATCAACTTTTAAAAGTTCACCGGTGTTCTAGTCAAGTAACCATGACTATGAAATAAACACCCGGATTACATATGCTATGCGTACACTAGGGGTTGGTCTATGTGGAATTAAAACTTTTTGTTCGGTGATGGATTTGCCTCCACCGGTTTCACAAAAGTCCTATGATAGGATTTTAAATAATATAAAATCAGCCAGTTCCATTGTAGCTGTTGCTTCGATGAATAAAGCGGCTAAAGAAGAGGTTGCAGCATCCGAAACAAATGAAATTTGTGTTAGTGGTGATGGAACTTAGAAAACTCGGGGCCATACATCTCGTATTGGTGTATGTAGCATTATTGGAGATATAACTGGTAAAGTTATTTATGTTGGAAGTTTTATCATCATATTGCAAAGGCTGTGATCGGTGGAAAAGTCTAAAATATGGAACAGCATATCAAGAATGGAAAAAAAGCCATGAACCATATTGTGTCAAAAATCATTCTGGTTCTTCGAATAAAATGGAAGTGGAGGGAACGAAGAGAATTTTTAAACGATCATTATTGGAACGAAATACCAAACATGTGAAATATATTGGTGATGGTGACACTAAAACATTCCCAGAGCTGCAAAATACGGTGTCGTACAATTTAGAAAAAATTAAATGTGTTGGACATATACAGAAGCGAATGGATGCCAGACTTCGTAGGCTGAAATTGGTGAATCGTGGAAAAAAACTATCAGACGGCAAAAGTATAAGTGGAAAAAATCGCCTAACGGATAAATTAATAGATAAATTCACGACATACTACGGAAATGCTAGACGTGAGAACTGCAGATCCACAGATGATATGCGTAAATCCATTTGGGCCATTTATTGCCATTACCGCTCAACAGATGAAGAACCAATGCATTACTTCTTCCCGGTTGGTGCATCCTCATGGTGTAGTTACCAAAAGGCGAAATCCTCAGAAAATACATCATACAAACATAACAGTATTGTGCCAACCTCTGTTATGGATGCAGTAAAACCAATATTTGCAGAATTATCCTCACCTAAGTTATTGAAAAAATGCTTAGGGGGAAAGACTCAGAACTCAAATGAGTCTTTCAACTCGACGGTATGGAAATACTGCCCGAAAACATCAGGATCTTCCAAGATAATAGTTGATGTTGCAGTGAATGAGGCAGTAGTAATGTATAATGATGGAATGGCTGGTCGTTTGGATATTATGAAACATCTGGGTTGTAAATTAGGGCATTTTTCTGTCACTTATGCCTTTCAGTCTGATAATGCTCGAATAAAAGAAGCCGAAATGAAGTCTAGGTCTTCAACATTAGATGCTCGTAGGGCTTTGAGAATGCGAAAAAAAACCATGCATGAGCATTTTGTTGAAACAGAAGGTGTAACGTATGAAGCGGGTGCATTTTAAGTATTAAATAATTGTATTTTCTTGTATAAAATTACATTGCATTGTTTAAACGTGAGTTTCTCAGTTTCTATTTTTCATACTTTCCCGCAAGATTAAAAAAAAATTTGATTGTAGAGTTCTATAATTAATTTTATATGGATATTTCACTTGTTGTTTTTTATTCTGTGAACCTCAAATTTGTTAATGGAATGAATAGATTTTATTTTATAACATGATAGATGGGAAAAAAATTACTTATTATGAATTTTATGATTCCTAATTTTTTAATTTTTTTAAATGTGGTAGAAATTTAAAATTTGAGGTTTACAGAATAAAGACTTTATTTAGCTTTAATTTGGTACATAAATGAAGATTCTACAGTACATCTTTCAAAAGTTATCTTGCGGGTAACAGAAGGTAAGTTTTTTTTTAAAATTTTTGTATGCATATTTTGTGTTCTTAAAAAAATTTTATCAATTTAAAAGCAAAAATTGATTAAGTATTTTAAACTTTGAACTGTTTTGTATAAATTATAAAAAAAACCCATAAGAATATGGAAAAATCATTGATTTATGTTGAATCGAAAAAGTATGTCGAAATGTACAATTTTTGGTTTCGAAAGGTACTATGTCCCCTTAAGATCTTAATAAAGAGACTATCGTCTAGAGTAGAGACAGACTATCCTCTGGAGGGAGTAGAGACAGACTATCCTCTGAAGTAGAGACTGACTAGAACGTTCAACATAGAAAATCATTTTGATCAAGCCTTCTGGGACAAAAACTAGGGGTTAACCCAATTTCATGTAGGTTGACTGTCTAGAAAGGTATTTGTGTAACCTAAGAATGACTAATTTGAAGACTATGGCGAAAAAAGAGAGGCCTGGATGAAAACTTTTGAGAAGACCCAGGTTCACCTAGGGTCAAGCTATTGAAGAAGAGACAGACTACCATCTGAAGATGATACAGCGAGTGAATGAATATTTAGTTTTATGGCGCAAAAGAGAAATAGAGACAAACTGTTATCATAAAAGTAGAAATAGACTAAACTTCAAGTAGAAACATCACCAACACTCAACGCAACAGGGAAAATATAACAATTAGATTAATAGCTGTAAAAATAATCTGCTAAAAATTCCTTTCGAAAATTACCTCTTTTTGAAAAAAATGTGCATCAATACATCTCATTTGATATGCAACCAGAGAAGACAGGAATTAAAGACCTTAATAACTGGAATGGCAGAGAATTCGTTTCTGGATGAATTGTGTAATCATGTCTCGGTGGAGCTGCAGATAGACAATTTAAATCTGTCCCAAGAATCCAAACACTAATATTAGGGTATAAAAAGCGTCATTTCTTTCTCCGTAAGTTCTCATAATTGCACATTTCATTTAACAACAAACGTGAAGAAAAAAGATCTTTAAACTAGACCATTATTTTTGTTTCTTATAAGTTCAATATGACATTTTCATGGAATTATGTCATTATTTGCACGTGTGCTGCTATTTTCTTCATTGACTCATCGTCCCGTGACTTACGTAATAAATCTGAAGATTACACAATACTCCATAAGCATTAAAATTTTACATTTTTAACAACTAGAAGTATATCACAAAATTGTTTCACTGCCTTTATTGATTGGCCGTAGTGAAACTTGTTTTACAGAATGTTTCCCATCACGTAATAGTTATGTTGAATGAGTAGGAATAGCAGAAGTGAAATGTTTGGTGAAATTTTCCATTTTTATGAATCAATTATTAAACTTAAGTCGCCAAAAATGAAAACTATCACCAATAACCTAATATCTTTAAATGCGTCTAAAGGTTAAAATACATCAAGCTCTAGAAAAGATAGTGAAGAGAAATAAAAAAGCAAGAAAAGGAAGAAAAAATAAATGTTCCTTCGGATATTTTGAAACAAATACTATTGTCTTGATTCATTTTAAAACATATAAGATTAAATTAGTTGAATATTTTTGTGCTCTATTATTGTGTACTGAAAATTGCATCCAATGTGCCAGAAGATCACTAATCAATATAAACAGCGACTGAATAAGAAATATAATCTCGGAAGCAAATATATGCCTTTAAAATTGAATTACAGAATATTCGAGAGAGAGAGAGAATCACTTTTGGAATCTTCTCAAAGACGTCAAAAGCACATATATTCGATTTTTTTTTTTTTTTTTTTGTGCTCGCATAGTGTACAAGGTGCTTGAAAAGTATGACAACAAAGAGCAAACTGCTTTAAAGAATTTTTTTTTCATATAGATTAATATTTGTAATTGATAAATGGAAAACTGAATTTATTTCGACAAATTTATTAACGGTAATTAATGTTAATAACTAAGACTGGACGGGAAAAGGGGGAGGGGTTACGCTATTGTACAAATTATACAACTGTTCATGCTCATTACTTAATTGAAATTTACAAGTATTATGAAGTTCTCTAAAGTATTCCTAACCAAGAATAAATGCATTTGAAAAAATATACTGGCACCATCTGTTGCAGCTAATTTCAGTTACGTTGAAAATTTATTACAGCATCATGAAAAACTTTGAGAGAAAAGAGTACAAATATTTAAAAAGAAACCGAGAGAGTGTTCATTCAAGTCGCGCATTTTCAAGCAACATGAGGGTTACTGGCAACGGGCCTCATGATTATGAACGATCAAATAACGAGGGCGTCACTTGGGCTGGTGGACATTGATCTTCGACAGATTTAACGTACATTAATCCCTCTGCTAAGGGAGTTTTTAGTGATACCAGGATTCAAGATATGGAACAAAAAACACCGTCCACGAGTTCGGGTCCATAACCACTTGGACGCTGCGGCTACCCTTATATTCTCTGTAGACGTTTAACGGTAATATATATTCAATTCTCAATAGAAATAAAAATTATTAAAATAATTAAAATATTTTTTTAAATAAAAATTAAAATAAATTCATTAATAATCCATTTCAGGGCGATTCATTTTTAAAGTCACATTGCATTTTAGTATATTTTTCTGAAATAAAACTTTATCATATAAATTGGAAGTCTTCATACTGCTTCCGAACAACACTATTAATAATGTTTAAATACAATTGGCCTCACTTGGAACTTTTTTAAAGTTATTATTTTTGTATACAGTATGTAGCGGTTCCTATATATAAGCCAGTAACAGTCTCCGGAAAGAGGTGATCACTTTTGTCTTGTGGTTAAGTTACTCGGCTTGGGATCCATAGATTGCGGGTTCCATCCCTGATATTGGTGACCCAGGCTGAAAAGAAAAACGCAAAACCTTCTGATCTGTAGTGGCGCCATCTACCCTCAACAACAGCAATTCACGTCGCCAAACCCCCTTGACGCATCAACAAAAGTCGTCAAACGCACTTGACACAACAACTCACATGCTACACACACTCGCCATAACAAATATATTTTTCGTTCGTCTATCCACCGACTCACTGGTGGGAGAGTAGTGTAGCGGTTTCTATATAAAAGCCAGTAACAGCCTCCGGACAGAGAAGCTCACTTTTGTCTAGTGCTAAGTTATTCAGCTTTGGATTCATAGATAGCGTGGGTTCCATACCCGACACAGTACATAAAAACCATGTATTAATTTAGTGCCTACCATAAGAGTCCCAGAATATATCTAATAAAAAAATATTTTTCCCAAAAAATTGTCTACTAATAATATTTTCCAGTTTTTATATAAAAGAATTCTAAGAAATATCTCATATCGTCTTATCTATGAATGTTACAGAGAGTCTGGATAAAATTCCAGTTCGATTGGTAGTTTCATTTTTTATTACCATCACAGTTATATTACTATTATAATTGGATAAAGCATTTTATTTGCTGTTAGAAGCCAAACAAAAATTGATAGTTGAATAAAATCTCGAATTCTTGGAACCAATATTTATATTGAGTTTCAAATATCTTCTACGAAATTTCTAGTGTTTTGTTTATTGAAGTGGTACAATAGACGGTCGTTAAGAAATACTTTTCATAATAAGAAAACTCTAAGGACTCCAGACCGTACATGAATATAACCAACACTTAACTCGATATAAGGAAATATTTCATAAAAATTCACTGAATACAAATATTTATTTGAAAGAAGACAATTGGATGGATGTAGTTATTAAGTACTTTGTTTTTATATTCATTTCTATTCGCGACTCAAAATAAAGAAATAAAAAAATCGAATGAAAATTTCATATTAGAAGATATCTTTTTGAGTAATAAGAAATTCCTGTCAAATAAACACAAATTTATAAGACATTAATAAAATAAAACAATAATAGCATTTTTTTAAACTTTTTTTAGTATGCCCTTTCAAAATAAAGAGTAAATTGTATCGATATAAAAATAATATTCAAAAAAATGAGAAAAACTGAGTTACAGTCAAACTGCACGAGGACTACACAATTTTGAGCTAGCCTACGAGGACTACACCTCCCCTAACTCCCACACCAACGGGAGGACGTTTGAGCCTCAATCATCGGATACACAGCGAGTCTTCAGAGGCACTAGGTTCGAACTCGTGGCACGCTAGCCGCGAGTTCAAAACCTTGACCACTAGGCTATTACGGCCACCTTAAAAACTTTGTGAATGAACCTAATTGCAGTGAGTGAGTGAATAAAAATGTTGTCCTATTCAACAAAACAGGGGCTTTTGGTGACGGACCTCGTAATTTTTAACTATGGTCAAGTCATGATGAGGACATATGAGCTTGCACTTCCTTCTTTTAACTTCCACACCACACCAATGAGGGGACGTTTCAGCTACACGGGAGCTTTTGGCAACGGACCTCGTAATTTTAAACCATGATCAAGTGACGACGATGACATCTGAGCTGGCACCTCCCTCTCCTAACTTTCCCACCGCACCAACAGGAGGACGTTTGAGCCTCAACGTCATCGGATACACAGCGGGTCTTCAGAGGCACTAGGGTCGAGCTCGTGGACGCTAGTCACGAGTCCGTGACCTTGGCCATTAAACTACCGTGGTCATAAACTTATGTGGAAAGTATATTCAAGTTTTAATATTCGGATGTTTCTCAGAATTCATGTTATTTAAAAAGGACTCGAGATGCTGCAATTTTTTTCTACAGAGTTCATCCCTAAACTCACCAAACTTTGTCGTTAGAGCTGTAAAACAGTCACCCACAGTGATGAGTGATAAAAATTTGTGTATAACTTTTTTTCCCTTTAAAATTAAGTGTACCAGAAAGTCTTGTCCTTTCCGGTAACAAGTTTCAAGTTTTAAGTTCCGGAAAGGTTTCATTCAGCTCAGCAAACCATTTTGTAACATATTTGTTACGGTGAGATAACATATAATCAAATTCAAAAAGTGTGGGCTGCATCTACCCGATGCTGGGTGGTGTAGATTTTCTAAAATAAGTTCCAGAGAAATTAGTTAAATGCTTCATTTACACAGCGCAAGGCAGTAGAGAAGACTTTATTCTCTACCTGCACAAGTTCGGAGTGTCCGAAAAATGGTTAACATCATAGGGATGAGGGCGTGAGGTCACTCCACCCCAACGCCACTCAAAGCACGGCTATTTTCACAACGATATTCGAAGACTAGGATTGTTGTGAAAGTATACGAGATGGATAATGTATACATACGTGAGAAGAATTTGAATGATCGGGTCATCCTATGCCCATCCCTGCTTGCACGGAACAAAATTGAACGGGATGATGACTGGGGATGAAATATGGAAAATCATCGTAAGGAAAAAGAGCCCACTGTGAACCCGGAAAATCTACCGCCTTTAACCCGGAGTTGAGCCCGAGTGAGTGAGTGAGTGAGTAAATATTAACGTCACTTTGTTCAGCTAATCGAGGGCTTTTTGGCGACGGACCTCGTCATTTTGAGCCAATGTCAAGTGACGAGGACGACACTTGAGCTGATACAACTCTCTCCTACCACACAACACCAACGGGAGGACATTTGAGCTCTCGACAGATTTAAGGCTGTTTTCGGTTAATGTTAAAGAATAGAACCTGAATTTGGAATATTTTTCAGATATAAAAGAAATGAAAAATTAATATGATATTCTGGCTTCACTATCCTTTAGAGAGCAGCATTTTTTATCATACTTCCTATTTTTAACAGAGTTGATTCATTTTTTCTGGCATAAAATGTGTTTCGCATTTTTTATCATATACCGTAATGTTAAAGGGGCTTTGCCTTCGCGTATTAAAACAAAGAAGAAAGTATTCACGGAATATTTTGAAATTTTTAAGAACAGTTTATTGTTAACAGAGATACGAGTTATAATACTGCAAAATTTCCATGGAAATTGTGATCATTTTTCTGTCGGAAAATATGTTTCGCGTTTAGTTAGAGCTCTCGTACTTTTATCGAAGACAGCCTTACAAGGCTTTCCTACTCGGCTGGTCTACAACAGTGCTATGCTCAAATTTATGACATGCCTGCCACAAATCTGTTACCTTGACCACTTGGTTACCACGGCCATGTGCGTTGAGCCCAAGAAAGAGAATGCTGTGTATATGGTAGGGTGTTTGAGGACCCATACATTTGGGGCTGTAGAAGAGGACTGCGATGTCCTATAGAAGGGACATACTGCTTCGTGATAATGCCAAGCCACATGCTGCTTTGGGAACTAGTCAGAAACTTGTAGGCAAAGGCTGAGAAATTATATCATTCCATCAAATTTTCTGAGCCTAGCACATTCTGTGATTATCATTTAGTTATGTCCTTACAAAAGTATTTTCAGGGTAAAAAGTTCAAAAGCGAAGAAGCACAGGCTTAATATTTTACCTCTAGGGATAAGGCTTTTTTTAAAAAAATGGGGTGCACAAGTTGCCATCACTCTGGCAAAAGGTTATAAATAATGATGGGAATTATATTATATTCAATAAATTTTAATCAAGATATGGAAAAATTAATTTTGTTTTATTCTAAAAACGATAGTTTCCAGTAGACCTAATTTAATTTGACAAAACATTTACAAATTTTTATGTAACTACTACATTAATATTTATGCTAATATTCTATAAAATTGTTTTAATAAGAGCTTCCATCTTATTAAAACAACTTTGTACAAAGCCCTCAAGGAAAGTTACAGTTAACTACACCCTGAAAACTGTTTTTTATATATCACTAATGAAAATTTATTGGCGACCGACCTCGTAATTTAGAACCAAAGTCAAAACACAAGGATACCTGAGCTGGTATCCTGCTCTCTCTCCACCGCGCCAGCGTGAGGACTTTGGAGCCCCGACAGATGTGATGTCTATTAGCCCCTAAACACCGCTTGCCTTGTGGGAATTTAGGAATTAAATAATACAGTGGGATGTTATTTTCAATTTATGGATACTGTTCCCAAAATTTATTGTGTAATTCTAGTATGACAATAATTGAACAGTGAAATCGAAATATATATATATTTCCAAATTACGTTACGTAAAAAATATTACTTTTGTTTTGTACTTTTTAGATTCTATTTAAAAGTTCTTACTTGAGAAACTATTTCATCACAAGAAACTAAGAAATAAAATTAGAAAAAAAAGTTGTGTTAAAAAGTCACCACCACACAAACACACAAAAAAGAACTGTTGATAAATAAAAATGGACCACTCTTCCCCTAATTTATAAATATGAGCTCGTTGATATCGTAATTGAGTGACCTTATCCTCTCAATTATGGATATCCGTGGAGTATAAACGCCGTTTAAGGAATCCTGTTGATAAATGCGCGACAACATTTCGGCATTAGCTTCGCCGGGTCTTACTATATATTTTCTTGGTTCTTGCGTTCGGATAAATGACAATAAAAAACAGGAATCACGGGTGCGTTATAGAGTAAGTCAATTAACCTAACCCTCTTATTTGTGAGAGTTATAAAAGGATAGAAGATATAGTAACCTATATATATACCAATAAAGAGCTCAGGTTTCTTTTGTTTCAAAGTAAAAAAGGTTTATCTGCTGAAGAAATTCAGGTTTTTTTATTCTCATTTATAAATTACATTATTTTATTTGCTATTTTCATTTTATAGCAATAAAATTAGATTTTTAATGCTTTTTTTCAGAATATGCAAATAATATACATATTTAGGGGGGAGTTAACTAATATTAAGAATTGAATAATTGGCAAGAATTACGTTTAAATAGTGATAAAAAATATTGTTGATCTGATATAATGTCATGCAGAAAGCTTCGCTAGGATTGTTGGTTGATTAACTTTTTATGAACGTCACACTCTATAACAGTGGTCCCCAACTCCCTGGCGCGAACCGGTCCGTGGGTCGAATGGTACCGAACCTCCTAAGGCACAAAAATTATTTCCATTTTTAATTACTGTGGTGTATTTCTCTCGGATTTATGCATCTTCCCATGGAAATCGTTTTATATTCATTTTTTGGTATAGCTATTTTACTCTGAAGGTATATTTGAATACAATCAACGCCCCCTTCCCCCCTCTCAGCGGGCCGTGGTAAAATTATCAAATGTTGACCGATCCTTTACGATAACAAGTAATAGAAAAAAAAATTTAAGTCAATTCCTACTTCGGTTAACAAAGATAAATTTTATTTTAGCTACTTTTTATTAAATAGTTACAATTAATATAAATATGTATATACATATGAAAGAATCACAACATTAAGTGGTCATTAATTTTTATTAATTATCTTTTAAGTATCGTATTGTCATCCAAAACAATAATGTCTATAAAATTTCAGTTCAACTGAATGCTTTCAAACGTGAGAAAAAAATCTTTAAAGTTTTGATCCGAGTCGCTAAAAATGAAACCAACGGAGCTGTATCTGTAATTCTTTAAATAATTAGTTTCAGTCAATTAATTATAATTAAATTTTCGTATTTTTACCCAAAACAATAGTATACAGAAAATTTCAGCTCACATGAGCGCTTTAAAACGTGAGAAATAAACCTTTTCAAGTTTTGACACAAGTCGCCAAAAGAGTCGCCAAGTCGCCAAAAATGATACCAACGTGACTGTATTAGTAATTCTTTAAATAATTAGTTTTAATCAAACAATTTTAATTAATTATAATTAAATTACCGTATTGTCATCCAAAATAATCATGCATATAAACTTTTAACTTAATTGAGCGCTTTAAAATGTATTTTATTAACAATTGAAAATTCCACCAAGATAAATAAATATATAGAGAGAGTAAGCTAATAGTAGGAATTAAAAAAGGTTGGGAAGCGCTGCTGTAAAGCAACACGAGGGCTACCAGCGATAGAACTGATAATTTTTAACCTGTGTCAAGTGACGATAACCGTAACAATCAGCCGCCACTAACATGTCTTAATAATTTTTTTTGCTTTCTTACCTTTATACTTCCTTTGAATCATTATCTACTGTCTTCTATGTTGTTATTAATAAATCGTTTTGTTATGTTAAAATAATTACATTAAATACCACACATAACACTATGTAATATTAAACAGTACTAGTTTTTGAATGTTTAGAAGTTAATTTTTTTAATGCTAGGGTACTTTAGTAAAATTACAACAATGTAAAAATATCCTTCATACATCACATACTTTTGTAATATTTAGACTAAAGTTCATAAAAATTAATGTCATGTCATTGTTTCGCTTAAGTATGAATGAGACTTGTGAGCGTTGTGATAATTGTTCATTTTACCTAACTTCTTCCATTAAAGAAATAAAAGTTAAATAGCCCAACATATAAAATGGAGAAAAATAATAATGGTGGTGATTTTAAGTTTAAGAAAGTAGATATTTTGTACAAAATATTGTTTCATTTTGGTAGATTTGCATTATATTATTTAGCAGCTCTCACAAAATGGCTTTCATTCATTGTATAAATCTTTTTTGAAGACACAGTAGTATATACGAAAATACTATTCAAAAGAGATCATTTTTTTA
The DNA here is from genome assembly GCA_019973935.1 of Trichonephila clavipes. NCBI lineage: Eukaryota > Metazoa > Arthropoda > Arachnida > Araneae > Nephilidae > Trichonephila > Trichonephila clavipes. The sequence continues at coordinate 252,626 of BMAU01007986.1, forward strand.
GAAAATCGAGTAATGTAGCTTCAAAATATATTTTCACAAACATGTACAAATTAACTTTTCTAGCAAACACCTAATATTAAAATGTAACAAAACATCTCCAGTAAAATTTATTATGTAGTAATAAATAAAAGTAGAATATGAAAACCCCCATAAAAGAAAATTAAACATCATGCTTATAAAGGAAGCATGAATTTATTAAGCTCTTTAAGAAAACACACATTCTGACGTTCATTTTAAATGATTCGTTGATGTTATAATGAAGAGTCTCATATCAAATTGAGACGAGGCTCTGAATTCTTTTGTGGTGTAGTGTGGAAGTAAAGATAATGACTACAGAGGTAGTGATTGTATCTTTTTCATTCAAATCGAAAAGAAGTGTTCTGAAGAGATAACAAATAATCTTAGAGACAAATATAAAAAAAACATTTAAACCAACTATTAACAGTTTCATTCAAGGAATATAATGTTACAAAAAAAATTTGAATTATAACTTTTTCTCAGCCAATAAGGTATTGCCGAGGGCCAAACGGTTTACAGGGAAAGGAGATAATACTTCTGTCAATAATAGTGAATAGATAAGGATGAACTTGTTGACAAATCTGACCGCCAACTCTTAATAAGTAGCCCAATTTGGTGACCAAAAAAGGGCTGCCGAGAGATATATCAAGAAGTTTCTAGAATGATTATTTCATGAGATACCTTTCGAGAATGGCAGGTACGGGAGAGTTCGGCCTTACAGTCTGGTGCAGATTGTGCAACAAATGGCTAATGTTCTATTTATAATTATTTATAATAATATTGGGATATTTTTCTATCCAGAAAAAAGCATTTCATGTTTGGCAATTTATTAATGTATTACACATCACGGATTTCGTCAAATATTGACAGAAATGTTTCATGGTTTAACATAGAAGACAAATTTATTATACTTACAAAAGTGTAAAGACTTTTACTTTCAGATCACTAGCACCAAAATTACAATCGTTTTAGAAAAATATGTGCCCCTTCCAGCATGTAGTTACTATTTTTTTCTTAGAAAATTTAACTTTTAGAAAGGTTTATTTAAATGTTTTTTTTTTAATTTTTAAGAAGTCTCAGGGTGTTAAATTTCTCTAGAGGTATGAAAATATTAACAATTTTCAAACAGGCATAATTTTTTTTAAATTTAAATTAAATAATTCGAGTCTTTTACACATTATTTGTAAAGGAATGGGGTTTCAGAAAATTATAAAATGTTTAAAATATAATCAAAATTTTAAAAATTATAAGTACATGAAAATAAGAAACTTTTCTATAAGAAATATTTATTAAGTTTTACGTCGTGCATGCTATTTTCTAAAATAGTAGCTTTAATTACTAGCTCTAAGTTGATTAATAAAGTTAAAAGTATTCTTATTGCACTGTAGTTATTTTTTATATAAATAGAATAATAACTTACATATTTTAATAAATAAAAATACATTTTTTAAAAATATTTAAAAAATGGCAATGTTTTACAAATATTTTGAAATACAAAAGATATATAATACTAAAATTAGGTAAGACTTAAAGAGTATGATTCATTTTATAATTCTATAAAGTTTTATATACATCAGAGGCTACTATTTTAGAAAATAGCGTGAGCAATGCAAAAAATACTTAATATTTATCATAGAGTTTTCACATGCTTGTGAGTTTTAAAATTATTATTATATTTTAAGCATTTTAAACTTTTTTTTAACCCCATTCTTTTATAAATAATGTGTGAAAGATTTGAATCATTTAATTTAAATTTAAAAGAATTACACATGTTTGAAAATTGTTTACATTTTCAGACTTCTAAAAAAATTTAACACCTCTAAGATTTCTTAATATTATTTTTAATATTTATGGTAGTACTAAAATTGTTTTGACCTATTCTTAAAAACAGCTGCATTTTTACAAAAAAAAAAATTACAACCACTTCATATTTGTATCAAGTGTTCTCTTTCAGGGTTTTCATATTGAACCTAAAAAATATTTTATTTTTTTAAAAAATTTATAAATCTCTTACCTTTTAAGTCATTTAAAAAATAAACAGTAATGTAGCGTATAAATGTTTAAAAAATCAAAAATTCGATTATAGACATTTTTTTCAGAACGGGCCCAAGCAGTTTTTTTCTCATTTTGAAAAAAAAAAAACTTTTTACAGTTTTCGCTTTTTTCCGTATAATTTATTGAACTAATATAAAAACCACAAAAATATCCTCATATCTAATTTTGAAAAGTTTCACATGTAATCAGATACCATAAAGAAAAACAGCTTCAACAAAAAAAGAAAGTTTGTCTAGAAAACTTGTTATACAAAAAATAAAAAAAAAAAAACTACCTATATATACTATAATATGTTTAAGAAATTTTATATTTTGTTATGACATTCACTCAATCTCATATATCTTGTTAAAGAAAGATCTCTCGATAGACGGAGGGATGTAATTGAATCTTTTGAATTGATGAAGACTAATCTTTGGGAACGAAGAAAAGGAATTTTCTCAGTTCACTCAAAAAAAGGCAACTCAATGGCAAGTTTTGACAATTTCTCTCCTTAATACATTAAATGATATTTTTCTGGCAGTATAAGCAAATAAAATATCTATACAGAACTTGATACTTTGATATCTATAAACTTTTCAGAATGTTGAAATTTAAGTATTGACGAATGCAACTGGATTCTGAACTTTTATTTCTCAAAAATATTACACTTGTTTCTTACCTCTAACTTTAAGGGAATATGATTCGTTGATCCATTAGGAACAAAAATTATTGAAAAAGTTGAATGATCACTTATTACTGTCGCTCCTCGAATGCTGCTAGCGACTGACATCGTAATTTTAAACCATGGTCAAGTGACGAGGACAACACTTGAGCTGCTGTGTTCCATTCTCTAAACATCTACACCAGGGGTGGGAAGACTTTTCCAGGGTGCGGTCTGCTAATTTTTTCAATCTGTTGCGGTCCATCCAATGTCAGTATTGCACACAAGGAGGGATTACTGGTCAGGCCCGTCCCCCACAGTCCTTATTTTTTTTTATCGATTGATTTTAATTCCATGTATACAGTCCGATAAACTTAAGTAATTGTTATTAATAAATTTTTATTATTTAATGCTGAGTACTTATTTGCTAATTTATTTTTTACTGTTTTTTGTTCCCGACAATCGACAAAATTAAAAAAGTATGTTTGGCTGCGTACTGTGGTATGACACCAGAAAGGTTGACTTTCAATCCTCAAAAACGCCCCTCCCCTTGAAAAATTCTTGTGTGCGCCACTGCCCAGTGTCGTAGGTGTGGTGAGGCAGGGAAAAAGTCTACAATATTTATTATAATTTTATAATAAATACGTTATATGTACTTAATGCGGAATATGTACTAAAATAAAAAACTAACACTTTTAAAACTGCGTTTAAAGCAAAATACAAGCATAATAATAATAGCTACAGTTATAATAATATCAAATGATACATTTACTATCAAACACTTCACAATACATAAAAAAGACATTTTTTTTATCTAAAGTTTATCTTAGCTTTTATCTAAATATTTTTATATAAAGTTGGTTTTCGTTGTTATAGTCAGTAGAAGACTTATATAGTCTGCATACTTCGACCAATTTTGAATATTTCCGTTTATAATTCTAAAATCTTCAGGAGGTCACCCCAAAATGTCTCGGTGGTCTACCGGTCGATCGCGATCGACGTAATGCCTACCCCGGATCTACACCATGCCCTCGGGGGGACATTGAGCCTGTTGACAGATTTAACGAGCATCAGAGCCCCCTCTTTGCAAGGCAGGTTTTCAGAGGCACTAGGCTCGAACTCATGACACGCCAGCCAAGAGTTCGTGTGACAATAACCACTTGGATACTAAGGTCACCCAGATCATTTTGTATACGAAATGTGTGTATAAAATATTCGGTTATAATTTTTCGAGCATAAAAATGATGCTGTGGGAACATGGTTTGGAAGTCACATGTAGGTGATCTAAATGTGCACGCGTAAATTTTTATCGCTATCTTTCTCTCATACACCGCGGAAGAGTTGGGAAGTGAAAGCGATCACAGTTAAAGTTTCATTGTTGACAATATGAAAAGGAACTTAAGCAATGCTTCTGGATTAAAGTTTAATCAGTTAATTAACTTTTATTTAACTTAATTAACGCCTTTGAAGGATAACAGATTTTAGTCTAGGAAAGTCAGTATGGGGAATATGAAGGACTAACTACGCGTCATCCCAAAAAAGGCGTTTTTACAATGTTTACTGCATAATGATTAGAAGATGTATGTGGCCGCAAAACTGCTTCAAAATTGATTAGTGCACTATTAGTATAACCAGGAGATTACGAGAAAATAAAGACATCGATTGGGAAAGAGCACGAACTCTCTCATTTGGTTTGCTTAGAGAATTTTAAGTAAACGGTTCTTAGGGCATAAGTTTTCCTAGCCTTGCATAATATACGGTGTTATATAAACAGTACTTGCATATTAACGCAATAGTATTGGGAACATTATATAAAGGAAGCACATTTTTGCCAATTCGGCTCGTACGACTCATGGGAAATCAGGGTTGTCAACTTGGGGTGTCACCTTGATTGTTCACATTGCTGTGATAGTACGTAAGTACCATATAAACATATATATTATATGAATATATATTAAATATTTTTAAATAATTAGACTAATTGACATTTAAATCACATACACTTATATATAAATATGCAAGAATGCGTAATTATTTAATCCTTGTCATTTACAAAAAGGGATAAAATAAACAAATCTCCCATAAATGGGTAGGAAAAAGAGAACTACTTAACGCCCTCATACTAAAATGTCGTGAAAGAAAATATAGTATTGGGCATAGTACAACAATTGGATACTCTTGCCCAGTATAAAACTGAAGTTATCACTTCTAACGTGTGGTCATAAGCACACGCATAATTTTTTTCCTTACTGAAAATTTTTTACGTAGCTTCACAGTACTTTTCAAATAGTTGCCGTACAATAATAATTTATGAATTTTAATTGAAGCTCTAAACTCATCTGGAAAGAATTTTCAATACTAGTCCTTATTAAATGTCGTCAGGCGGAATAAATGCGCTGCTCCAAGTTTAATTTTTTAAGGACTCACATTGCAAGTGAAGTCACACGGAAATGAAACAAAACGTGTGGTTTAAAATATATTTGTGTGTGTCATCTGGAATCAAAAGGTACGTTACCTTCAGTTCAATGAACACTTAAACAGTAAGGTAAATAAAATGAGTCAACTCGAAACATATTGCCGTCTTTAACGAAAATCAAATACTTTGCATTCTGCTAAATATGATTTCTGTTTGTGTGCTACGAATTGATATACTTTCGCAAACAATAAAAAGGTTAATTAATTTACAGTAGAAATGTTTACAGCAACAAAATTCTCCGATAAAACTAATACGATCCATTATTAAAAGCATGAGTTTCTAAAATTAGGTGACCGCGCATCGTGGTAAAGATTACTCTTGCTATGAAGATTTCTCATTAACGCAGTCAAGCCAGCTTAAAGAATGTTACAGAAAGGTATCAAAAGAATTCTTCCGGAAATGGTAGCCATTAATATAATCCAGCTCCGTTTCCAGCCCTTTTCACCGTAAAATGAAATAAACATAGGAATGATGGTTTTAAAATTATTTCGGTAACCAATAAACTGTGGATGCGAAAGCGTGCGTACATATAATTCCTCTTTCAAATATCTATTTTTATTTCCTGTTGGGAGGATTATTAATAATACATAATATGAATGTATTAAACGTAATTATACAATGGGTAGTATGTATTAGATTTCTTAATTTCAAATGCGTTAGGTTAAACGAAGTATAGAGTGCACACGCCAAGTTTGGTAATTCTTTGGTTCAGTAACATTTTTATTTGGACAAAAGCCAAATGCGCCTGCTCATTTTAACAATACGTTGAAAATGGAAATTAAACAAGTTAAATTGTTAACAAAAAATGAGGTCGCGGCGTGGTGGCTGTGAGATAGCGTGCCCACCACATAAACCTAAGGTTGCGGGTTCGATCCCCGCTGGAGTCGATACATTTTCTGGATGCGAAAATCGTAGGCATGCATGTCATGGGATTATGCAGCAAGTAAAAGATCCCTTGAGTATCAATTTGGCACTGGTACTCACGGCAATATTCAGCATCCGCCGAGAGTTTGAATTGAATAAAATTCAAACGTCACAGTTTGGTAGCGGATGCCGCCATTAGATGGGGCCACCTATGAAATGGCTTTCACCCTTAGGGACGTGCCGTGTCTGCAAATAACTTAGCTGCCGAAATTCAGCCCATTTGAAACAAACAATAAAAAAATATGCTAAGCTCATAATAACTCTATCAGGAAATAAATTCAACCACATGTTTCATGACAATCAATTACTAAACCTCCCTATTACCAATTGTTTTTTTTTTTGTTTTTTTTTGCAAAAAAAAAATAATAATACCGTCTTTTTAGATTTAGAAAATTTGTTTTAAAAAGTGTGTACATTTTTGTTAATATAAACACATAGGTAAACAAAATGACTTGCAATTTATAATAATATAATTCTCTCACTAGAGATCCAAAGAGGTGTTATTGGATTAATGACTTAAAATTTAAGTAAATATATTGTTACGTAGATCCGAGTTCGAGAATTTTACGCAAAACAATCACAAAGAAAATAAACAGTTCTTTAAGAAGGATGCGAATTTATTATCAAAAATCTCTCCAATTCTTTAAATACAGGATTCGGCAGCAATATTCACAGACTAAATCTCCGTAGGTCTTTACACCTTCAAAAGCACTCAAACACAATTGTCAGTATTTAAAAATACACGTTGTAAAAGATTATTCACAAGCACAGCGGAGTTAATTGCTAGTCAAAACAATGCTCACTATTCGCTGGTTGAAATCAGACCCATTGGTTGCGGCTAGCGCCACTCTTTTATAGACCCGGCAGAAATTTCCAGAAATTTCCGCACGTGTCATAGAGCGTGAAATTAGTGGAGAGATCGACTACTTTCTAGAAGAATCCGGAGGGTCCCAAACTCACCAAAGTTGCCAAATTGGCGGCCAACCTGGTCATTAAATATAATGCAAACTTAGCTCTATCGCCAAGATTTCGCCAAGTTCTCATTGAATAGTCACTATAGCGTAAGAAACGGCATTGCTTATGAATATTAAAATTTTAACATAAAATAAATATAACATAGAGTAATATAAATGCATTACACATCCAAATACAGATTATTCACAGTATTTACAGAAAATTCGTAACAATATTGTTGGCGTTGCAAGTCTATTGAATCCTCATTACGGAAATCATTGTTTCAAGGAAATTTACTCGAGTTAGAATCAATCCCTCGCATCTGTAATTTGATTTAAATGTTTTCAAAGTAAAATACATATCTAAATGGGATTTTTTTCAACAGGGGTGTGGATTGGTATTTACCATTGCAGCTCTTGTACATTCCCTGGGAGTTAGAATTACTTTTAAGTCTGGCACCATATAGGTGGTATACCAATTGCCGCAATGCAATTTTGACGTTCAGTTTCCTCCACAGAGGAAGGCACTTGAGCTCCAACAATGCAAAATGGTACGAGAAATTTATTTCTTTCGAGAGCACCCAAGCTAAACAGGCCCTCTAGGGATCTTTAACATGCTGATTAATCATACATGAAGGCTGTTTGATTTTCTGTATCATGAAAATCCACTGACTTGGACTGGGGTCGAACTCGCAAACTTGGGCATACAAGGTCAGCGACAACCAACTACGCCAACCAGCCCAAGCCAATTCTAAATGCACAATCTGATTCATTTTAAATAAACCTGCTTATTTGTATATATTAATAGAGGATCACGTGATGTTTAATAATTTGCAATGTTACGCGATTTTCTGTTTATAACTGTTAAGATCAGGAGGAGTAGAACATGACAAAAAACAATTGTAATGAATTTATTATACAGGATGTCTCGAAACTCAACGTTAAGTGGGTACAGGGTAAAGGGGGGAGGGTCCTGAGGAAAATAAAAAAGCTCCATATCACTTGGCTAAGTAATAAGTGAGCAAATTTAACGTCGCACTATTCAGGTACTCAATGGCTTTAGGCGACAGACCTCGTCATTTTGAACCACGTTTAAGTGACAAGGACGGCACCTAAGCTGGCACCACTCTCTCCTAACTTCCACGCCAATAGGAAGACGTTTGAGCATAGACAGAATTTAACGTGCATCCTCTCTGCACTACAGGTCTTCAGCGGTACAAGGCTCGAACTTATGACACGCCGGTCACGAATCCGTTACCTCGACCACTTGGTTAAGTGATGACAAGTATATTTTTTGAAAAGGTGAATGAAATGGCACCAATGAAGATTGTGATGAGGATGACGCATATGTTGACACACAATCCACCACCCAACTTACACACCACATCAACGTGATGACTTTGAGTCTTGGCAGATTCAAAGTACATCAGCTTCTTTAAATAACATGTTTTGAACGGCACCAAGACAAATTCACAGCAAAAGCGATGCCATCCACTTGTTTGCGATTATATCTACTTTGTTACCACGGCTTCTGATTCAGTGAAGGATTATTAACTCGAGCAAGCTCGAGTCACTCTATTGGTCCCTTCCTCCTGAAGCCAGACCTCCTACCCACCAAACCAGGGCTACAAAACCAGCCAAATCACATCAAGATAGAGGGTTGACCGTATACCTCGTAAAAGCTGAAGCATTGGATAAGCTCGAAGCTCTTCCTCAGTGGTTCTTAGGACAGATTTACAGTGACAGTAATTAAACTAAAGTCATTCTTTTACGGCAGTTTTATGTTTGGAATGTTCTTCTATTTACATTTAAAAGTGCATCAATTTTAATCATGAATAACTGTATTTTTAACGAGACACTCAAAAGAAAAATGGTGACTATATTAGTGACACGCCTCGTAATTCTGAACATCGTTCAAATGACGTGGACAACATATATTCTCCAAATTTTTACACGACGCCTATGAAAGAATTTTAAGTATATAATAAACAGCAAAAAAACACTTAAAATCCCCATCTACATTGTATGTTGGATTTAAATCCATTTTTATAATTCGTTTTTCAATTCCTACTATTATCGCACTATCTTTCTGTATATCTAATACATAAAATTCTCGTGTCACAGTTTTTGTAACAAAACTCCTCCGAAACGGCTAGACCGATTCCTGTGAAATTTTGTGCGTATATTCAGTAGGTCTGAGAATAGGACGTAAACAGTTTTTCATACCCCTAAGTCCTAAGTGATAAGGTTGGTCCACCCTAAAAAAACATTTTTTGGCGCCAACTTTGATTTGTGTGCATTGTTGTAACACTGTTATTGCGGTGGTGGTGGGACTAATCCCCATCTAGACTATTGAAACTAGACCAGATCCACACATGAGTTAATAAATGATCCCTGAGTCCACTGTTATTGTTACAACAATGACAAAAGTTGGCGTCGAAAATAGGTTTTCAGCCAAACTGGAATTTCATGACGTTGCTCTATTGATTGTATTAATTAACTTTGTTTAAAAAAATAAATGCTTTTAAGATGTGATTAACTTGAAATATATTATTAAAATCTCAATTTCTACGATGTTTTATATTTTTTACAAATTTCTATCGATTTTTTTAATTTAAATTCTTAAAAAAAGATAAAACTATTTTATGTAACCTTTTCTAATGCTGCCAAGTTAATTGAAACAAAATACTGTAAAACCTTTTTGTAATAAAAAAAATTCTGCTATTTTTATACATAAAATATTTTTAAAGAAAATATATTTTTCCGTCTTTGGGGGCCTAAATGTACAACGAAAAAAAAATTGGAAAAATCGCCAAATGCCAGTAATACTTAATTATGGGAAAGCTACCTCAGAACTCACGAGTTTGAGTGCTTGTAGCGCATATGCGAAAAACAACTTACGGAGAGTAAAAGATTTTTCTGTCAGATATAAAAGTATTTTCTTTTTGAATGTTTTTTCGTTTATAATGAGTGTAAATAATGAATTTTCCAGTAATTTTCCAAATCCAACTTCTTAGTGTGAATTTTAAAAAAGTATTCATTGTTTCATGTATAAAATATTCAATACGATCTCGATTTTTTATAACGCATCGCAACTGATAGTTTTCTTTTAGAGAAATAATTTACTGAGAAACCTTAAAATATATGAAAAGGCTGCCATATTTTTATTATAAATAGTACTATTTCCTTTTTAAATCTTTTTATACAAGGAATGTAAAAAAAATTTTAGACTCCCCCCATAGTTCTTGTTTCATAGTTATATATATTTAATCGACAAATCAAACATTCAGATAAGAGTAGTTGTTTCATAACTAACGGTAGATATTTTTCGATTCATTATTTAACGGAAATTGATATAAATTAGCGTATATTTTTAAGAATTAAAGTTATATTGCGTTTTGTTATTTATTACTATAAATTACTTATTTAATAATAAATATTCGTACATTGTCCTTTTTCTTGAGAACAAAACTGGATTAGTTTTGTAAATTTTTAATCGAAAATAGAAATTTGAAAAGAAAAAAACTTACCCCTGGGGGAAAAAAGGGTTTTTATATTTGAAAAAACCAATACAACGCTGGGCAGAATGGCGGGAAAAGAAACCAGTGTGACAAAGAGAAGGGAAAGAAATTCTGAAAAGGGGATTTAAATGACGTAAAAATAGAAATCACTCACATCGCTCAGACACACACACAAACAGTGCTGGTTTCTAAAGAGAAGGGGAAATATATTTTTTTCACGAGGATAAAGTTGTACCCCTAGAAAAAGCACGTGTAACGCCGGGTTGAGCGGGGAGAAAACAGACCCTTCCGACGGAACAAAGACGTGGAAGAAACTTCCAAAAAGAGAATTTTAATGACATTAATATAGAAATCACACACACACACCAGGAAGTGGTGCCACTAAGAGGAGAATCTTTCAAGGCATAAAGTTGTACACTTGAAAAAGCCCGTGCAACGCCGGCCCATCCAGCTAGTTTATATATATATTTATCTTATTCAAATTTTCGATCGTTAATAAAATACTTTCTATTCACCCAATCAAGTTCAAATAAATTTTGAAACTTGTAGTGGATGGCACTTGATGTTAATATAGTTTTTTTTTCAAATATTAATTAATTAATTAAATTTAATCTAATTAATTACCGGTTTTCGACACCAACTTAGATTCATCTCCTTTGTTGTAAGAATTTAACTGTTAAAACAATGACAAAAGTTAGCTCAGAAAACCGGTTTTTCAGCCAAACTAGTCAAACCGGGTGTGCATTATTACAACAATGCAGACAAATCATGCTCTTTTTTCAATTCCTACTATTAGTTTACTCCTCTCCCTTTTATTTATTTATTTCAAACTTTCAATCGTTAATAAAATACTTTTTATTCATTAATTAAAAGCAGAAATTGATAATAAAAAAAATTATATTACTTCTTTCCTTGCATTTCTTCAAAAGTTTAGACATAATATAATTGAATTTGCTATTCATTTATACCTTCAAAAGATATTTAAAAAAAAACATTCTTTTCTAATCGATGTTTATCCCAGAAATCGATTCCAACATCCGTTTTGTGCATCGAGTCGATCGCCTTGATGCTCAGTCTTCTCGTAATCATTGAGTTAATGTTCCTAATGAACTCGGCACTAGTTAAAAGAGAATGTGAGATGCAGCAGTTGATTTGTTGGGAGGATGGAGCTATAAGCTTTTATGTTGAAGGATGAAAAGTACGCCTAGTGATTACGAAGCTAATGGGAAACACTCTCTGAAAGACTGCTATTTATCTGCATTTCTCTAAAGATGGAAATATATTCGTCTTATAGAAAACAAACTCCAGTGAGGACTGATGAAATCTAAAACGTTAATTTAAGTTTTTCAAGAAAAGAAATCATATTTCTTATAATTCAAATTTTTAAATACTCATTTCAAACTGAGTTTGTCCATTAATGTGTAAGGATCTCGCCTCCACGCTTAAAGGTACGGAAAAAAGGAAAGGAAGACTAGCCATATTCGCAATCACTTTATTTAGCGATGAAACCACAACACAAGTACGATCAAAACTAAAAGATGCACCCAATTAAGCAATATGAAGACAATTCACGAGGTATGAGAAGACTTTATTACTTGAAACACTTCAATTCAATTACTCTGACTTCCTAACTATATAATCTAAATTAAAGCTTTTTTTTTATTTCTAATGGCAGATTATGAACAAAGTTAATCAACCGACAGCTGGTAGCTCTTTTTAGTACGGTGCCATATTGGCGGATACCAATCATCGCAGGTAATTTTGATGCCCAATTTTCTCCCTAGAGGGAGGCACCTGAGCTTCGACGATTTGAACCTGTACTAGCTAGAGCACCCCCTAGGAATCTTTTACATGCCGTATAATCATACGATAGGGCCGCTGTCTATTTTCTGCATCATGAAAATCTATCAACATGAGCCAGGGTCGAACCCGCAACCTTGGGTACAAAAGGCCAGAGACAAACCAACCACGCCACCCAGCTTAAGCGACAGATTGTCACCTTAAGTATTACAATTTATCAGTTACTAAATATCTGCGTCACACTTTGAATTCGTGGCCGCGGTAGCCGAGTGGTATAGGTATCGGACCGTGGCTTGCTTTGTCACAGGTTCGAGCCCAGTACCACTAAAGACCCGCCGTGTAGGGCAGCGATGCACGTTAAATCTGTCGAGAGCTGAAACGTCCTCCCGTTGGTGTGGTGTGGTAGTTAGGAGAGGGGGGTGCCAGCTCAGGTGTCCTCCACGTCACTTGACCATGGTTCAAAATTACGTGGTCCGTCGCCAAAAGCCCTAATGTAGCTGAACAGTGTGCGACGTTAATATTCAATTCAATTCAATTCACACTTTGAATTCAATTAATCACTGATCCTCTAGCAGCCTACCCTATCTCTACCTTTCTAACCTGAAATCCTAGACATTATATAGTATTAGCATGTTCACGTTCTCTTTTTCAGAGGAAGTGTTCTAATAAAATAATTTTTAAGGACCCAAAAATTCCCCCAAGAGGATTGTTAGCGAGAAGATCGCGGATAGAACCGTCACAAATGTCGCATTTCAAAGCAACACGGGAGCTATTGGTGACGGACCTCGGTATTTTAAAACTCAGTCACAGGAAGAGGATGACACCTCAGCTGGCACTCCTCCTTTCGAACTTCTACGCCTCGGCATCCCTTGTACAATGAGCCTCGACAGATTTAAATCATATTAGTCACTCTACATCTAGGGTCTCGTCGGCTGGTTTGGCCCTGGCCTTGTACGCTCAAGTCTGCAGGTTCGAACCCCGGTCCAAGTCGGCGGATTTTCATGATGCAAATAATCGAAAGCGTCCATGTTAAATAATTTTGCAACATGAAAAGATCCCTAGAGCTCCTGTTTAATTCAGGTGGCATCATAAAGAGGAAGGAGAGTGTCTAAATTGTGGAAAATTGATCAAAATAGTTCATCCCCTTTTATTTTTTTTAATTACTATTGTTTATTTTTGTCACTAACACTGAATTAGAAACGTTTCAGAAAAACTCCTTCATAATGTCTGCATCAGTAAACTGTTTTTCATATGATTACCAATAATATAACACACTTCATAAGATGCCATTGTTGCCATTGTGACATCACCACAGATAAAACACATTGTTGCTGTGTCAAAGATTATTCAAGAAAGTCTATTTATTACCTCTTGAAAAAGTTCTTCGAGAAAAAGTGTCAGCGAATGATTCCCGTTTATTGGTATTTTTTAAATACATCAAACAATCACTGATTCATGTTTGTGTTTCACTACAAAATAGTCAACCTGCCAATCCTCTTGAAATGATCTATTTTCTTCAAATATTTTTCGCTTGCAAGATATGAAAGATAGTTTAAAATTAGTTCCCCCCCCCACATAAAACTGTCGCAACTCCACTGTTGTCTGTTATCACTAACCGTAACCGTTACAAATAGAAAAAGAATATCAATTCGCATTCTTACGACATCGACAGCAAAAAGCAAAATTGATATACCGTAAAATCCGGCGTGTAACGCACAACTATACTTTCAAGCCGCACTTTTGAATTTTTATGTATATTCGCTGTATAACGCCCCCCCTTTTTACGAAAAAACCTGAAATGTTAGTATACATTACTCTTATGTTTTGAAGTCGTTTATTCGAGCTATTACTCCAGACTTTTGAAAAAATAGCATACTTTCGAACTACAACTCTTTTAGTCCATAAGGCATGACATTTCTTTTAAATAAACAATATTTCAATATGTGTGGAAGTAAATATTGTTTTTTACGCTCATCTCTGTTATTTTTAAAGCTATCGTTTTCATACCCTTTCCCACCCTTAAATTTCGATCGTATTTTTGGTGTTCAAAGTACGCGTTATACGCCGGATTTTACGGTATTTAATTTCTTGACACCAACTTTTTTATATATTGTTTTTTAAATAAATAAATTTTTCAGATCAATGGCCACTGATCGGGCCACTGGAAAAGGCTCGGTGGGCCACAGGCTGAGTATCGCTGACCTGTAGTTGCCACACTAAAAAGGGATTCCAGCTTCCGGGAAATGTACTAGATGAATAATGGTAATTACCAATCCGCATCTCCATAAAAAAATCTGAGTTCTTTTGTAACACCAAGACGTGAATCCATGACAAGACAAAAATAACGACCGCCACGAGTTTGTGATCCTGATCACTTAGTTATCCCGGATACACACTTACTTCAGGATAAATTTTATTTAAATAATTAAGTCACTGAATTTTATATGTATTTGGCAAATAAATATTCATTATATACCCATTCAGCATAGTTCGCATGGCCACGGTAGCCTAGCGTTCATGATCACGGACACGTGGCTGACGTGTCATGTGAGTTCGAGTCCTAGTACCACTGGAGACACTGTGTGGAAGAGTGGATGCAGATTAAATCTTTCGAGGCTCAAAATCTTTCCGTAAGCGTGATGCGGTAGTTTGGATGTGGAGTGTCAATCTATGTGTCATGGCGCTTGTCACTCGAACGTAGTTCAAAAGTACGAGGTCCACGTATTTCTTTACAGTGCGATGCTAATACATATTGATTTTCGAACGACTTATTTTCTGAAAGTTCTTGCAATAAAACGTGCAGGCATCACGCCGTTAAGGCCGAGTATAAAAACGACAGCTTTAAAAATAACAAAAGAGATGAGCATAAAAAATTTTACTTTTACATATATCGAAATACCGTTTATTTAAAAGAAATGATATACCTTATGAATTAAAAGAGTTCAAGTTCTAGAATTGTACTATTATTTAAAAAGTCTGATATAATATCTCGAATAAATGACTTCAGAACATAAGAACGTTGTGTATACTAAAATTTTAGATTTCTTCCTAAAAAGCGGGGTGCGCATTATACGTCGAACGTACCTGAAAATTAAAAAATGCAGCTTGAAAGTATGGGTGCGCTTTATACGCCGGATTTTACGGTAATTAAAAAAAATACATTATAAAACTGTTGTAATGTAAATACAAGTAGTAATGATATTCATTAATTAACAGAATCGTGTGTTTATTATTTGAGTTACTATTTATATTTTTGCTTTAATCCACAATTATTTTCATTAATTTGTCCATATTTTCAATTGATTATATATTGATAGGTTCTTCTCTATTGTAATTTTAATTTTGTGGATTAATTGCGATACCATACTTCATGGATAAAATAATAACGTAATTTTATTGTAAAAATAATATATAAGTTTAAAAATCATTTAAAGTATTATTATACTAATTTATTATATTTAAATTTCGTAATTCATTTGTAGATTTAACTAGAATAACTCCTAAAGAATTGGTTTCAATCATAAAGGACAAAATTTATATTTAAGTGTCAAGACAATGGATAAATGGTCAAGGAATAAGTAGCAGCAGTTATCCAAGTTTACTTTGACCGATACCCGGTGTCTTATCTTCTAAAAAGGGTTCTTAGTAAGATTACAGAGAGAGTAGATGACAAAGTACGTGTCAGAGATAAAAATTGTGTGACGACAATCTAAGGGCGAGAGTTTTAGTGCAAGTAAAAACTATGTTACGCGCGTGTGATTTATTACTACACTTTCACTAAGACACGCGCACTCAATTTGTATTTCATTCTCGGTAGTTCATTACTCTTTGAGATGTTTAAGAGGTGAACAATCATACAACAAACAAATGAGAAAAATGGTTCCATATGCTAGATTATTTCATTCCGGTTGCGTGATCTCTTGCACACATTTCCATCTCATTGTCTACTATTATTTTAATTAATTATAAATTGTATTTATTAAAAACTTAACACATACTATATATACCGGCATATAACGCGCATGTATACTTTCGAACTATATTTTTGGTATATTCGCCGTATAGTGTACACCTTTTTTAACGAAGAAATCTGAAATGTACATATGCAAAGCTTTTGAAATCCAGAAATAGTCTACGAGAGGATAATAAAAGCATGGAAAGGAATTAAACTAGATATAAAAAATATTTTTAATAAGCAAAACGCATAAAATAAAATTTAAGTCAATTCCTACCTAGGTCAACAAAAGAAAAAAACGTTTTTTAGTTGCTTTTTATTAAATAGTTACAATTAATGAAAATATGTACATACATAAGACAGAATTACAATATTAAGTGGCAAAATCTAAAGCAATTTTCCTTGCAATTTTCCATTCTCCGTTCTGTATAGGGTGTTGGACTATTTTTTGTTTGCTACGATTCATTCATTTTTTAATTTAATTAATGAATTAATATTTGAAAAAACTGTATTAACATCAAGTATCATCCATTACAAATTTAAAAATGTATTTGAACTTGAATGGATGAAGAAGAAGTATTTTATTAACGATTGAAATTTAAAGATTATATATATATATAAAATTATATAAAATTATATATAGGGAGAGAGTGAACTAATTGTAAGAATTGAAAAAAAATATAGTACATTCAACAATCTAAATGGAATGAAAAACGATTTATGAATCAGTAGCAGTGATTTTGAAAAAATTAAAATAGAATTCTCTTTGATATGCCTGAAGATATAATGGATGGCGATTTTTTTTCAAGCTATCCAATAATGAGTTCATAAAGTATGTTATTTCTTTTCAATAAACAAAATTTAGATACATGTAGATATGCAACATTTATTTATTCATTAAGCTATCATTCTCATATTCGGTGTATAACACGCACCCGTAAATTTCGACCTTATTTTTGCGTTAAAAGTAAGTGTTATTCGCTGGATTATACGATAATAATTATTTAAATAATTTTTTTCTTATAACAATTAAATATTTCTATATAAGAAAAAGTTTTTCATGAGGATATGTAATAAATTTATTTATCTCTCACACGGGAACAATAATAAAATGGCAGTAGATCATGTTCAATATTTTGATTACAAATCGGCACAATAACACGCAATTTTCAATTCAATCAACTACTTATGCTCAAAGATTAACACAACATTACATCATAAATTCGTATCC
The DNA here is from genome assembly GCA_019973935.1 of Trichonephila clavipes. Taxonomy (NCBI): domain Eukaryota; kingdom Metazoa; phylum Arthropoda; class Arachnida; order Araneae; family Nephilidae; genus Trichonephila; species Trichonephila clavipes. The sequence continues at coordinate 270,199 of BMAU01007986.1, forward strand.
GAAAGGTACAAAAGCAAAGAAAGAACGAAAATGCAGTGCATTTTAGAGGAAAAAGGGATTAGGATCATTCGCTTTTGAAGAGGCACTAAATTGAAGTACAAATTAAAATGAGATGAAGACTTGAAAATATTTTTCCTTGTGTACAATACATTGAAAAAATATAGAACTACATAAAATAATTTTAACAATGGTTTCAATGAATATTTTTTAAATGAAAAATGTATACCTACATTGAAAAAAACAAGAGTCTTGATGCTTTTGTTGGTCAAATCTATGTAACTTTCAACACTACTTAGATACATGTCACAGCGATTTTCAATATTTAATTATTTGCACATTACAATATACATATAAAACAAGCAAAAATACATACAAGAAAAGGCTTTAGTGAACGTTTTTTTAAAAAATAATTTCATGTTTCACTTTTTAAACAAGATTTTCACAATATTTGTCCCTTAAGAAAATATTAAACAAATCAAATAGCATTTTTGTCTCATTCAACTAAAATAATTAACTAAACACAATATAATTAAAGTAAAAAATTATTTGAAAATATATATATGTAAGAGATTAGTTGAGAGAGACCAAGTCAGCAACTGAACTGGCATCCACCTAACGACTGTCAACCTCAACAAATTGAATCGTTCTTTGCAAAGTTTTGCAAACAATTTTAGCAACCCACACGCTATATTACTTAAAAGAATATTCTTCAATTGAATAAAACATTTAAAAAATGTTCTATTTGTATAATATACATTTAAAATTAAATTCATTATTGGTGAAAGCAGGTGTGAATAAAAAGGAAGTTATTAGTTGTGTGATAGTTAATAAAACTATCTTTCCATTTGGGGGAGAAGGCAATAAACATATTTGAAAATGTATAATCACACTCTATGCTAAAAATTCATTAAGAAAAACATTTACAAATATTCATATATTTCTTTATATCATCTTAAAAAGACATAACTATTTTTACTCCCAATAACTTCAAATACATATTCTATTTCCGGCAAAATTATTCCCAAACAAGAAAAATGTAATTTTTTTTCTAACAATAAAGCAATAAAAAAGGTAGTAAAAATAACAGTCAAAACATCTAGAAATAGAAAAAGCACAAACCTTGAACCAGTATTGAAGAGAGAACGGCTAGAAACATCAACAGAGGTTGCCTAGGTAGCACGATTGTTCCACACGCCATCATGGTTTGAATGTGTTTATTTTACTCTTTTCTTTCAAAAAAATTAATAGAACAGTTAGCAAAAACACTTTCTTGTTTCTTTTCAATATAGGATACTATTTGCGGAAGTTCTGTTCCTTTGAACACAATCCTTCAGTCAATAAGGATGGAAGGAGGAAGTTCTTAAGCAAGTTCTTGAAAGTCAATAAACACGATAACTTAATATGCCACTATACTTCTTTGTATAAACGATATTTAAATTAAATGTTCTTCAAAGTTTCGTGATTTAACTTCGATATAGATTTTGACTTCGACTTTTAACTGTACTGTCAGAACGCTATCAGATAGTGCTATCGAGAGTATAGATACATAAAATGTTTTTATATCTTATTCATGGGTGACTCACAAACGTACGTTTATAAACATATGACAGTTTTTGCTTCAAATATAAAGATATTTTCGATTTTTTTTTTTGAAGTTCCGCGGATATAAATTAATATTTAAATATTTTTATAACTAAAAAATGGCTTTATATATAATGGAATGGTTTATTATTGTTCGATTAGTTATCTTGAACTTGTTAGCCACTGTTCCTTCACAAAGTATAAATACAGAATGTAAAATATATCTCTCTTTACAATCCTTTATAGAACAATATCAAATAGATTTTTTTAAATAGCTCGGAACTATTTTATAAAGAAATTTTTTTAATTAAGGTAAAATTAGAATTTTTAAATTGGAGAAACATTTCCTTTTCCTTAAATTTATCAAACAAAAGTATGCTTCAAAAATAAAATTTTGTAATATTTTATATCGGTAATAAGTATTTTAGAGCTCACAAAACTTGTTTAATAACTATTATTACTTTTCTTCCTTGAACTTTAATAAATTATTTAAATATAAAATTTTTTTGAAATATAATTTAGCGATGTTATTAAAACAATTTCTTTTTAAAATGAATTAAATGGTAAGAAATATATCACAGTACTTTAGTGACAATTCTTTGGAGAAAATAATTAGGTTTTTAATCTTCTCACAGAATTTTTTTATAAAATATTCTTCAGACACACACAGACGTGTCTATATAGTATTTCTTTAATAATAATTTCAATAGAATATATAATTTTTAAACAGGAAAATAGAACTTTATCAATATCTCAACTAGTAATATATATTTAAATTTTTATCATTCCATAACATTTCTCTCCTTTTTACATCAGTACTTTTTACAAGAATACTTCAGAAAAATACCTGCACTTTTTTACTCAATAAATATTTCTCTCAAATCATTTGGCATTTATTTTTCAAGCATTTTTAGCTTATTACCTTCAAGCAGTAAGATTGATCTGTTTCAAGTTTTCTAAATACCTCAATACCCGTTTCTTCCTATACTAAAAATTATTGAACTACAATGGGTGAAAAAAGATTTAAAGTTTTTACGGTAAATCTATTATGCATTAATAAACTTATTTAAAAATATATGAACAAAGATTTTTTTACATTCACACACACACACAAAAGGAATTTAAACATATTTTAGTTCAAAATAGAAATATACAGGAAAAGAAACTGTTCATCTCTCCATAGCTGTGTGTTTAATAACAGTCTGAATTTTCATGAATTTGATTTAACGTCAATAATTAACTTTAAAATATTTAAATAATAAATGCAATATAACAAAAATCAAACTCAAATTCGCAACTACTTTCAATTTTGATTACTTGCTTCTAACTTATTTTTTGAATGAAATTTTTAATTTTTTTCCCATCTATTTTTTAAATTTTAATGAATTTTATATCTTGATCACTTAACATATTTTTAAAACCAAAATTTCCAAACAAAATATATCTACAGACTATTCTCAATAATTTCTCTTAAATCTCTCTCGGTCCTAATACAACTTCTATCGATATTTTTGAAATATTTTTTTTTACAAATTGTAACTCACAATTCTGTTTGACAAGTTCCGATCAAGCCTCCAGTTCAGTCACAAAACTTTCTAAAATCATCAACATCTTTGAGAAAATTTCAAAGTTAACTTTCACTTAACACGTAGCACTTATCTTTCTTCTAATCCGTTTCAATACAACTGTCAGTCATTTGCAAAAACGAGTCCAAAAAATTACACTTTTAAAAAAAAATCTACGCACGTGTGACAATTGCATCCAACATTTCTCCTTTCAGTATTTTTTTTCCTCCTTTGAGTCTCTCCTTGCAGTCTGTGAGTCACGCCGACACAAAACAAAAGATCTGTCACGGAGTACTTTGTTGGCACATCTTCTCCAGAGGAGCTTGCAAACACGTGCAAAGAGAACTGCTGACTGAAGAGACCATCCGACGATTATTCGCTCCGGGAACAGAGCTCCGCCCTCGCAACGTGACGTCACAGGAATCGAAGCAAGACAAAACGGGGGTGTTTTTGTTAACGACCCATATCGAGATTTTAGGAGTGTTTAGGACCCTAACTTTTGATACATATTGTTTGAAAAACAGCTAACTGTGTTTCATGAATTTTTTTTATTATTTGGAGTGAAATTTTTGAATGTAGAGGTTATTTTAGAATGAATATAAGTGTTTTCTGTGCAGTAGAATTATTTTAAAAAAGACTAATTCATATTATATATATATTTTTTAAAAATATTGATAGTCTTAACTGAAAATATTATGTTAAGTATGTTTTAAGAAGAGACATTTCATTGATGTATTAATCAAGAATCGCAAATGATCATATAGACTGGTCCTGAAAATAAAAGCACGCTTATATATATGTATATATATATATATATATATATATATATATATATATATACTTATCAAATCATTCATCGCACTAGTTCATTTTAAAGCTACGCAATACCCTTTTTCAAAAATATTTTGTGGAGACAGTAACAGCAAAAATAATTTATGATTTATATTCAAATTATATTATTAATTTGATTCTGAAAGCAAAAAGTCAGTTTGACCAGACATATTTTTAATTTTTAAAAAAGTAAGAAATTTTCAAGCTTATTTTAAACTTTTATAAGATGCTCAATTTTCAAAATTTTTTAGTCATTTTAATGGATTTTTCAATTTTTAGATTATTGCAAGCAAAAGTTAGTATGGATTTGAAAATCTGTTCCTTTGATGATATTTAATAAATTTTTTTTAGCTAAACCTGGAAAAACACGAAATTTTTTTAAAATATTAAATTTAGAATATTTTTCAAAAATAACTATAAATCTCTCTCTCGAACCTAAGTCCACACTAACTTTTATAGAACATACGTTTGGGAATATATACAAAAAATTTCAAAGCTGCAACTTAAACAAATAAAAAAGCCTTAGGGATTCAAAAACACTTATATCTTCAAAATTCAAAGTCTGAGAAAAATGCATTTAAAGTTTGTAAAGGCATAAGACAAAAACTTACAATGTCCGTAAAGCTCTTATTTTTTAAAATGTTATTTCCCAATGTAGGTTCTACTCTAGGTAAACTCTATTTTAATTAAATACAACTGAACATATTTTTTCAATACAAACTAAAGCATTTTTATTTCCAAAAAAATTTCACTTTTTATTCATATTTGTTAGATATTTCTCACTTATTTTACAAATGTTAAGAGAAAAATATACAAATTGTAGATCATTGAAAAAATATTTATAAAATAGTAGATACTAAACATTTAACTTTAATGCACGTTTCATAACATAAAAAATTACAAAAATATTATTAATATTATTCTTACAATTTTAGTTTTTACTTCATATTTGTAATGCATAATTATTTTAATAAATATAATATTTTTACTTATTGATAATGCTACCAATCGGTCTTTATTTTTCAAGATTTGAATTTGTGTTTTGATCACTGAATCTGGCAATAACTGACTTATTCTTTAATTCGAACGTGATACAAGCACTTTCGAATGTTTCTTTAGGTTATTAATAATGTGTTTATAGAACTTTTATATCCATTATATTCCATGACATTTCTCCAGTATTAAAAAAGTAAAAAGACTAGCCATAAAACTGGGTAAACCCCACTTTTTTTAAAAAGCAATCCTCAGTCTGCATTGTTTACAGTTTTTCAGCGGCCATCTTTATTGTTTCCAAAACTTCTAGTATATATTTTAATTTCTAGTATTCAAATAATTTGCCTCTCAAGAAGAAAACCTTAAATATGTATTTGGATGTACGCGTATAATCATGAACACCAAAGTGAACTAACTCAGTTTTATTGGAAACTAGGCTCTTTGCAATAATATTCTAAATTGTTTCATATTTTGAACTACAAATCCGGATAAAACTTTGTAAACACAAGAAGGTAGAAAAGGGAGGCAATAAACAGAGAAGGGTTGAAAAGAGATTTCTGAAACATTCCGGGGTGCTTCGCCCTCTTTTATCAAAGACAGTAAACCCTTGTGGAAGCGAATGCTTGTTTATTAACGTCGCTCTACGAAATTACACAAGAGCTATTAGCGACGGAACTCGTAAAATTGAAGTAAGGCGAAATAACGGGGATGGCACCCGAGACTTGTTACATCTATAACACACCATAGAAGCTTTGAGAGGATAAATAACACACACTAGGGAATTATAAGAAAATTTATTAAAGAAAATTCCTAATGTGAACTATTGTCATGGAAACATCGACATTGACAGTAAGGAGATACTGGTGTGGCTGTGGTATCTATATAAGCCATAACAGCCTCCGGACTAGAGTGATCATTTTAGTCTAGGGGATATGTTATGTGCTTACGGAACAGAAGGTGCCGAGTTATATTCTCCTTCATTGGTGACCATGGCTGAACTTTGAAACAACGTAACCTTCGTGGAGAAGACGTGGCGCCATCTATCCGACGCAAGAGCAACCAAAAAGCCGTCAGACACGCATGATGCAGCACAGCAAGCCGTCAAATCCACATGATGCAACACCCAAGCCGTCAAAACACACTTGAAGCAATAGCTCACATGCACGCCCCATAACAAGTGTATCGTTCTTTTGCCTATCCATCGACTCACTGGCAGAGGTGTGGCGGTGATATCTATATAAGCAAGTAATAGCCTCTGGACTAGAGTGATCATTTTAGTCTAGTGGATTACATTATACACTTACGGATCAGAAGGTACGGAGTTCTAATTTCCTTCTCCGGTATTTTCAACCTTCTTTAGTTAACGAAAAACATATTTCCGTCTATAGAAAATTATCAAAAAATAAATCATTAAGCAAAAAAGTAATCGAGAAAAACCAATCAGTCAGATTGTATATAACATCGCCTATCGAAGCAACACAGAAACTATTGGCGATGAATCTCGTAATTTTTATTAATTAGTAAATGTTAATCCTTTCATTTTTAAGTGAGCAATCTCTATTCTCTTGCACTATTGAGTTCTTGTAAACGTCTTAAAAATGTTTAATTTTATAAGAACTAGAAGATCTCTCTTTTCTTAAATACTGTTTTTGAAAAAAATCCGGAAACAATAATGTTAAATGTAATTAACGATTTTTCCAGACAACATTATTTATTAAATTGATTTTGGGAAAAAAATAAGTTAGCAGTTACTTCAAAAATTTTAACTTCTCAAAACCATTTTTTTAAAACAAAAGATGTTTTTTCTTAAAACTTTTTAATTATATTTTGCCAATGTATTTATATTTAGATTATAAAGAACAAAAGGTAGATCGGAATTAAAAACCTGACTGTTGATAAATAATCAATATTTCAATAATCATTTTTTTTAGTTAAGTATTAAGTTTTTTAGTTTTAGCTTTTCCTGTACTGGCCAGACTTTTTGTGACCAATGGTGTTGTTTATCACGGCTGTCCCAGAGACACATGAAACAAGGGAACTTCGTGTATCGCCCTTGTTGACCCAAAAGAAAGTTAACCAGTTTCAGATCAACACAAATGAACCATTTGTGATCTTGATACTTAATTGCTTCCATAACCTTAGCAATATTTGCGTATTCTTCTTTTAAAGTCACTGAATGTGCAATAGCTATAGATCCGTACTTATTACCGTTATTAAGCAAAACACACTTTAAACTTGAATGAAAAGACGCCAGTCACTAGGTTGGTACTTTTTTAATCCCATCTATTACAACAAACCACCTACATCGTTACAAAAAATTAAATCCTTCACTTGAGAAAAAAACGGCAACAGAATTTTTTCTCGGGTACAATAAAATGTAATGTTTGTTTCCTGAGTAAGCAATTTTTTTTTCTTTTAAACGAGATGCTAATATTTCAGAAGCTTCTTTCGGTAAGTTTAGATATCTTACTAAGTCACTTAGTTCTTTCTGATTAAATGGTGGAGGTTCTTGGCTAAATTTGTAGTCTGAATCAGAATTTTCACTTGATATATTTCGTTCGGGATCACAGAGATTTGGATCATTAGAAGATTTAGATGTGCTGGGTTGTACCTCTCGTAATTTTAATTGAGGTCATTGAGTAGAAGATAAGTTAGGATACGACCACTTATTTCGATTTCCAGGGTTAATTCCGTTAATTTTCACAATGCAGAAGTAGCAGTCGTCATAGTGGTTTTGAGGTTCTCGCCAAATCATGGGTGTTTCGAACATTACTGCATCTCTTTTTCCACTGGACCATAATCGTAGATATACCATACATTTCTGGCATACAATATGAGGAACCCATGGCTTGCCCTGATTACACAATTTTATTTTAAAGTATTGATGATACGCAGTTTTTACAAAGTCCGATATAGGTTTTCGATATTTTGGAAATACATATTCACCACAGATATAGCTAAAACAATCGGGATTAAGCACACAACATCTTCTTGACGAAGCCATATCTAAAAAAGCAATAATATATTTCAGTGTCCAATAAAAAAAGCAAATCTAAATAAAAGTAGTAAATGAGGGCAGTTAACTGTAACTCAAAAACAAAAGCTGTTACAGAAAAATTGTTGCCACATTTTAAAAATACGCAACAATTTGAGATATAGAAACAAAAAAAAGTAACAGGAAACAAAAAAAAATATTTTTTTGTTGACCAGTGTTATCGAAATTTACGAGAAGGTGTTATACACCGGGTATAAAATTGAGAGCTTCAAAAAATTTTTAAAAAAAGGAGCATAGAAAAAAATTAGACTTTTACATATATCGAAATACGGTTTATTTAAAAGAAATGACATCCCTTATGAGTACTTAAATGGTTGTAGTTCTAAAAATATACTGTTTTTTTCCAAGGCTTGGAATAATACATTTAATAAATAATTTCAAAACACTTAAGAAGATTGCACACATATATTTAGGGTTCCTTAGTAAAAAAAGGGTGCGGCTTATACAGCGAGCATACCTCAAAATTAAAAAAAAGGAGCTTGAAAGTATATGTGCGCGTTATACGCCGGGTTTTGCGGTAGTTTCATTCCAGAATTATTTCGTATAAAATTATTCGTTCATCAATTATTTTTATTTTAAAAAAATATGGATATTGTCTAGACTTTTCTAGTAGGTAGCTTCTTTTAGCATTCAATACTTCTCTTTTTTTTTCATTAATTTTAAAGGTCATGCCATCGATTTGGTCTAAATTGTAGCTCTGTATAGAATTATAAGTTCTATTTACGTTATGATTTGATAGAAGACGAGGTATCGACCCCAAGTAAATAATATCTTTCCCATTCAATAACGCTTAAAAAACATTTGAAAATAGTAATTTGTTTTCCAAAAGCAAAATCAATGGAAAAGCCCCGAGTAAAATATGCAAATGTTACCTTTTCCCCTCAACATTTGTTTGAAAAATAGCCTTTTGAAGTATTCTATTTGTTAAAGCAAAAGTAGCCCAATAAAAATTTTTAGCACGGAATTTTCTCGGTGTGTTCTTCATTGATTTTTTAAATACTATTGATTAGAAAACTTTGAATTTTTTGTTTCTTTTTTGAGAAGTTGCTACAGTGATATTAAAAAAGAAAAACATATTTAATGAGATATGTTTACAAAAAAGGTCGCCAAGTCTCTTATTTATTTATTATATATTCACATGTACCTAAATCTATATCTATTGATCTAAAGATATTTGTTATGTATAAACATCTATATCAGTAACACCATTGTCCTGAAAGTCGAAACCAATATTAACAGAAATAAACAAGTAAAATATATAAAAAAATGAAGTCAATCCCTACTTTGAAGGGCTGAATAGAAAGTATTTTATTAAGGATTTAAATATACATAGGGAGACAGTAATAGTAATAATAGTAGGAATTAAAAAAAGAACATGATTTGTCTGCATTGTTCTAACAATGCAAACGCGGTTTGGCTCAGAAACCAATTTTCGACGCCAGCTTTTGTCATTGTTTTAAAAGTTACATTGTTACAACAATGGAGGGACAACTAAGTTTCCATCAAAAAACGGTAGTTAATTATATTAAATTAATTAATATTTGAATAAATGTATTAACATCAAGTGTCATCCACTACAAATTTAAAAAAATTTATTTGAACGGATAATTAGAAAGTATTTTATTATCTATTGAAAATTTTAACTAATATATATATATATAAATATATATATACTCAGGAACATTGAAAATAGCGACCCAAGAAGAAAGCATCAAATTGAAATGAAATTTAATACACATAATGACACAGATGGGAGATTCACTTGATCTCAAAAACAAAACAATTAAATGAATACAGGGTGTGCAACGACACAAATACTGGGCAACTTCAATAGCGAGTTGGACCACCTCCAGCTGCAAAACATGCCGCCACACGGTTCAGCATTGAGTTGATTAGACACCTTATGTTGTCCTGAGGCAGATGGACCCACAAATCTTAAACAGCCAACTTTAAATCATGTACAGAGTGACACGATGGCATCTCCCGTTTTAGCTGATCCCACACGTGCTCTACAGGGGACAAATCGGGGGAGCGGGCCGGCCATGGAAGAGTCTGAAAATGACGTAGGAAGTCCTGAGCAACTCTTGCTGTATGTGGACGAGCATTATCTTGCCCCTGGGAGACCATTTAGGAAAGGTCCTACATGGGGTCGAAGAATATCATCAACGTAACGTTGTCCCGTTAAGGTTCCACGCATCACAATTAAAGGGGACCGGCTATCATAGGCTATGCCCCCAGACCATTACACCAGCTGTGCGAGCAGTGTGACGTAGAGCAGTGGGGGGGATTGTACCGCTCACCAGGGCGCCTCCACACCCGTACACGGTTATCATCTGTCCCCAAAACAAACCTGGATTCATCACTAAACACAACCTTTTGCCAATCTGTGACATTCCACATTGATCTGGCTTGGCAGCACTGTAGACGCAGTTGGCGACGTTCCGGTGTTAAAGGGAGTGCACGGAAAGGGCGCTTGCATTTAAGATTTGCTTCTGCAAGGTGTCTGGAAATTGTTTGTGGAACAATTGCTACGCCTACGCCTGCTCGTATCGTTGAAAGAGTCACTGTGGGGTCCACAAGTGCTTGCCGCACGATCCTTCGATCCTCTCTCCTCGTGGTCTTCCTGGTCGCTCCAGACCCGGTTTTCCGCGCGTGGGAACCTTCCCGTGTCCACTGCTCTCAACAATTTCTAACGGCACACTCCGAACGATCCACCTGGCCAGCAACACGGCACGTCGACCAGCCTGCAGATTTCATCCCGATGATCAGGTCTCTCTCAAACTCGCTTAACTGTGAGAAATGTCTTCTAGCACGTTTACGTGGCATGTTTCGCTTACCAAAGTCTTCCTACAATCGGCGGGTAATCGTCACGTTTATGAATCTTCGATTTTGCGTTGGCTTATATAGCACCCTCTTCCTGATTGTAGCGCCCCCTCGGCGTGTATGAGCATGCGTATTGGCACAAAACTTGGATCATTTGCATATCACATTACGCTGTTGCAAAGTTTCGTGATTGTACTTAGCTTCCTTCTTGGGTCGCTATTTTGAATGTTCCTGGGTATATATATATATATATATATATATATATATATATATATATATATATATATATATATATATATATATATAAGGTGAGAGTGAGTGAACTAATAGTAGGAATGAGAAAGGGTCTGAGGACTGCTAAAGAGAGAGGGATTGTTTTTAAGATCATTGTCAAACTCCTACGGCTGAGGTGCCACAGAAATTAAATGACTCAAAAGCAATTACTAAAACAATCAGTTGCTGAAGTGTTGACCCGGAAATTGAATTTTCGATATTAATACAGCTTGGGATATTACTATTTGAATATACCACCATCGTAAGCTCTCACGAAGGTTTTAAATACATTTACTCATAAATCATGAGAAAGAAAATGAATGGTTATGACACATTTGTCGAACAAACCCACCATCTCAACTAGAAACTGCCGATAAAAATCAATGTAAGCATTTCAGAATTTGTTCATAAATAGGAGCTAGATAATTCTATTATGGATATAATACCTTGTTTTGAAAAAGTCATTCACAAAGAGCTGTTACACCGAAAAATGACCTCTTACAAATGAAAATTCTCCATGATAGAAATAAAAAGTGTCTAATAATTGTTCCAAAAAATATTCCCTTTCCAGCCTAGTAGTCTTAGTTAACTGCAGATCCTTATATAGGGAGTTTAACTCAAATGTCTCAAACGTTCTCTCCCCCGAGTTTCAGCCTATCACATATTTTTCTAAACAGATTGTGGACAAGTTATAATTATTTAGTTATAACTATTTAATAGATAGATGCGTGTTATAATCTATCTATATATTTCTCTGCATTCATATATTATATAGAGATCTAGCTAGATGCAATACAAGGGTGTCAAACTTAAATGCTGACTTGGGCCAAATAATCAAGATTTAACTTAAGGTGGGCTGCAAAGAAAATCAATGTTAATGGAAAAAAAATTTCAAATAAACCTTCGTAATAAACATATTAGGTAGGGGGAAAAGAAATCCATTATTTTTGCATGAAATTCAAGACTTTATTTAACATGTTTCGGATTGTCCGATTTGAGTCAAACATGCACTGTTTTGTTGTATGATTTGTTGCCCTTTTAAAGGTAGCTTCATAATGCCTCTCTCATAGAAGTCTTGGTTCTTATTGGCGAAAACCTCTAGAAATCGATTTTTACAATATTCTATTGATCCCAATTTCTTATCACTCAGGAAGTTTTGCAATGCGAGAAAAAGGTGTTAATCGTTTGGTGCCAGGTCCGGACTTTATGGTGTATGCAGTAAAACTTCCCAACCACAAGCTGCCATAGTTTCTGGCGAGTTACTACAGACATGTTTGGCCTGGCATTGTATTGATGCAACACAACACCTCTTCTGTTGGCCAATTCTGGTCAATTGCTAGCTTCAAACGATTCAGTTGATGACAGTACAGATCTGAATTTAGTGTTCGGCCAGACGGAAGCAATTCATAATAAATCATTCCCTTGCAGTCCCACCAAATACACAGTAGAACCTTCCTGGACGTTAGTCCTGGTTTGGCCACCGTTTGAGCTGCCTCAACGCGCTTTAACCACAATCGTCTTTTCACAATAATGTCGCATATGTGGCCCATTTTTCATCCCCAATCACCATCCATTTAAAAAATGGGTCAATTTCATTCCGTTTGGCCAAGACTTCGCCGATGAAAATTCAATCCGTCATGATTTTTGGTGTTAGTTGGTGTGGCACCCAAACATAGAGCTTCTTTTTTAACTCAACTTTGCGCAAATGGTTTAAAACTGTTTTATGGTCAACCTTTAGCTCCTGGGCGATGCTACGACTACTAACATGCCGGTCAACTTCAATTATTTCTGTGATTTTATCAACATTTTCGACAATGGATCTGCTTTTGCGAGGTGCGTCTTTAACATCAAAAATGCCTGAACGGAATCGGCGAAACCAAAATTGCACGTAATTAGCTGTTACGGTATCGATACCATAAACATCATTCACAATTTCAGCCGCCTGGCTTGCACTTTCGCCTTTATCAAAGAAAAACTGTAAAATGTACCAAATTTTCCCTTTGTTGACTTCCATTTTTAACACCTTGTAACTCACAACTAAATGAACCAAACAAAAAAAAAGCAAAATGTTTTTTTAGTGTGAAATATCACCTTAACAACGAGCATAAATTTGAAATTGTTTGATCGATACTTCACGAGATAAAGACACTACAGCTATCTACCAAAAAAATAACGGATTTCTTTTTTCCCAACCGAATATATAAAAGGAACAAGAAAATTTAAAATATACGTCCTGACACTTGACATCTCTTCTCTGATACTATCCTTCATATTTCTGGAGAAATTTTGATGGTTTATTGCATATCATTGTATGCCAATATACTGCCCGGGCCGCAAAAATGCTTGTTGTGGGCCGCAGGCCACGAGTTTGACACCCCTAATGTAATAAATTACAATTTTAATACTTCCTTTAAATTCAGTTAGAGCACAAAACTGTTATAATTCAATCCTAATTAATAAACCTACCGTAGTTAATCTTAAAAATGTTTCAAAACTTGCAGAAATTATGTTGTGAAAAAATATCTGTAGCCTCTTTAAGCAAATTGTTATTGTAAACCACATTCTGTTATGGGTATATCGTGAATATTAAAAAAAAACCTTTTACTATAAAAAAGATTCTTAAATTACTACTTTACAATCGATCATCCTGTAAAATAAGTTTTATTAAGAAATATTCAATGTCAATACATAAATAATAAATAAAAATTAGAGTCATAGGTACTTGCGTTTTATAGCGTCAACCAATTTCGTCGAATAAAAAACCGTCGCCAAATGCCTCGATTTACAACCAATAGGGAAAAACTGAACCTGCGTATGATCAAACAGAATAATTTTGAACGCGCATGCTCTAAAATAATAGCATTATTTACAATTCGCAATACCATTCTTCTCTCATTTTGTAAAAATGATTAAAATTTGGGATCTCTATTTTTTGTGCAAAAGGGAACATATTGGAGTATTACCAAAATTTCAGTCTTATATGCAAGTTTCTGAAAGAGTTCGCGTTTTAGAATCATGTCAAAACCGAAATATGGTGAAACTAAATTACATCGACATCGTTTAGATTCGTACTAACTATGTGAATTTATGTGGGGTGGTTTACAAAAAGAGCTCATTTATCACAATTTGGATTGCAATTACAGCTTTTTGGACGCTTGAACAATTCGGCTGTTATTAGAGATTTCGTTTATTTAAAGTGTAAGTATTTTTATTACTATAAAATTTAATTATAAATCTTCACCAACTTATTAGACTAATTATGGATGGAGCGTACTTCGGAATTTATTTTGACAAATGATGACATCATTTGGCAACATTTTTGATTTAGCAAAATTGGTCGAAAGAATAGTTATCAAAAAAGAATCTGATAAATTATCAAAATTTCTCAGTGACTTTTTTTTTGCAATTAAAAATAATGCTGTTTTAGCTCCCAATAAGTTGGTCTGCTCATCACTTTCCAAAATATATATATAAGGATTGCCCAGATAAAAAGTGAACAAGTTGAATAAAAGGAATACCTTTATTGAAAATCAAAATAAATTGCCATGAGTGTTGTAACACAGGGGTCCCATCATTTCGACACTAGGTTTATGCCTTTGCTGTAGAAAGAGATCGTGGTTGATTCTCGAGGAAGTCCTACACCACTTCCTTCATCTCATCGTCCGAATGGAAAAGTAATGCTCTCTTAAGTGGAAAAAAGTATAGAATGTTTAAGGGAGACAAATCTGGACTGTATGGCAGGCATTCGTACCCTTTATTAAGGATGTTTTTTTAGGCTGTCTGGATTTCACAGGATACTTTTGGACTAGCATTGTCATAGAGATCTGATGTCGTTTACCGCCTTTCATGAAAACCTTTGCACCAATTATTCGTTCCAAACAGTGCTCGCCATAGACTGTCCCTATTCGCTGCTAGATGCCCACATCCAGCTCACCTTCCGCAATCAAAAACTATACTACCGCATATGGACGCATCCATAAATAGCACAACTTTACTTTTTATCTATTTCCTTTACCACGAACAGGCTTCATTTCTGCACGTCGTATGCGGTGTACACCTCCTACCTTCCTTTATATCCATGTTCGGTGACATTGCTATATCTGCAATCATTCTAAAACAATTGCAAGGTTCTACTTTTCATTTCGGCAACCTTTATACATTATATATGTAGCCCCTTAGAAGCTAAAATTATTCTTGGCATAAATCAAAAGTTATGAAGTAGGAGCCAACTCAGTTATCGATATAATCTTATTGTAGTTTAAAATTGTGAGGTATATTTCTTACAGTTTCACCTCAAATTTAATTTTTTTTCATTTGTTGCTAATTGCATATTAATTTTTTTTAACATAAATTTCTACAGAAAAAGGCAATGGGGAAGAACCGTTCCACCATCAGAAGCATTTTAATTGGGCAGTAATAAGGAAAACTACTTTCATTTTTAAAATTCGCTTAGCATATATATGTAAAAGAAAGATCTTCAAATAAAAATTTTACATTAAATGCACTTTAAATAAAAATACTAACAAATATTAGAAAAATTATATTAAATCATAAAGATTGAAAATAGCAATAACACAACAAATTTTTCAATTAGATGGAAAATTTTACACAACCCGATGGAAATCAAAATTTCAAAATCAAATAAATGCAAGTAGGAAACAAAAGCAAACAGGAAATATTTGACTGGACATGAATGGCAACAAGTATAACAAAACTGTATAACTAGTAGCATGTTAGATTAGATGGAGTACTATCATTTGAAAATTACAATTTGTTGGTAAATGCACAGTTAGTACCAGTAAACACTGAAACTTGTATTTGCAATGTTCTTTATTTAATTCTAAAAATGATCAAATCATTGTTTTAATAAATGTTACTATTGATAAGTACAAGATTTAGCTTCAATCAAGGCCGTGCAAGTCACTCGGGAAGACCACTCAATGCCCCACGTTCTCCACCTACGGCAGACCATGGTAGCCATCGTGTCAAGAGTTAGAGCTTCAGTGGCACTAAAAATCCACCGTGTACAGGGGACTGATGCACGTTAAATCTGTCGAGGCTCAAACTCATCCCGTTGGTGAGATGTGAAAGTTCGAAAAAGCAGTGCCAACTCAGGTGTCGTCGTCGTTACTTAACCAAGGTTTACAATGACAAGGTCCGTCGCCAATAGTCCTCGTGTTGCTTTTAAGAGCAAGGTTAAAAAAATCTACGGCATACAGCATCTTTCTCGATTATTTCTATTGGTCAGAACGAGCCTCATAATTTTGAACCTTGGACAAACGTCGAGGTTGACACATGAACTGACTCCCCACTCTTCAAACTTCAAATCTCGCAAACCAGAGCTTTAAATCTGGACATATTTAGCGTGCATCGACCCCTCTACACATTGGATCTTCAGTAGCTACTGAATATTAATGTCGTACTATTCAGCTACTCGAGGGCCTTTGGTGACGGACCTCGTGATTTTGAACCAATGGTCAAGGGACGAGGACGACATCCGAGCTGACACATCCCCTCTCCTAACTTCCACATAACACCCACGGGAGGACGTTTGAGCTCTTGATAGATTGAACGCGCATCACTCCCCTACACGGCAAATCTTTTAGTGGTATTAGTGTCGAACTCATGACATGCCTCCCACGAGTCTGTTCCCTTGACCACTAGACTACCACGGCCGTCCGGGACATTTGGACTCAAATCAGCGACACCCTGGCCACGAGTCCATGACGTTAACTCCTACGCCAGTGATGGCGAACCTATGATCTGTGGGTCAGAGTCTGGCCCACGCAAGCTTTTTAACTGACCCACGATTACTAGGCAACGACTTGTTTGCTTACGCGGGTTTATTTATTTTTTTAATTTGTGGGGATTTTTTACATTCTATTTGAATTTTTTCAAGCACATTGACACAAAAGCAATTTAAATGTTGTGTATTACCTTCGCTTTGATCTTTACAGTTCCAAAGTTACGCAAATGAAAACAAATGTATATGAAGATATGTAGTATATTTGAAATAAAGTAAAAGTGTTCACAAAATATCAAATAAAATACAATTTTACTCACATTTTGTTTGTTAAAAAAATATCGAAAACCAAAGCAAATAATCGTATCTAAAGCACTTTCTTCGAATAAAATACACTTTTGAAAGGTTATTTTTGTAGAAAGATACTTCCATGTCACTCTTTTTTACCCATTAAGGTATCCGACTACGTTCGGAACCGTGATTTTGCAAAAGCTTATAAATGGGTAATATTTATCATAGTTAGTGTCACTTAGATTAGAAAACATATATAAAATATTGTTTTAAGAATAGTATTATAATAAAAAATTATTTAAATACAATATTTTGACAAAAAATAAACATAGAATGGCTAATTTTCGAAATATTCTCCTTTTATGAAAAATGATTCTGTTATGACAATATTTTGCCAGTATATATTCAGACCTCTGTAAAGAGGATGAACAAAAGAATTTTTGAAATATATAATTTAGAATTGGATTTATCTATATTTTACTACAACAGTGGGGAGAAATTTTAAGAAAAAAAGGCTGATAATTATTTCAATTGGTTGTAACTGGAAATTAAGTGAATTTTTCAAAAATCCTATATATATAGTTCAGACTCTCTGGAGAAGTCTTTACTTTATATAAGCAAAATATTATTATAGAAATATATTTTATAAAAGGAGAACATTTTGAAATAAGGTAATCTAAGTGACACTAAATATTATGGAAACTATTCATTCGTGCGCTTCTTAAATCATGGTTACGAACGTAGTCGGATACCTTAAGCCAGTGGAATTTTAAATATCTTTAGTTTTAAAAATACTCAATTAAAAAGTTTTAAACTTAACTCTGGTGCAAATGGGCATTAGTGACCCACGCGCTAGTACTAAAAAAATCATGAATGAAATTCGACCCACGTCTCAAAAAGGTACGCCATCCCTGCCCTAGGCTACTCCGACCACATGAACCAACCGAATATTTCAACAATGAACTGTTACTCGTTAATATTATTAAAACACGTCTGGTCAAAATATCCATACTTCCTGTAGTATAAATATGCATTTCTCAAACCAAATGAACAATAGTATTTAGAAAACGTATAATACCTAAGAATAAAATGAAATGCTTAAAATATTAAATGAATCTAAGACGCAGAGAGAATGTCTGCTGTAAAGGTTCACTTTGAACTTACTTTCATACAACATTCATCTCTATATATAAAGAAATAGTGAATGTATAATATAATATGTAAAATGTATGTACTCTAGATCTACGAGCAAGCAGAATCTAAAAATACCTATAAAACCCATCCTTTTATAAGTTTAAA
The DNA here is from genome assembly GCA_019973935.1 of Trichonephila clavipes. NCBI lineage: Eukaryota > Metazoa > Arthropoda > Arachnida > Araneae > Nephilidae > Trichonephila > Trichonephila clavipes. The sequence continues at coordinate 288,653 of BMAU01007986.1, forward strand.
AGATATAGTTTACTTTGTCTACTTCTTAAACTTTATTCTATTGTATTCTTTATTCTAAGAAACCATTACTTTATCATTTCTTTTTCAGCGCTCTGCAAAACGCAAAGCAAGCTTTTTGTTTTTGTTCGATAGTTTTCTCCCAGTATTAAATTTTAACTAAATATTTGAACAAGGAGATTATGACGGCAAAGAAAGCGCTTTAAAACTAAAGAAAAAGATTCGAGATAAAAGTTTTATTTTTTCACATTCTGTTTATTTTTTTTATCAAATCGAAATGGATATATATTAAAAGTTATTTTTAAAAGTTGGTCTATTTAATAGTTGGTTTAGTAGTCAGGATGTTTAGTATTAGTTTTCTTGAAAGAAATTAAAATTAGCCCTATATATCATTTAGAACTATAGCTGGGAAAACAATGATCAAATAATTTTAAATTAGAAAAACGGTGCAAAACGATAATAAGTAAAATTAAAAGTTTAATTTCTACTAGAAAAGTATTTTGTAATTAAATAGCTGCAAGAGAAGACTTAACATCTAACGAAAACTGAAGCTAAAAACTCAGTGGCACAACAGCCAATGCCTCTGTGCCCATCTCTGTTTTCGTGACCTTGGACGCTCAGATTAATGGGCAGATGTTCCGGTCATGTGGCCAGTCTGACGTAAAACCCCCATTGTTTAGTTCTCAAGCAAGAGCTTGGGGTATTTATTTTATCGATCCACTGAAGGGATGAAAGACAGAGTCGACCTTGCCCAGCCCGGAGTCTGAACCACGGACCTGTGGCGTGGAAGTGCGATACGCTACCACTCGACCGCATAACATCAAAAGACTGCGATAAAATATAACCATTACTTCCACGGACGAATTGAATGTATTTAGAAAATACTCTCCCAATCCAACCTTCAAGAAGTTATGCGTATATATTTAACATAAGACAATGGATTATCATATGTAATACTTAAGCGAAATAATATAACTAAATTCCACTTACCTTCTTACAATTTTGAAGGATTATGACCTCTTCTCAAAAACAAGTCCCGAAGGTACTGAATATTGAATCCCACAAAAGTGCTTCTTAGGGGTATTTTAAAATTTTCCATTACATAACCTTCCTGCATTCTCCATGAAAGTGTAGTTCAGTTCAGTGACACCACTGTAACAGTGAGATTTGTCGTCCAAAGACTTATAGCTGAACAGTGCGACGATAAAATTTGGATTAGTATACGAGTTGCGAATTAGTTGTAACGTACAGCCAGTGATTGCACTGTCCATCAGTAGTTTTACTTATCGCCTTCTGCTTCAACTGAGTGGCCGCGGTAGCCGAGTGGTATAGGTATCGGACCGTGGCTTGCTTTGTCACGGGTTCTAGCACAGTACCACTAAAGACCCGCCGTGTAGGGCAGCGAGGCACGTTAAATCTGTAGAGAGCTGAAACATCCTCTCGTTGGTGTGGGGTGGTGTGGTAGTTAGGAGAGGGGATGCCAGCTCAGATGTGGTCCACGTCACTTTACCATGGTTCAAAATTACGTGGTCCGTCGCCAAAAGCCCTCGTGTAGCTGAACAGTGCGACGTTAATATTCAATCAATCAATCAATCTGCTTCAACTGAAATTGATGAAAGTAGAGTATTGAAAAACTATTAGCTGGAATTTTAGAATCTATTGGTTGATGTCAAAAATTCTTCAACTTTTTGAACATGCTCTATTGTTTTACATTTCGCTCTCTCTCTCTCTCTCTCTATTGAGGGATAAGACCATTCTCCGTTACTTGGAGATAAAATTTTTCAAAATATCACGCTGCGATTTATATTTAATACAGTTTAATATAAAATGTTCACTATAGTTTCTGGTACTTGGCAATCTGCACACAAAGGAGAATCTGTTTGTTTAGAAAGGAAATATATATCATTTAATTACAATTTTTTTAGCTAGCAACTTAGTGATTAAAATTTCTGTATTCCTATTTTTAGCTGCCTGTCTATTCCATTTTTCAAGATGAGAAGTATAAAAATAATTTTTATGTCTTTTGCTCTTTTTCCATATTTCTTCGCTTTTATTTTTGTGTTTTTTGAAATGTGTATGTAGGTCTTCCCAAGTTATCCAAGACATAATATTCCACAGCTCTGGAGAAGCTTTAGCTAATTTATCAGCTTCTTCATTAATCCCTATTCAGCTGGTACCCAAATGAATGTAATTGATTGAGCTATTTGGAGACACTCATGTAAAGTTTAATTTAAATTTAATATTATCGTATTGGATTTTCTATTAATATTTTGGATACTTTTTAGAACTGATAAGCTTTCCATTAGGATGACATAGTTTTCTATTTTAGAAACCCAATTTTTTAACGCAGTCCATATGGCTATAGTTTCAGCTGTGAAAATTGAAATCATTTATTTTAGTATGAAATTTTGTCAAACATTTTTCTTTGGGATCAAAATTGCTATTAATAATTGATTAGTATTTTTTAAACTATCTGTTGCTATTATGATATTGTTATTAAAGTTTGACTGAATGTAATCATTAAACATATTTTATACTATGTCATCTGGAAGATCCTTGTTTTGAAATGGTAGTTCATGAGTATAGATGTTTATTTTGCGATTTCCATAGATTGGAGGAGGAGGGATCCATTGAAGAATATCCACTTTAGAGATACATAGTTCTTGGAGCAGGTTGATCGTCTTTTGAAAAATACTTCTTTTTCTCTATATTTATAAAAAATGTTATTTATATCCCAAAATAATCTTGCATTCGGTGACCAGTTTTTTAATGCAATTTGTTTAGTTATACAGTTTTGGCAAAGGAAGTTATGGCGATTATTAATACTTCCATTCATAGACTCTGCTCTTAATAAATCTAACGGGGTGTTTTGGGGAGACCTAGGGCTAAACGAAAGGCAGTATTGTAAATCTGTTCTAGTTTCTGTCTGTTGCTTTTGCTAGAAAAGGAAAAAAGTTGACTTCCATAGTCAAAGATAGAACGGATTGTGGCATTAATAATATTTAAAAGATGATCAGATCTAGTTCCTATTTTCGGAGAAGATAAGGTTTAAAAGGCATTTAAATATTTAAATCCTTTCTGACGTAGGTAATTAATGTGATTTTTCCAGGTGATATTGGGGTCGAAGATTATACCCAGGATTTTTTTTTTAAGACTCTTCACTTCGGGAATAGGTTTGTCGCATATTTTAAGTAATGGATGTATTGTGCTTTTTCTGGGAAAGTTGATTAGACTGCTTTTTCCTGGAGAGGTGGACAATTTCCATTTTTTACACCAGGTTGAAATATTATTTAACAATTCTTGCATTTCGCCTATTGTTTTATTCCAATTTGTACCACTATTGTATAAGAAAATGTCGTCTGCATAAACCAGAAGATGGCTGTCGTGTTGAATTTCAAAAATATCTGCCGTAAAAATCATAAAAAGGAAAGGGCTTAAGATGCAACCCTGGGTTGGTGTTTTAAAGAAGACTACCAATTATGGTGTACCATAATTATTCTTAACGATTTTTGAAAAATTATTCCTCTATTTAATTTGAATTGTTTTCTGATGTAAGAAGTTTTGTATCCATCGTAGCAATCTACCAGAGTATCCAACTTTATTTAATTTAGAAACAAGGCCATTTGGCTACATTGAGTCATATGCTGCTTTAAAACCTAACGCTACCAAAATAAAATATTCTTTGCGTTCTCTAGTCAGTATAATGTCATGTTGTAATTGAAGTAATGCATTAATGCTGCTTTTGTGAGGGTAAAAACCATGATGATTAACATGAAAAATTTTATTTTGAAAACTGAAATCTAACATTCTATGCAGAATCATTCTTTCTAATAATTTGGCAATTACTGAAGTAAGAGATATAGGACGGTAAGACGAAACTTCCTTGGGATTTTTGTGAGGTTTTATGAAAGGTAGAATAATTGCGTGAGTCCAATCTTTTGGAATTTGACTTGAAGACCACAACTGGCATTAATGGACTTGAAGACCAACTGTCATTAAAGGATTTCAGCAGGAGATTTATTGCTTTGACGGGGAGATGGTTTATTGTTTGGAGAGAAATTTTATCATGCCCTGGACTGCTGTTCTTTTGATGAGATATTGATATTTTTAATTATTTTAAAGAGAAAAGTTTATTAATATCTTGACTATTGTCCGAAATAGAGATATTTGGAATACTATTGTTTTGTTTTGCGTAATATTGTAAGAAACAGTCTGTGCTTGGGATTGTTCGTTTGTTTACATGATTCCATTATTCTCAATAATATTAAATGAAGAATAGTTAGGATTTGTTCTATTTTTGATTATCCGGATTATTTTAAAAAGAACTTTAGGAGAAGAGTTTTTTTCACATGTCTTGTGCCAAAAGTTTTCTTTACAGGCTTTGATTGTTCGCTCTTACTTCTTTATATTTTATCTAATCTTCTTCTTTAAAGTTTTTTCTAGCTTTATTAAGGAGTTTTCTTTTTTTGCTCTTAAATGTCCGCCATGGAGCTCTTGAAATGATCTGTTTTTTTCTGATTCTTGAGATAAGATTTGAGCTTTTTTAATTTCCTCTATAATATCTATATTTATGTTTTCATTTTAATTTAAATTTTGTTGAATAATATTGATAAATTTGTTCCAATTTGTTTTTTGTTTAAAATTATTAGTTGCTGAGCTGTTTGTTCTTTTGTAATTAATACTTATAGGGAAGTGGTCACTTCCAAAATTATCGGTATTTGTGTACCAGGATAAATCATAATTTAAATCTATAGATGCTAAAGAAAGATCTATAGAGAGATGTAAAAATTCCCGATGAATGCAGATAAGTTGGACTATTATTGTTTAATAATATTAAGTCACATTTTCAATAATCCAGTCAAATCTTTTTTCCAGAAACATTGGAATTTTTTGATCCCCATATCTCATGATATGCATTGAAATCTTCCAATACCAAACTGTGATTATCAATATATGATGCTATTTTTGATAAATTGATGTCTTTAAAGTTACCCAATGGTATGTATATATTAAAAATTGTGATAGGAACTGTATCTATCTGAACTCTGACAATTGAAATTTCTAAGTCTTCACTAATTTCTGAGAATATTTTTATTGCGCTAATATCTTTACTTAAAACTATCATTAGCCCTCCTTCTCTTTTGATTTCTCTATCAATTCGGAATATATTCTTATTGGGAATTATGAAAATATCATTTGGATGTAACCAAGTTTCTTGAATTATTAAAATGCTTGCTTTTTTGAAAAATTGGTGCGAAAAGAATATATGACCTCTTTTTTTAATTCCACGTGCATTCCATTGGATTATATTCATGATTTAAAACGAAAAAAGGTGCAATACTACGAATTAGTTTAAGTGTCCCAAAAAGAAAGTAGTTTTTAATATTGAGTTTTTAGCGAGAATATAAGAAAATTTGAAAATTTATATATTGAAGTTTTTTTATTTTTTTCTACTACACTTTCTAATGTATTTCCTCTCTGTTCTGATATTTTCTTGAATCGTTTAGCGTTTTCATTCAGTTTTCTATTAGATAATCATCATCTTTTGGAATTGTTATATTGGATGCAACTTTTTTAAAGTAGATTCCATTGTGTTCATTAAGGAAGAAAATCTCAAATTTATTTAAGTCACCACCGTATTCAGTTCTGTCGTAAACCACTGTACTATTTGTTCTAATTTCTTTTCAAATTATATTATTGTTTTCTTCAAACTTTTGTTCCAAGTTTTTAATTTTTTTCCAAATTTTTTATTTTCTCTGTTTGATTGTGGTATGTTTTAGCTGAGTATGAGGTTTTTTAAAAATTTTGAAACTTTTCGACTGCTTCATTTCTCGAAATTTGTTGCTCTACTTTAATTTTTAAGATTTCGACTTCGTCTTGATATTTTTTGCAAATTTTAGAGTTAGCTTCATGCGCTTCTCCACAAGAGCTACATTTTTTTTATTTTAGTTTCTTTACACTCATTTTCAGGGTGATTTAATGAACATATTCAGCAGAATTTTTGAAAGTGACCGAATTTCCAACAGTTTGTACATTGTTTAGGTTTTTCATAGTATAAATTAGTTTTAAACATTTCAAATCCTATGAAAGTGTATTCTCTCAAATTCTCGCCCCCAATTAATTTCACAGTTTTCACCTGGTAACATGATTCATTGCTTGGAATTGGCATGGGGGCTGCAGTTGCCCAGTAGTCAAGGTATCGTTTCATGACAGCATGTCATGAGTTCGAACCCAGTACCACTAAAAACCCGCCGTGTAGGAGTGTGATGCACGTTAAATCTGTCGAGAGTTCATACGTCCTACCTTTGGTGTGGTGTTGTTATTAGGAGAGGGGGTGCCTGATCAGGTGTCGTCCTCGTCACTTGACCATAGTTCAAAATGACGAGGTCCGTCGCCAAAAGCCCTCGTGTAGCTGAACAGTGCGACGTTAATATTCACTCATTCATTAGAATTGGCATCGCTCAATATTAAAAAAGGGACAAATAGCAAAAGACTAGAAGTTTGGACCGCGCCAAGTGGTTATGATCGCAAATATATAATCACGGTTTTTCCTGTCATGTTTAAAACTCTGATCTCGCCAAAGACACGCCAGATGCACATTTAATCTGTTGTCTTTTAAATTATCTCAGGGTGTGAGAGAGAGAAAGTATAGCGAATGAGCCGTTTATCCGGTTCAGTGGTTTGTGACGCTGACACCTGAGCTGTTGGGCCTGGGTTCGAATCCCGGAGAGGGCATGGATGTTTGTAAATGTATTGATCCTTTGCAGCATGGGGTACTCAGAAGAGACGTCAAGCCGCAAGTCCACTCGTGAGGTTGGTGGAAGAGAGGTGTGAGGTCCATGACCACCCCCAGGGTGTTCTCCCTAAAAATATGGTTGGAACCGACCCAAATCGTATTGTTACCTTCATGGTGCTCAAAGTTACGGACAGCGACAGGCGTAAATTACTACCCCCTTCCCACGATGAATTCCACCGTCAGACTGGTGACATTAGAAACAACAACAATAAGTTTGTAGAGTAGGGTATAGCAGAGTATTTATTTAGTTTTTTTATTTATTTGTTTGTAGTCTTAGAATATAAAAGAGTTATTTTTTGTAAATTGTTTTAAAAGTCACCAAATTTTACAGAAGTTATAAATTATGTTTTCAGAGAGGGGAATTGCAGCAGTTTGTACCTAATGCCACTGAAGAACTTGCCGTGTAGAAGGGCTGATGCACGTTAAATCTGTCGAGATCAAAGTCCTCCCTTTGGCATTGTATGGTAGTTTAGAGAAGGGTGCCAGCTCAAGTGCCGTCCTCGTCATTTGACTGAAGCTCATCATTACGAGGTCCATCCCCAATAGTCCTCGTTTTGTTGTACACTGCTACGTTAATGTAACTCTCTCGCATTCGCAGCAGCTGTAGGGAATTTGGGAATTTGTATACGAAAGAGAGTTTTAGTTTTAAGCTTAGTTAGGGTTAGTTAAAACGTTTAGGTGAATGACTACGTTCAGGTGAATAAGTAATTATTAATGTCTCAATGTAATCCAATGCAAGGACTATAGGCGACGCACCTCGTAATTATAAAACATGATCAAGAGATAAGGTTGACATCTGAGCTGGTATCTCTCTCCGAACTTCCACACCACGTCGATGGAAGTACTTTGATTCTTCGAAGGGCTTCCTTCTACAAGGCGGGTTTTAAATGGTATAAGGCTCGAATTCACGACATAGCGGCCTCGAATTTGTGAGTGAGGGAAAGTTATACAAACGTCACACTATAGAAAGAACGAGTGAACCATTAGCGAGGGACCTCGCCCCATTTTGAACCTAGGTTAAGTGATGTGTATGACACCTGAGCTGCTCCCCACCTCTCCTCCATGAGTCCGCAGCTATGACCGTTAAGCTACCGCGTTTCTGACTATGTTCGGAACCTTGATTTTGAAACGGCGTATAAATGAATATTTTTGATATTTAGTAGCAGTTAAAAATTAGATTATACACATAAAATTGTAACAAAAATTTTATTACAAGAAAAAAAATTACTAAAAACTTTTTTTTGGTAAAATAAGTGAGTGAGTGAATATTAATGTCTTACTGTTTAGCTACAGGAGGGCATTTGGCGACGGATCTCGTAATTTTGAACCATGGTTAAGAGACGAAGACAACATCTGAGCTGTCCCCCCCCTTCTCCTAACCACACCACACCAACGGGAGAACGTTTGAGCTCTCGACATCTTTAACGTACATCGCTTCCCTACACGGGAGATATTTTGTATTACTCGACTCGAATTCGTGACAAGCCAACCACGATCTGAAACCTTGGCCACTATGCTACCGCGGCCACTCGAGGGCTTTTGGAGACGGGTCTTGTAATTTTGAACCATGGTTAAGTGACGAGGATAACACCTAAGCTGGCAGCCCCCTACCTCTCCTAATTTCCAAACGACACCAACAGAGGGACGTTTGAGCCTCGACAGATTTTATATGCATCACCCCCTTTCCTGCCGTGTTTTCACCAGTACTCATTCAAGCTCATGTTCGAACTCATAACAAGCCGTCAGTCGTGAGTTCATTTCTTTGATCAATAGGCTAAAGTGGCCACAATTTTTTTGGCAAAAACGAAAGGGAAAACTCACATATTTTTAAAACAATCTGCTTTTTCAATTCCTACTATTAGCTCACAATCTCTATATTATATATTTATTTATTTATTTATCTTGATGGAATTTTCAATCGTTAATAAAATACATTTTAAAGCGCTCAATTGAGCTGAAACTTTTATATACATGATTATTTTGGATGACAATATAATAATACAATAATAATTAATAAAATTAATTGATTAAAACTAATTATTTAAAGAATTACAAATACAACTACGTTGGTATCATCTTTTTCGACTTAGCGACCCTTTTGGTGACTTGTGTCAAAACTTGAAAAGGTTTTTTTTCTCACGTGTTAAAGTATTCAGTTGAACTGAAATTTATATTCACGATTGTTTGGGATGACAATACGATACTTTAATGATAATTAATAAAAATTAATTACCACTTAATTTTGTGATTCTGTCCTATATATATACACAATTATATTAATTGTAACTATTTAATAAAAAGTAGCTAAAATAAAAATTTTCTTTGTCGGTCTAAGTAGGAATTGACTTAAAAAAAAATTTTATATTACTTGTTACTATAAAAATGCTTCAATAAAAATAATATTTTGCTTCTGCATAACTAAGAGTTCTTTACAGAAAAGTTTAAAATAGGATATTTGGAATATATATAATTTTGAAGTAGATTTATTCATATATTTCAATACATCAGAGTAGGGAAATTTTAGCAAAAAACACGGGCTATAATTTCAATTGATCGTTGCTCTGAAAATAATATAGTAGCTACGGTAAACTAAAAGTCAATGTTGTGGCCTCGTGACCACCGTGTTATAAGTTCGAGTCAAGTGCTACTGAAAATCCGCTGTGAAAATCTGTCAACGCTAAAAATCCTCCAGTTGGCGTGGTGTGGAATTTTGGAGAGGGAATACCTACTCTAGTGTCGTCACTTGATTGAGGCTCGAATTATGTGAGATCCGTATCCAGTATCCCTATAGTTGCTTTGTTTCGCGATAAACACTCCCTGAAAATAGTGTCTGTTGTTCAAAATTCCTATTTCAGGTTCTGAATTGATGTTCTAGTTATATAAAGGCTAAATATTTTCATTATGGGATCATTTTTCATAAAAGGAGACTGTTTTGAAAATATGTTTTTTTTCTTCGTTTTTTTTTTACCAAATAATTGCAGTTAAACCATTTTTCTTGTAATAATTGTCCAAAGGGAGTGCACCCATGTAACAGCCTGTTTTTTAAGCATTTTTAAGAAAAGTTTTTGAGGATCATTAAAATGATATAACTTTATTTTTTTTATACCATTTTATAAAAAAATGTACACTGCTGGACAATTGCTAAGGACGAATCACAAATTGCTATGTAGCATAACATTAAACGAGACATGAGGCCTAGTAGGAAAAAATATAGTTGCCACACTGTTCGGACATTAGAAGAAAGAATATTTATTGTTCTGGAAAGTACAAAAGCTGTGAAACATCTGAAAGAAAAAAAAATGTTCATTTGATCTGCGTACGGAGAAATGGAACAATGCATCGAAAAGTCAGCAGGCACCTTAAAGAAAGGTATCAGTACGGGATATGTCCACCGTGGAGTGTGATGCAACATTCCACACGTCGTACCATACTTTGCACAACATTATCCAGCAGCTGTTGAGGCAATTTATCCCATTCCTCTGTGAGTGCACGGATGAGGGTGTTCTTGTTTGTCGGAGGATAGTTTCGACCAGCAACTTGCCTCCCAAAGCATCCCACACATTTTCAACGGGGTGCAGATCTGGAGAACGCGCTGGCCATACGAGACGTTGAATACTCTCGCTGTCTAGACAATCCTAAGTTTGTAGAGTAGGGTATAGCAGAGTATTTATTTAATTTTTTTATTTATTTGTTTGTAGTCTTAGAATATAAAAGAGTTATTTTTGTAAATTGTTTTAAAAGTCACCAAATTTTACAGAAGTTATAAATTATGTTTTCAGAGAGGGGAATTGCAGCAGTTTGTACCTAATGCCACTGAAGAACTTGCCGTGTAGAAGGGCTGATGCACGTTAAATCTGTCGAGATCAAAGTCCTCCCTTTGGCATTGTATGGTAGTTTAGAGAAGGGTGCCAGCTCAAGTGCCGTCCTCGTCATTTGACTGAAGCTCATCATTACGAGGTCCATCCCCAATAGTCCTCGTTTTGTTGTACACTGCTACGTTAATGTAACCTCTCGCATTCGCAGCAGCTGTAGGGAATTTGGGAATTTGTATACGAAAGAGAGTTTTAGTTTTAAGCTTAGTTAGGGTTAGTTAAAACGTTTAGGTGAATGACTACGTTCAGGTGAATAAGTAATTATTAATGTCTCAATGTAATCCAATGCAAGGACTATAGGCGACGCACCTCGTAATTTTAAAACATGATCAAGAGATAAGGTTGACATCTGAGCTGGTATCTCTCTCCGAACTTCCACACCACGTCGATGGAAGTACTTTGATTCTTCGAAGGGCTTCCTTCTACAAGGCGGGTTTTAAATGGTATAAGGCTCGAATTCACGACATAGCGGCCTCGAATTTGTGAGTGAGGGAAAGTTATACAAACGTCACACTATAGAAAGAACGAGTGAACCATTAGCGAGGGACCTCGCCCCATTTTGAACCTAGGTTAAGTGATGTGTATGACACCTGAGCTGCTCCCCACCTCTCCTCCATGAGTCCGCAGCTATGACCGTTAAGCTACCGCGTTTCTGACTATGTTCGGAACCTTGATTTTGAAACGGCGTATAAATGAATATTTTTGATATTTAGTAGCAGTTAAAAATTAGATTATACACATAAAATTGTAACAAAAATTTTATTACAAGAAAAAAAATTACTAAAAACTTTTTTTTGGTAAAATAAGTGAGTGAGTGAATATTAATGTCTTACTGTTTAGCTACAGGAGGGCATTTGGCGACGGATCTCGTAATTTTGAACCATGGTTAAGTGACGAGGATAACACCTAAGCTGGCAGCCCCCTACCTCTCCTAATTTCCAAACGACACCAACAGAGGGACGTTTGAGCCTCGACAGATTTTATATGCATCACCCCCTTTCCTGCCGTGTTTTCACCAGTACTCATTCAAGCTCATGTTCGAACTCATAACAAGCCGTCAGTCGTGAGTTCATTTCTTTGATCAATAGGCTAAAGTGGCCACAATTTTTTTGGCAAAAACGAAAGGGAAAACTCACATATTTTTAAAACAATCTGCTTTTTCAATTCCTACTATTAGCTCACAATCTCTATATTATATATTTATTTATTTATTTATCTTGATGGAATTTTCAATCGTTAATAAAATACATTTTAAAGCGCTCAATTGAGCTGAAACTTTTATATACATGATTATTTTGGATGACAATATAATAATACAATAATAATTAATAAAATTAATTGATTAAAACTAATTATTTAAAGAATTACAAATACAACTACGTTGGTATCATCTTTTTCGACTTAGCGACCCTTTTGGTGACTTGTGTCAAAACTTGAAAAGGTTTTTTTTCTCACGTGTTAAAGTATTCAGTTGAACTGAAATTTATATTCACGATTGTTTGGGATGACAATACGATACTTTAATGATAATTAATAAAAATTAATTACCACTTAATTTTGTGATTCTGTCCTATATATATACACAATTATATTAATTGTAACTATTTAATAAAAAGTAGCTAAAATAAAAATTTTCTTTGTCGGTCTAAGTAGGAATTGACTTAAAAAAAAATTTTATATTACTTGTTACTATAAAAATGCTTCAATAAAAATAATATTTTGCTTCTGCATAACTAAGAGTTCTTTACAGAAAAGTTTAAAATAGGATATTTGGAATATATATAATTTTGAAGTAGATTTATTCATATATTTCAATACATCAGAGTAGGGAAATTTTAGCAAAAAACACGGGCTATAATTTCAATTGATCGTTGCTCTGAAAATAATATAGTAGCTACGGTAAACTAAAAGTCAATGTTGTGGCCTCGTGACCACCGTGTTATAAGTTCGAGTCAAGTGCTACTGAAAATCCGCTGTGAAAATCTGTCAACGCTAAAAATCCTCCAGTTGGCGTGGTGTGGAATTTTGGAGAGGGAATACCTACTCTAGTGTCGTCACTTGATTGAGGCTCGAATTATGTGAGATCCGTATCCAGTATCCCTATAGTTGCTTTGTTTCGCGATAAACACTCCCTGAAAATAGTGTCTGTTGTTCAAAATTCCTATTTCAGGTTCTGAATTGATGTTCTAGTTATATAAAGGCTAAATATTTTCATTATGGGATCATTTTTCATAAAAGGAGACTGTTTTGAAAATATGTTTTTTTTCTTCGTTTTTTTTTTACCAAATAATTGCAGTTAAACCATTTTTCTTGTAATAATTGTCCAAAGGGAGTGCACCCATGTAACAGCCTGTTTTTTAAGCATTTTTAAGAAAAGTTTTTGAGGATCATTAAAATGATATAACTTTATTTTTTTTATACCATTTTATAAAAAAATGTACACTGCTGGACAATTGCTAAGGACGAATCACAAATTGCTATGTAGCATAACATTAAACGAGACATGAGGCCTAGTAGGAAAAAATATAGTTGCCACACTGTTCGGACATTAGAAGAAAGAATATTTATTGTTCTGGAAAGTACAAAAGCTGTGAAACATCTGAAAGAAAAAAAAATGTTCATTTGATCTGCGTACGGAGAAATGGAACAATGCATCGAAAAGTCAGCAGGCACCTTAAAGAAAGGTATCAGTACGGGATATGTCCACCGTGGAGTGTGATGCAACATTCCACACGTCGTACCATACTTTGCACAACATTATCCAGCAGCTGTTGAGGCAATTTATCCCATTCCTCTGTGAGTGCACGGATGAGGGTGTTCTTGTTTGTCGGAGGATAGTTTCGACCAGCAACTTGCCTCCCCAAAGCATCCCACACATTTTCAACGGGGTGCAGATCTGGAGAACGCGCTGGCCATACGAGACGTTGAATACTCTCGCTGTCTAGACAATCCTAAGTTTGTAGAGTAGGGTATAGCAGAGTATTTATTTAATTTTTTTATTTATTTGTTTGTAGTCTTAGAATATAAAAGAGTTATTTTTTGTAAATTGTTTTAAAAGTCACCAAATTTTACAGAAGTTATAAATTATGTTTTCAGAGAGGGGAATTGCAGCAGTTTGTACCTAATGCCACTGAAGAACTTGCCGTGTAGAAGGGCTGATGCACGTTAAATCTGTCGAGATCAAAGTCCTCCCTTTGGCATTGTATGGTAGTTTAGAGAAGGGTGCCAGCTCAAGTGCCGTCCTCGTCATTTGACTGAAGCTCATCATTACGAGGTCCATCCCCAATAGTCCTCGTTTTGTTGTACACTGCTACGTTAATGTAACTCTCTCGCATTCGCAGCAGCTGTAGGGAATTTGGGAATTTGTATACGAAAGAGAGTTTTAGTTTTAAGCTTAGTTAGGGTTAGTTAAAACGTTTAGGTGAAAGACTACGTTCAGGTGAATAAGTAATTATTAATGTCTCAATGTAATCCAATGCAAGGACTATAGGCGACGCACCTCGTAATTTTAAAACATGATCAAGAGATAAGGTTGACATCTGAGCTGGTATCTCTCTCCGAACTTCCACACCACGTCGATGGAAGTACTTTGATTCTTCGAAGGGCTTCCTTCTACAAGGCGGGTTTTAAATGGTATAAGGCTCGAATTCACGACATAGCGGCCTCGAATTTGTGAGTGAGGGAAAGTTATACAAACGTCACACTATAGAAAGAACGAGTGAACCATTAGCGAGGGACCTCGCCCCATTTGAACCTAGGTTAAGTGATGTGTATGACACCTGAGCTGCTCCCCACCTCTCCTCCATGAGTCCGCAGCTATGACCGTTAAGCTACCGCGTTTCTGACTATGTTCGGAACCTTGATTTTGAAACGGCGTATAAATGAATATTTTTGATATTTAGTAGCAGTTAAAAATTAGATTATACACATAAAATTGTAACAAAAATTTTATTACAAGAAAAAAAATTACTAAAAACTTTTTTTTGGTAAAATAAGTGAGTGAGTGAATATTAATGTCTTACTGTTTAGCTACAGGAGGGCATTTGGCGACGGATCTCGTAATTTTGAACCATGGTTAAGTGACGAGGATAACACCTAAGCTGGCAGCCCCCTACCTCTCCTAATTTCCAAACGACACCAACAGAGGGACGTTTGAGCCTCGACAGATTTTATATGCATCACCCCCTTTCCTGCCGTGTTTTCACCAGTACTCATTCAAGCTCATGTTCGAACTCATAACAAGCCGACAGTCGTGAGTTCATTTCTTTGATCAATAGGCTAAAGTGGCCACAATTTTTTTGGCAAAAACGAAAGGGAAAACTCACATATTTTTAAAACAATCTGCTTTTTCAATTCCTACTATTAGCTCACAATCTCTATATTATATATTTATTTATTTATTTATCTTAATGAAATTTTCAATCGTTAATAAAATACATTTTAAAGCGCTCAATTGAGCTGAAACTTTTATATACATGATTATTTTGGATGACAATATAATAATACAATAATAATTAATAAAATTAATTGATTAAAACTAATTATTTAAAGAATTACAAATACAACTACGTTGGTATCATCTTTTTCGACTTAGCGACCCTTTTGGTGATTTGTGTCAAAACTTGAAAAGGTTTTTTTTCTCACGTGTTAAAGTATTCAGTTGAACTGAAATTTATATTCACGATTGTTTGGGATGACAATACGATACTTTAATGATAATTAATAAAAATTAATTACCACTTAATTTTGTGATTCTGTCCTATATATATACACAATTATATTAATTGTAACTATTTAATAAAAAGTAGCTAAAATAAAAATTTTCTTTGTCGGTCTAAGTAGGAATTGACTTAAAAAAATTTTATATTACTTGTTACTATAAAAATGCTTCAATAAAAATAATATTTTGCTTCTGCATAACTAAGAGTTCTTTACAGAAAAGTTTAAAATAGGATATTTGGAATATATATAATTTTGAAGTAGATTTATTCATATATTTCAATACATCAGAGTAGGGAAATTTTAGCAAAAAACACGGGCTATAATTTCAATTGATCGTTGCTCTGAAAATAATATAGTAGCTACGGTAAACTAAAAGTCAATGTTGTGGCCTCGTGACCACCGTGTTATAAGTTCGAGTCAAGTGCTACTGAAAATCCGCTGTGAAAATCTGTCAACGCTAAAAATCCTCCAGTTGGCGTGGTGTGGAATTTTGGAGAGGGAATACCTACTCTAGTGTCGTCACTTGATTGAGGCTCGAATTATGTGAGATCCGTATCCAGTATCCCTATAGTTGCTTTGTTTCGCGATAAACACTCCCTGAAAATAGTGTCTGTTGTTCAAAATTCCTATTTCAGGTTCTGAATTGATGTTCTAGTTATATAAAGGCTAAATATTTTCATTATGGGATCATTTTTCATAAAAGGAGACTGTTTTGAAAATATGTTTTTTTTCTTCGTTTTTTTTTTACCAAATAATTGCAGTTAAACCATTTTTCTTGTAATAATTGTCCAAAGGGAGTGCACCCATGTAACAGCCTGTTTTTTAAGCATTTTTAAGAAAAGTTTTTGAGGATCATTAAAATGATATAACTTTATTTTTTTTATACCATTTTATAAAAAAATGTACACTGCTGGACAATTGCTAAGGACGAATCACAAATTGCTATGTAGCATAACATTAAACGAGACATGAGGCCTAGTAGGAAAAAATATAGTTGCCACACTGTTCAGACATTAGAAGAAAGAATATTTATTGTTCTGGAAAGTACAAAAGCTGTGAAACATCTGAAAGAAAAAAAAATGTTCATTTGATCTGCGTACGGAGAAATGGAACAATGCATCGAAAAGTCAGCAGGCACCTTAAAGAAAGGTATCAGTACGGGATATGTCCACCGTGGAGTGTGATGCAACATTCCACACGTCGTACCATACTTTGCACAACATTATCCAGCAGCTGTTGAGGCAATTTATCCCATTCCTCTGTGAGTGCACGGATGAGGGTGTTCTTGTTTGTCGGAGGATAGTTTCGACCAGCAACTTGCCTCCCCAAAGCATCCCACACATTTTCAACGGGGTGCAGATCTGGAGAACGCGCTGGCCATACGAGACGTTGAATACTCTCGCTGTCTAGACAATCCTAAGTTTGTAGAGTAGGGTATAGCAGAGTATTTATTTAATTTTTTTATTTATTTGTTTGTAGTCTTAGAATATAAAAGAGTTATTTTTTGTAAATTGTTTTAAAAGTCACCAAATTTTACAGAAGTTATAAATTATGTTTTCAGAGAGGGGAATTGCAGCAGTTTGTACCTAATGCCACTGAAGAACTTGCCGTGTAGAAGGGCTGATGCACGTTAAATCTGTCGAGATCAAAGTCCTCCCTTTGGCATTGTATGGTAGTTTAGAGAAGGGTGCCAGCTCAAGTGCCGTCCTCGTCATTTGACTGAAGCTCATCATTACGAGGTCCATCCCCAATAGTCCTCGTTTTGTTGTACACTGCTACGTTAATGTAACTCTCTCGCATTCGCAGCAGCTGTAGGGAATTTGGGAATTTGTATACGAAAGAGAGTTTTAGTTTTAAGCTTAGTTAGGGTTAGTTAAAACGTTTAGGTGAAAGACTACGTTCAGGTGAATAAGTAATTATTAATGTCTCAATGTAATCCAATGCAAGGACTATAGGCGACGCACCTCGTAATTTTAAAACATGATCAAGAGATAAGGTTGACATCTGAGCTGGTATCTCTCTCCGAACTTCCACACCACGTCGATGGAAGTACTTTGATTCTTCGAAGGGCTTCCTTCTACAAGGCGGGTTTTAAATGGTATAAGGCTCGAATTCACGACATAGCGGCCTCGAATTTGTGAGTGAGGGAAAGTTATACAAACGTCACACTATAGAAAGAACGAGTGAACCATTAGTGAGGGACCTCGCCCCATTTTGAACCTAGGTTAAGTGATGTGGATGACACCTGAGCTACTCCCATTTCTCCTCCATGAGTCCGCAGCTATGACCGTTAAGCTACCGCGTTTCTGACTATGTTCGGAACCTTGATTTTGAAAAGGCGTATAAATGAATATTTTTGATATTTAGTAGCAGTTAAAAATTAGAATATACTCATAAAATTTAACAAAAATTTTATTACAAGAAAAAAAATTACTAAAAACATTTTTTTGGTAAAATAAGTGAGTGAGTGAATATTAATGTCTCCCTGTTTAGCTACAGGAGGGCATTTGGCGACGTAATTTTGAACCATGGTTAAGAGACGAAGACAACATCTGAGCTGTCCCCCCTTCTCCTAACCATCACACCACACCAACGGGAGAACGTTTGAGCTCTCGACAGCTTAAACGTACATCGCTTCCCTACACGGGAGATATTTTGTATTACTCGACTCGAATTCGTGACAAGCCAACCACGATCTGAAACCTTGGCCACTTTGCTACCGCGGCCACTCGAGGGCTTTTGGAGACGGGTCTTGTAATTTTGAACCATGGTTAAGTGACGAGGATAACACCTAAGCTGGCAGCCCCCAACCTCTCCTAATTTCCAAACGACACCAACGGAGGGACGTTTGAGCCTCGACAGATTTTATATGCATCACCCCCTTTCCTGCCGTGTTTTCACCAGTACTCATTCAAGCTCATGTTCGAACTCATAACAAGCCGTCAGTCGTGAGTTCATTTCTTTGATCAATAGGCTAAAGTGGCCACAATTTTTTTGGCAAAAACGAAAGGGAAAACTCACATATTTTTAAAACAATCTGCTTTTTCAATTCCTACTATTAGCTCACAATCTCTATATTATATATTTATTTATTTATTTATCTTGATGAAATTTTCAATCGTTAATAAAATACATTTTAAAGCGCTCAATTGAGCTGAAACTTTTATATACATGATTATTTTGGATGACAATATAATAATACAATAATAATTAATAAAATTAATTGATTAAAACTAATTATTTAAAGAATTACAAATACAACTACGTTGGTATCATCTTTTTCGACTTAGCGACCCTTTTGGTGACTTGTGTCAAAACTTGAAAAGGTTTTTTTTCTCACGTGTTAAAGTATTCAGTTGAACTGAAATTTATATTCACGATTGTTTGGGATGACAATACGATACTTTAATGATAATTAATAAAAATTAATTACCACTTAATTTTGTGATTCTGTCCTATATATATACACAATTATATTAATTGTAACTATTTAATAAAAAGTAGCTAAAATAAAAATTTTCTTTGTCGGTCTAAGTAGGAATTGACTTAAAAAAATTTTATATTACTTGTTACTATAAAAATGCTTCAATAAAAATAATATTTTGCTTCTGCATAACTAAGAGTTCTTTACAGAAAAGTTTAAAATAGGATATTTGGAATATATATAATTTTGAAGTAGATTTATTCATATATTTCAATACATCAGAGTAGGGAAATTTTAGCAAAAAACACGGGCTATAATTTCAATTGATCGTTGCTCTGAAAATAATATAGTAGCTACGGTAAACTAAAAGTCAATGTTGTGGCCTCGTGACCACCGTGTTATAAGTTCGAGTCAAGTGCTACTGAAAATCCGCTGTGAAAATCTGTCAACGCTAAAAATCCTCCAGTTGGCGTGGTGTGGAATTTTGGAGAGGGAATACCTACTCTAGTGTCGTCACTTGATTGAGGCTCGAATTATGTGAGATCCGTATCCAGTATCCCTATAGTTGCTTTGTTTCGCGATAAACACTCCCTGAAAATAGTGTCTGTTGTTCAAAATTCCTATTTCAGGTTCTGAATTGATGTTCTAGTTATATAAAGGCTAAATATTTTCATTATGGGATCATTTTTCATAAAAGGAGACTGTTTTGAAAATATGTTTTTTTTCTTCGTTTTTTTTTTACCAAATAATTGCAGTTAAACCATTTTTCTTGTAATAATTGTCCAAAGGGAGTGCACCCATGTAACAGCCTGTTTTTTAAGCATTTTTAAGAAAAGTTTTTGAGGATCATTAAAATGATATAACTTTATTTTTTTTATACCATTTTATAAAAAAATGTACACTGCTGGACAATTGCTAAGGACGAATCACAAATTGCTATGTAGCATAACATTAAACGAGACATGAGGCCTAGTAGGAAAAAATATAGTTGCCACACTGTTCAGACATTAGAAGAAAGAATATTTATTGTTCTGGAAAGTACAAAAGCTGTGAAACATCTGAAAGAAAAAAAAATGTTCATTTGATCTGCGTACGGAGAAATGGAACAATGCATCGAAAAGTCAGCAGGCACCTTAAAGAAAGGTATCAGTACGGGATATGTCCACCGTGGAGTGTGATGCAACATTCCACACGTCGTACCATACTTTGCACAACATTATCCAGCAGCTGTTGAGGCAATTTATCCCATTCCTCTGTGAGTGCACGGATGAGGGTGTTCTTGTTTGTCGGAGGATAGTTTCGACCAGCAACTTGCCTCCCCAAAGCATCCCACACATTTTCAACGGGGTGCAGATCTGGAGAACGCGCTGGCCATACGAGACGTTGAATACTCTCGCTGTCTAGACAATCCTAAGTTTGTAGAGTAGGGTATAGCAGAGTATTTATTTAATTTTTTTATTTATTTGTTTGTAGTCTTAGAATATAAAAGAGTTATTTTTTGTAAATTGTTTTAAAAGTCACCAAATTTTACAGAAGTTATAAATTATGTTTTCAGAGAGGGGAATTGCAGCAGTTTGTACCTAATGCCACTGAAGAACTTGCCGTGTAGAAGGGCTGATGCACGTTAAATCTGTCGAGATCAAAGTCCTCCCTTTGGCATTGTATGGTAGTTTAGAGAAGGGTGCCAGCTCAAGTGCCGTCCTCGTCATTTGACTGAAGCTCATCATTACGAGGTCCATCCCCAATAGTCCTCGTTTTGTTGTACACTGCTACGTTAATGTAACTCTCTCGCATTCGCAGCAGCTGTAGGGAATTTGGGAATTTGTATACGAAAGAGAGTTTTAGTTTTAAGCTTAGTTAGGGTTAGTTAAAACGTTTAGGTGAATGACTACGTTCAGGTGAATAAGTAATTATTAATGTCTCAATGTAATCCAATGCAAGGACTATAGGCGACGCACCTCGTAATTTTAAAACATGATCAAGAGATAAGGTTGACATCTGAGCTGGTATCTCTCTCCGAACTTCCACACCACGTCGATGGAAGTACTTTGATTCTTCGAAGGGCTTCCTTCTACAAGGCGGGTTTTAAATGGTATAAGGCTCGAATTCACGACATAGCGGCCTCGAATTTGTGAGTGAGGGAAAGTTATACAAACGTCACACTATAGAAAGAACGAGTGAACCATTAGCGAGGGACCTCGCCCCATTTGAACCTAGGTTAAGTGATGTGTATGACACCTGAGCTGCTCCCCACCTCTCCTCCATGAGTCCGCAGCTATGACCGTTAAGCTACCGCGTTTCTGACTATGTTCGGAACCTTGATTTTGAAACGGCGTATAAATGAATATTTTTGATATTTAGTAGCAGTTAAAAATTAGATTATACACATAAAATTGTAACAAAAATTTTATTACAAGAAAAAAAATTACTAAAAACTTTTTTTTGGTAAAATAAGTGAGTGAGTGAATATTAATGTCTTACTGTTTAGCTACAGGAGGGCATTTGGCGACGGATCTCGTAATTTTGAACCATGGTTAAGAGACGAAGACAACATCTGAGCTGTCCCCCCCCTTCTCCTAACCACACCACACCAACGGGAGAACGTTTGAGCTCTCGACATCTTTAACGTACATCGCTTCCCTACACGGGAGATATTTTGTATTACTCGACTCGAATTCGTGACAAGCCAACCACGATCTGAAACCTTGGCCACTTTGCTACCGCGGCCACTCGAGGGCTTTTGGAGACGGGTCTTATAATTTTGAACCATGGTTAAGTGACGAGGATAACACCTAAGCTGGCAGCCCCCTACCTCTCCTAATTTCCAAACGACACCAACAGAGGGACGTTTGAGACTCGACAGATTTTATATGCATCACCCCCTTTCCTGCCGTGTTTTCACCAGTACTCATTCAAGCTCATGTTCGAACTCATAACAAGCCGTCAGTCGTGAGTTCATTTCTTTGATCAATAGGCTAAAGTGGCCACAATTTTTTTGGCAAAAACGAAAGGGAAAACTCACATATTTTTAAAACAATCTGCTTTTTCAATTCCTACTATTAGCTCACAATCTCTATATTATATATTTATTTATTTATTTATCTTGATGAAATTTTCAATCGTTAATAAAATACATTTTAAAGCGCTCAATTGAGCTGAAACTTTTATATACATGATTATTTTGGATGACAATATAATAATACAATAATAATTAATAAAATTAATTGATTAAAACTAATTATTTAAAGAATTACAAATACAACTACGTTGGTATCATCTTTTTCGACTTAGCGACCCTTTTGGTGACTTGTGTCAAAACTTGAAAAGGTTTTTTTCTCACGTGTTAAAGTATTCAGTTGAACTGAAATTTATATTCACGATTGTTTGGGATGACAATACGATACTTTAATGATAATTAATAAAAATTAATTACCACTTAATTTTGTGATTCTGTCCTATATGTATACACAATTATATTAATTGTAACTATTTAATAAAAAGTAGCTAAAATAAAAATTTTCTTTGTCGGTCTAAGTAGGAATTGACTTAAAAAAAAAAAATTTTATATTACTTGTTACTATAAAAATGCTTCAATAAAAATAATATTTTGCTTCTGCATAACTAAGAGTTCTTTACAGAAAAGTTTAAAATAGGATATTTGGAATATATATAATTTTGAAGTAGATTTATTCATATATTTCAATACATCAGAGTAGGAAATTTTAGCAAAAAACACGGGCTATAATTTCAATTGATCGTTGCTCTGAAAATAATATAGTAGCTACGGTAAACTAAAAGTCAATGTTGTGGCCTCGTGACCACCGTGTTATAAGTTCGAGTCAAGTGCTACTGAAAATCCGCTGTGAAAATCTGTCAACGCTAAAATTCCTCCAGTTGGCGTGGTGTGGAATTTTGGAGAGGGAATACCTACTCTAGTGTCGTCACTTGATTGAGGCTCGAATTATGTGAGATCCGTATCCAGTATCCCTATAGTTGCTTTGTTTCGCGATAAACACTCCTGAAAATAGTGTCTGTTGTTCAAAATTCCTATTTCAGGTTCTGAATTGATGTTCTAGTTATATAAAGGCTAAATATTTTCATTATGGGATCATTTTTCATAAAAGGAGACTGTTTTGAAAATATGTTTTTTTCTTCGTTTTTTTACCAAATAATTGCAGTTAAACCATTTTTCTTGTAATAATTGTCCAAAGGAGTGCACCCATGTAACAGCCTGTTTTTTAAGCATTTTTAAGAAAAGTTTTTGAGGATCATTAAAATGATATAACTTTTTTTTTTTTTTATACCATTTTATAAAAAAAAATGTACACTGCTGGACAATTGCTAAGGACGAATCACAAATTGCTATGTAGCATAACATTAAACGAGACATGAGGCCTAGTAGGAAAAATATAGTTGCCACACTGTTCAGACATTAGAAGAAAGAATATTTATTGTTCTGGAAAGTACAAAAGCTGTGAAACATCTGAAAGAAAAAATGTTCATTTGATCTGCGTACGGAGAAATGGAACAATGCATCGAAAAGTCAGCAGGCACCTTAAAGAAAGGTATCAGTACGGGATATGTCCACCGTGGAGTGTGATGCAACATTCCACACGTCGTACCATACTTTGCACAACATTATCCAGCAGCTGTTGAGGCAATTTATCCCATTCCTCTGTGAGTGCACGGATGAGGGTGTTCTTGTTTGTCGGAGGATAGTTTCGACCAGCAACTTGCCTCCCCAAAGCATCCCACACATTTTCAACGGGGTGCAGATCTGGAGAACGCGCTGGCCATACGAGACGTTGAATACTCTCGCTGTCTAGACA
>BMAU01007987.1:0-51621 GCA_019973935.1 Trichonephila clavipes
ATCCTGAACAGCGAGTGTTCGATGACATGTTGCGTTGTCGTCCATAAAAACAAATTTATCACCGACAGCACCACGGAAAAAGACGAACATGAGGAAGTAGAACTTCATCAATGTATCGTTGGCCCGTCATAGTCCCATTCGCAACCACATGTAGGCGCGTGCGATACCATTGATCATGATGCCGGCCCACACCATGATACTGCATGTCGGATGTCCCGGTCGCCTGAATATTTTCTGGACGATAAGCAGTACCACTCGCGCCAGATCAGTTGGCGTCTACAATCGATGACAGACTGAACCTACTATCATCTGAGAATAGTACGCATGCCCAGTCCTGTTCAGTCCAATTGTGATCTCACGACACCAGTGCAAACGGGCAGTACGGTGCTGTCTGGTCAATGGGACACACAACAGGTCTGCGTGCGTATAGTCCTCCTCCTCAAACGTCTGGCAACAGTTTTTTCTGGAGATCTGCTTTCTGAGGCAGCAAGCAGCTGATTTGCCACCTGCTGAGCTGTGGTGCGCCTGTCCCTTTTTGCTGATAGGACGATATATCTGTCTTCTGCAGGCGTCGTACTTCTAACACGACCTCCCCCGTGCCGTCTACTACACATTCCAGTAGTTTTAAATGACTTCCACAGGCCGTGAAACAACGCTGTGAGCGATGTCGAACTCCTGGCAACATCTGTTATTTTTCGCCCTTCTTCGATCTTTCCAATAATTCGGCCATGCATAAAATAATCTATGTGATGTCGGGAATACATGCCAAAAATTTTAAGTTCGTCTATTAAATCTTTCCTGTAAAACTTTGACTTGAAACAACAACTGTCCACACGAGTCAAAACCTTTAAAGCTCTTATGAACGCTATCACGTGATGAACAGACGTGGAAAAAAATTTTGCATATACTCATACTTCTTCTTACTAATATCGCGCACTTATTCTAATTTTCCACGTTTTGCTTCCTTTTTCATTTTGTGGTTGCTATGGATGATAGTGTTATCCGTCATAGCAATTGTCAGCAGTGTATCTTAGAGCATGTATATAAATTTTTAGCAAACAAATCTAATGAGGCGAGCTATATAGTACTCTGAACACACCCACGCCTCGAGAAAAAATGGACGTTCACTTCCTTTACGATTCCGGCTGATTGGCTTATCTGGAAAAAAAATTAACGGTGCTCTAATCTATGTAAGCTGAAATGCACCGAATGAACTATACGCAATTGATAATCGATCGTAGTTCGTTTAGTCCGTATATTTGTGCTGAGTATACGCTATAAATTTGAAGACATTCGGTCAAACCGTTCTTGCGATAGGATGGAGGAGAGTTTGAAAACACAGTTTTGAGAAAAACGCGTTTCAAGTCCGATTAAAACAATTAAAATCTTAACTTAGCGCTACGAACAGCTGTGCTCTTCTGACGCTGCTTCTTTATAAAGATTTCTAATTTAAAAAAAATCACTTTACCACCGTATTCTAGACATGTTAAGAGAGCAATTTATGAAAAAAATGTGTGCGTGTATCAGTGGGTTTGATTGATTGATTGAATATTAACGTCGCACTGTTCAGCTAGACGAGGGCTTTCGGCGACGGACCACATAATTTTGAACCATGGTCAAGTGACGTGGACACCTCCTGAGCTGGTACTCCCTCTCCTATTAAAAAGGTTTTGTAATTATAATCATAATCCCCATAAACTCAAACTTAGTGGCGCAACAGCTCATGAGGTCCAGGGCCTACTGTACCCATCCCAGTACCAGTATACGTGACCATTGGGTGCTGAGGTGCATGAATAGATGTCCCGATTAGATGGTCAGTCTGAAGCGAAACCCCCAGTGCTTAAGTCCCCAAGCATGCTTGATAACCATTTATCGACCCACTGCAGTAGAGATGAAAGGCTGAGTCGATCTTTCCCAGGCCGGGAATAGAGCCCGGACCTGTGGTGTAGAAGTGCGACCACTCAACCGCTGAGCCTTCGTGTATCAATGGGAACATGCAGTAGAAGTTAACTTTTTTGGCTTATATGTATTGAATTGTATAATTAAGTTTTATTTTAAAGCAATCGTATATATATTTACAAATTTATTATTATCATTATTATTTCAAACTGTATTTAAAAAATGTACCGTGTCGTGCCAAAAAAAATTATCTTTCCGATTCTGTAATTATTTTTTGTCTGAGTTAATTAGTAAGAATTAGATACCTTTTTTAAAAACGTGGAGAAAGTTGGAACTTCATACATTTCTACCTTACGTTCATCGTGTAACCTTAACTGGTAACGCGTAACGAAAATTTTTCCCTATCATGCCATAAGAAGTTAACTTCAAAAATAATTTTGATTTCTTGGACCCATCACAGGGGTGAACCCCCTTAAGACAAATTTATATGTACATTCTAATTAAACAGCCAAAATATATCTAAAAAAATTATTCGTTTACAGACTTTTTCAATATATCACGATTTCGAACGTAGGGAGTCATCTTATTAAAAAGATAAGAAAAATTAAGTTTTATAGGTATATATGGGGGAATCACAAATGTGTGTGTCGACAACTGAGAAAGATATCCATAATTTCGTAAGAGCCTCCATCATTCGTGTGAATACTAGAAGCCCTTAACACTTCTATGTTTCTCTTGGGAACTCACAAAAAATAGTCTGATGAAAAATAGGAAAAAAATTTTATATCAACTTTGTTTTGGATGGATTTGAAAAATAAAAATAAAATATCTATGTCAAATATTTTTGCTCTTGTAAATGTTAATATATATATATATATATATATATATGAAAGAAATTTGTGTAATACATCAAAAACAAGAAATAATAGATAATGAGCATAACAAGAAATAACGTAATAAAAATATAAAAGCTAAACATGAAGATCGAATTTATAGAAAAATACAAAAAAAAGGAACTACAAAAAAGAACCTAGCGAGTCAGAAAGCAATTTTGGACTTAGGACCGAGTAAATGGGGTTAAACTAGTTTGAAGGTGTATATATATATATATATATATATATATATGAAAGAAATATGTATTATATATCAAAAACAGGAAATAACAGATAATGAACATAACAAGAATTAGCGTAATAAAAATATAAAAGCTGAACATGAAGAACAAAATTATAGAGAAATAAAAAAAGAAACTACAAAAAGAGAAGAGCTTAGCGAGTCAGAAAGCAATTTCGGACTTAGGACCGAATAAGTAGGGTTAAACTAGTTTGAAGGCGCCAACCTTCCCCCTTTGCAACTCGGAAGAAAAACCAAATAAGATAAAATAAACAAAAATTCAGAGTATGTAAAAACTCAGAGAGTATGATAAAACCACTCACTACTATTATGTAACAAACTCTCCCAAACTCTTAATGCAGAAAAATCGCAAAATAATTACGTAAGAAAAGTAGAAAATTCCTATATATAAAACAATTACATAAGAAAAGTATTTTTCAAAAAATAATTTAACAAAATTTCTTTACTCACAGAGCTTTTACGAAGAGAATCAAGCATCTTGACATCAATGAAAATCAATTATTCACCAAGTTAAAAAATTCGAATATACATAAAAACACATCTTTTGAGCTAACTTTTAAACCAGCCAGCAAAGACAGATATCAAAAAAGACGACAATCAAATATGGTAGAATTTGAATTGGTTGATTGTCAAAAATGTAAATTTGCTAGGCTCTAATTTGGTTGGTTGTCAACAATGTGTAAGATGTTCAAGATGTGTGTGGAAAAAATGTAAACTGTGATATGAGAGTGTTATGATATAATCTTCACAGCAAGACCACTAACATGCTGACTTTGAAATCCTATTGTTGTGTGGTGGTTTTGGAATTAGAAGTAGCAAGACGGTTAATGTATTTGTGATGAATATAAGTTCTTAAGAAATTAAAAGGGTATTCATGATCTAAACAACATTGAAAAAATTTTTATATTGTTGTATTTATCTATTTTGTGGGTAGTTAAGTTATCATTTCTAAATAAAAAATTCAAAATGATATTTCTGTAAATTGATATATGCAAGTTACTATTCCATACAGGAATTTTAATTATATGGAACTTAAACGAATCTCTTTTGTCAAAAATGTTACTGACTACATTATTGTTAATAAGATGTAAGTCTAAATCCAAGAATTCTATCATATTAGAGTTGAAGTTAGTTTTAAGGAGCTTGATATATATATATATATATATATATATATATATATATATATATATATATATATATATATATATATATATATATATATATATATACCTTTTCCCCTCACTTACCACTCTGAAATATATAAAAGTTGGGAATAAATAAGATAAATATACTGTTAAAGGTCAAAAAGCTCCCAGCACTGATTATGTACAATAGTACGCATATTGTTTGTGTTACACATTAATTATCTTTCAAATCCAAGTAAGATTCTTGCTTTTAACAGGTAGTTTCATTCGAAGTAAACCATTATTTAATGTGTAAATATCTAGAAATAACAGTACATTTTCTTTTAACAGGAGGGAAATAACACAAACGTACAAATCTACAATTGCACATACTCAAAAAAATCACAAATATTTAACACAGCAATTCAAATCACAGTCTTGCATTAGACAAAGTGAAGTACACAATCACTGTAAAATGTTTGAGCCAGAGGTTGCTTCCCTGCATCGTCTTTATGTAAGCTGGGAAGAACCTCTTCTAGGAGCTCTTTAAGCTTTCTCGACAACCAGAATCTTCTGGATTCTTTTAGGGATTCATAAAGGCGATCAATGATCAGCCTTCGAAAAAAAAGAGATTTCCTTATCATTTCTTAAAATGTGCAATGCCACATAAGTATTAAAGTTGGAGGCGTTGGGTTCAAAAGGCTCTGATTAGTCGAGAAACCCACAACAGATAACGTACAATTGCTTCAGCATGTTATGACAGCCATCTCATCTAATATGTAGCGATGGAACACTCAACAATTTTATCTTGACAGCTGACAGAATATTGGATAGGTATGTCATTGTCCTCTCCGACAATTCGTTGATGTCTGCTGCACTGTGGACTGTGTGTAGAAATTGCTTCGTACAAAACTCCCCTCAAGCAAAAACACCGTCATTTGTGGTGTTAATGGATTCCTTACCATAAATACTGGTGTGCTGATTGACAAAAAAATGATTTTTCCGTCCGTCAGCAAGAGCAGCAAACCTTCCGTCTTCTTGTTTCAGAATAATAATGACCGCATCGACGTTAAATCCTGCGGCGGTCTTCCCCAAAGGCCCGCCTTTGGGGGAGCAGGATCTAACGTAGCGATACACAACTTACGGCCCGCTGGCCGCATGTAGCCCACCGAGCCTTTTTAAGTGACCCGGTTATGGCCTATTGCTCTGAGAAATTCACTTATTTAAGAACATTGTATTAAAAATTTGGTGGGAAATTTTTCTCATGAAATCCAATATATCAATTTTGCTTTTTGCGTTCGATGTCTTATGGGTACGAATTGATATTCTTTTTCCATTTGAACGACAACAGTGGAGTACCGACAATTTTATTGGTGGAACTAACTTTTAACTATCTTTCATATCTTGCCAGAGAAAAATATTTGAAGAAATTATATCGTTTCAAGACGATTAGGAGGTTGACTATTTTGTAGTGAAAAACAAACATGGATCAGTAATTGTTTGATTTGTCACAAGACAAATGTATGTGCTGTATGTAACGTGTGTATTTAAAAAATACGTGTAACAAATGTAACGTGCTGTATTTAAAAAAATACCAATAAACAGGAATCATTCAATGACACTTTTCTTCGAAGATCTTTTCCAAGAGGTGATAAATAGCCTTTCTTGAATAATCTTTGCAACATCTACAATGTGTTTTGTCGGTGGTAATACCACAGCGGTAACAAAGACATCCTATGAAGTTTGTTATATTATTGGTAATCATATGAAACCGTTTACTGATGCAGAAAGTGTGAAGATGTTTTTTTTAAATGCTTCTAATTTAGTGTTAGTGACAAAATAAAAAATAAATATATTGCAAAAAAACCAGGAGTTATAATATTTTAATCAATTTTCCATATTTTAAATTTCCAATTTTATATTGATCTTAAAGCATTTCTCCTCCCCCCCCCCATTTATCCTGATGTTGCAGCATGCTTGAAATAACCAACATATGTATGTAGCCCACGGGAAATAGATGATATATGTATGCTGTCCAGCAGAAAAAAGGTTGAGTACCCCTGATCTAACGTCTTTCTGATAATTAATGGTTTCCCTATGATCACTTAGTTTCTCAAAGAAAAGTACCCAGAACATGACAATGCCGACACAAGTTCGGTGGAAAGTCAACTTTTTTTCTTCATTCGGCCAAACCGGCAAAGTTTGCACGCAGGTCTCCGACTTCGCCTGCCCCACGAGGGGAACAAGGACCAATTACCTAATAGTAATCTCTACTACATCCAACAGAAATCATTCAGTACCACGTGTCTTCCTTTGGAGGTGGGACAAACTCCACCTTTAAAGAGACACAAAAAGTAGAAACCGAAAACTGCTCTAGATTCACTCAAGGGCCTGACCAGACTCGATCTTGGACCGACCTAGGTAAGGAGCACAAAACCAGAACTGCATCATGTCATTCCTAATACAACAATTCAACATCCATGTCAATGATCAACACCAGTAATAACATGTGCTCGCCATGATACAAGGCGAGCTTGAGCAATGCTATACCTATGAATGTCATCTTCTGGAATGTGTCAAACAACTTCATGCTGGAAGAATGTCAGGGTGATTGCTTGGATGGGGTAGAATGGGCGATCTCAACTGCTAAGAACTATGCATAGCCTCAAAAGCAACCAATACATCAAAGTTCCGTAACCCAAAGTCGTAACCGTCCTTCAATGCATTTCCAGGAGTAGTACTTCAACAAAACTATGCTCCTTCAGATGCCTACTGGGTGGCGTAGTTTGTTTGTCGTTGGCCTTGTTCTCCAGAGGTTGCGGATTCCATCCCAACCCAAGTGGGTGAATTTTCAAAATGCAGAAGATCGACAGCGTCCGTGTCGTATGATTATGCTGCATGTAAAAGGTTCCTTAAGTACCTATCTGGCTTAAGGCTGTTTTCGGTTAATGTTAAAAAATAGGACCCGAATTTGGAACATTTTTTCAGATATAAAAGAAATGAAAAATATAAATATATTATGGCTTCACTATATCCTTTAGAAAGCAGCATTTTCTAACATATTTCGCTTTTTTAACAGAGTTGATTCATTTTTTCTTGTATAAAATGTGTTTCGCGTTTTTTCTCCTATACCGTAATGTTAAATGGGTCATGCCTTCCCGTATTAAAATGATAAAGAAAGTATTCATGGAATATTTTGAATTTTTTTAAAACCACTATATTGTTAACAGATGTGAGCTATAATTCTACAAATTTCAAAATGGAAATCGAGGCATTTTTCTGTCTGAAAATGTGCTTCGTGTTTAGTTCAAGCTCTCGCACTTTTACCGAAAATAGCTGTAAGTGCTCTTAGCAAATATAAATTGCTCAGTTCGGTTTCTCATCCGTCGGAAGTCAAGAGACTCCCTCTGGGGAGGTAACTAGGCGTAAAAATTACTTGCGACGATTGGTATTCCACCTGTATAGTGCCGCACTAATAAGAGTACCAGCTTCCGGAGAATATACTAGGTCTGCAATGGTAAAACACCAATACGCAGTCACGATCGAAATAAACAATTACTCCTTCACATATTTCTAAGAAAAAGCTCGCTTTGTTTAAAGCATAACAGATACCACTTCTTCCTTGTCGTCCAATTCTCCGAATATGTCCCTTATTGAACTTTTGTGATTCCATCGGTCGGCATTTCCTTCCCGATGCTCTTCTTATAGTTGATGAAGAACAGGGGTTTTGCGGACCTCAAAGAGCATTTTTGCAGTCAACATACTTTTTTATTATCTTTATATATAAAAATCTTCTGTGCGTGTGTTTGTCACTAAACTCCTCCTAAACGGCTGGACCGATTTCGGTGAAATTTTTTGTGTGGGTTTTCAAGTAAATTCGAGAACGGTTTAGATTCACAATTCGGTCCGATATCGGGCAATTAGTTAAAAAGATATTAATGAAAAGCATTCAAAAAATACAACTCAACATTCACCTGCATTGTTGTAACAACGCTATTGTTATAAACAAGTAATATTAAAAAAATTTAATCAATTCCTACTTAGATCAACCAAGAAAATTTTTATTTTAGCTACTTTTTATTAAATAGTTGCAATTAATATAAATATGTATATACATAGGACAGAATCACAACATTAAGTGGTAATTAATTTTTATTAATTATCATTAAAGTATCTTATTATCATCCAAAACAATCATGTGTATAAAATTTCCTTTCAACTGAATGCTTTAACACGTGAGAAAAAAACATTTTCAAATTTTGACATAAGTCGCCAAAAGGGTCGCCAACGTGGCTACATTTGTATTTTTTAAAATAATTAGTTTTAATCAATTAATTTTTATTAATTATAATTAAATTACTGTATTGTCATCCAAAATAATCATGTACATAACATTTCAGCTCAATTGAGCGCTTTAAAATGTATTTTATTGAAAATTCCACCAAGGTAAATAAATAAATAAACAAATAAACAAATAAAATATGTATAGAGATCGTGAGCTACTAGTAGGAATTGAAAAAGACGTAAGTTGGCGTCGAAAATTGATTTTCAGCCAAACTGGCCAAACTCGGTCTTTATTGTTACGGAAATGCAGACGCGATTAACGCTTTTTAGCGTTTTTAATTAATATCTTTTCAAATAATCTTTATATATGTAATTCTTCTGTGCGTGTGTAAGAAACTGAACTCCTACTAAACGGCTGGACTGATTTTGATGAAAGTCTTTGTCTGTTCCAGGGGACTCGAGAATGGTTTAGATTTATAATTTGTTTTAGAAATGTTTATTTAATTTTTTATTTATAAATTGTTGATCTTGGTCCGGCAGACTGCGTTACGATCGCAGTATCAAATATTCAAAAATCTTTTATTTTGAATTTAAGATGTGTGTACAGGACAACCGCTGTCGGGTCCTCTAGTACATTTATAATACTCTATAACAAAAAACGACATACCAGGAAGGAGTAGCCCTATTGTAATGTGAAATTTCGCATGCGAAGATATTTGTATCGAACATGCAAATGATTAAAATTTGGTGTCTAACAAAAGAGTAGCGGAAGCTACAGCGCATCGGAACAGCGCACTCAGCAGGTGTCTATAAAAAGCGATTTTTAATATGAATGTCAAAATTTCTGTTGCATTGCGATTTAGGATACCTTCCAACGACTGAAAAGAATGATTGGTGCAGGATTCGAGCTCATTACGAGCAACTGTCTGAGTTTGAAAGAGAAATAGGAAGGTTAAGAAAATCAGAGAATCGCTCGTTATTTGGGTCGAAGTGATGTGGCCATTAGAAGATGCTGATTTCAGATTTCAGCGTCATAATGGTAGCGGTCGACCTAGGGCTACAGAAGATTGGGAGGACAGATTGATTGTCATATCAACTGTTACAGCGCCTGATTCATCGTTATCAACCATCAGATGTGCGTCCCGCACGTGAGTGTCCACCTTGACCATTCACAGACCTCTGATAGAGCAAAATTTAGGCTCTTATCGACCACTACGCCACCTGCTACTTTCCCCATGTACACTGTCGAGCCAGATTACGGCGGTGCTTGGTACTATCAGGTTGTCGAAATCATGCTGATTTGGGACATATAGTGTTTAGCGACGAATCTCGCTTCCAACTGTGTCCCGACGATCATCGAAGACGTGTCTAGAGACATCCAGGGCAGCATGCCAATCCTGCTTTCACTATTAAACGCCACACAGGCCCTCAACCAGGAGTTATGTCCTGGGTTGCAATTTTTTTTGA
Organism: Trichonephila clavipes; assembly: GCA_019973935.1. NCBI lineage: Eukaryota > Metazoa > Arthropoda > Arachnida > Araneae > Nephilidae > Trichonephila > Trichonephila clavipes. Next base: position 9,909 of record BMAU01007987.1, read on the forward strand.
TAGCCGGACCTCTTTGGTTATCATTAGAAGCACACTTACAGCCGACGACATTCTGAGAACTGTTTTGCTACCGTTCCTTTTGCAGTACCTTGGCCTTATTTTTCAGAAAATAAGGCCAGACCACATGCAGCACGTGTTGCTATGAACTGTCTTACAGCTTGCCAAACACTTCCTTGACCAGCCAGATTGTCAGATCTCTCTTCAATAGAGCGTGTCTGGGATATGATGGGAAGGTGACTGCATCTACCAGGGAATGTTGACGTTCTTGCCCAATGATTAAAGCAAATTTGGCAAGAAATACCGCAGGAGACCATCAGGATGCCTTATCACTCAATGCCACGTTGTGTGGCAGCTAGCATCCAGGCTAGAGATGGATCAACACCTTATTGAGCTCGTTACTTTGTAACTATGTAACTCCGAAATAAATAATTAAATTTTTCTGAAATTTTAATCAGTTTCTGTTCCGTATATAATCTTTTTACCCACCAATTTTTGTCTTTATCGGACAACTTATTCATGGTGCGTCATCGTTTTTTTTTGCTGTTGTTATAAAGTGTATATAATAAAATATCAAATATTTCACCCGAAATGGGAAAGATAAGTAGAAGAGCAAAGATGTCAAGTGTCAGGATGTACACATTAAATTTTCTTGTTCTTTTATACATGTTTATTATATTATTCGAAATAAACCTAGGTTTCTAAGAATTTTCTTTGCTACCCACCTTAAGTTCAACCTTGTATATTTGGCCCAAGTCAGCGTTTGAGTTTGACACCCTTGATGTAAAGGGATTCTGCATTCAGATCGAAGCAATCTGGAATGATCTTCCTCAAGTTCATATTCAAAGTCTGCTTGACTGGAGGGCACGTAGAAACCCTAATTGTATCACACTACGGCTTCATTAGGTATTGATTTTTGTTGTTCAATATTGGTTTTTTTCCCTGTTTATATAATCAATCGTTTATTTGCCTTAATATAGATCGTTTGGGATTAAATTAAATTTAATTCTGGTGAGTCCTTTACGATGCTGTAATTTTTTAAATGCGAATATATAAAAAACTATTTTTGGAATAAATGATTGCAAATAGTATTAGTAATCCATTTATTTTAGACCATTTGCTCATCCACAGAAAAAGGACTGAGGACGTAAAAAAAGATGCTCTAAGCCTCAATTGGCAAGCTACTAGGTTTTATAAAAGTACAATCAACAGTAAAATAGATCTGGTATAGTGGTTAGCGACGCTGAGTGCGCCGCAGAGCCTGCGTTCAAATCTCGGAGAAGGCATGAATATCGTTGTTGTTACTGATGCCATCTGATAGGCAAAGGCAAGATCGAGGCCCACGAAATTCAACATGGCAAAGGGCTAAGTAACACCTGCTGTTAGCCATAGCTTTGAGCACCATACAGGTGACAGTACGATTTGGCTCGTTTCCACCCCAATTTTGAGGAAGGACCCCTGGGGATGGTCAAGAACCTCCCACCTTTCTACCCCTTCCACCAACCACACGAGAGGACTCGCGGCTCGACGGCTATTTAAAGTACCCCCATGCCACAAAGGCACTATACATTTACAAACATCCATGTCTTATCCGGGATTCGAACCCACTCCCTACGGCACTACAGTAAGCATCGCTAATTACTATATCGGTTGGGTGAACAGGCAGGGATGTTTGTAAATGTATAGTGTTTTTGCGGTATGGGGGTTCTCTAAATAGCCGTCGAGCCGCAAGTCCTCTCATGATGTTGATGAAAGGGAAAGAGAGGTGGAAGGCCCCTGATCACATCACCCCTAGGGTGATCTCCCTCAAAATTGGGGTTTAATCGAGCCAAAACTTACTGTCGCTTACATGGTGCTCAAAGCTACGGCTAACTACAGGCATACATTTAGCCCTTTGCCGCGATGAATTTCGTGGGCCTCGATCTGACATCGTCAGACAGGTCATTAGGAACAGAAACACAACATCACCACATTAAAGAGTTCTTTAAACATTTTTAAATGACCAATTACAAAAAGAAGAAGAATTTTCCTCCATACTACACACAGAAAAAAAGGCTCTTTTTTTTTACGAATTACTTAATAGATTCCAATTTGTATTAACAGAAACAAAATATTCATTTCATAATGATTCAACCATGCGTAATTAATAATCCAATGAATAATAATGCAGCCCTCCCTCCCCCTTCGCCCATTCTATCATAACACTGATCTTATTGACCTCACTGACCACTGACTGAGTCGTTGAAAAGCTCATCTATATTTCAATCATTTAAGCTCTACATTTTATTGCCGATCAATGGTAGACATAGTGTAGGAACATTTAAAAAATGCAAAGGGAAACGTAGGGAGTTTTGCATCTCTGTTTCAATATTTAATACCTAGTTCGTTCTCCGGGGAGTACTTCTTGTCGTAAATATTGTTTTCATCCAGACTTAACCCTCCCCCCGGCTCCGTAGAATCAATAAGTCGTTGCTAAAAATAGTTAACCGGCATAAACTTTTCTCTTGACGAGAAAGAAAACAGATTTTGAAAATCCCCTCGAATAACGAATGAAATTAAAAGGTCATTAAAGAGAAAAATATTTGTGGTTTTGTCTTAGGGGATCTATCGTTTCAGCTTGTGTTTTGTCTTATAAGCAGTGAAAGAAAAAACTTGCTTTGAAATTAGTGAGGATTAATGTTCAGTGTTTAGCCCCTTAACGGGTTTGTCCACACTCCGTACGGGTTACCGAAAACTAGCTACAGCCGGTTTGCCCGTACTGTGTGCGGCCACTGACATTTTCTTTCTTCTATGTTCTATTTGGACATATTTCTAATTCTTATCGTGATATTATTAGTGCTAGAGTTTTTAAGAGACACAGTTTGTCCATGGTATTGAAATAATTCTCCTCCGCGTTTTTCTTTGAGGTGAAAGCGGAAATTTTTCATTAAAGGAAGGGAACTTAAATTCTTGAAAATATTGGATGAAAAACTGGGATTTTAAAAGCAGTGTGAAATTTATTGTTTGAGAAGAAATAGAAATGGAAAGATAATCCAAAAAAGCCGATATTATCTGTGTTTCCAAGTGCAGTGTACGAACTTGGTATTATAAAACCAGACAAATGTGTGTGCACATATATATGCGCACACACACAAAATCCTCAACCGATTGAAAAAGATGTCCAAACATGATTTTTTTTGTAGGTATGAGAGAAATTCTTTTAACATATATAAAACATTCTTCATACCATACATAGTGTATTTATAAAAAGCAAACATTTAGGGATTTTTGTGTTTCACAATTAAAAAATAAAACATAGCGTAAAATCTTTAAAATTAAAAATTAAAATAAAATTCTCCCCTTTTTGCATTCTGTTAAGTATAATGCTTGTTATATGCAATAAAAAATGTGACTTTTTTTGGAACATTTTGGACGAAAAAAAAATTGGCCGCTTAAGGTATCCGACTACGTTTGGAACCGTGATTTTAAAAAAGCGCATAAATGAATAATTTTCATGATATTTAGTGTCACTCAAATTAGAATACATACATAAAGTTGTTTTAAGGACATTTTGACAAAAAAATTTATTTAAGTATAATATTTTGGCAAAAAATTAACTTAGAATAATCTTTTTTCCAAATGTTCTCCTTTTGTGAAAAATGCTTCTATTATAATAATATTTTGCCTGTATATAGCTCAGACCTCTCTATAGAGGTCCAACTAGAAGTTTTGAAAAATTCATATTATTTTAAGAGATACCACCAATTGTGAAATAATTATCGGCGTTTTTTTCTTAAAATTGCTCCTCTCTGTTGTCGTAAAATATGAATAAACCCACTTCTAAGTTATATATTTAAAAAATTCTAGTTGAGCCTCTGTAGAGAGGTCTGAGCTGTATACAGGCAAAATATTATTATAATAGAACCATTTTTCACAAAAGGAGAACATTTGAAAAAAATTATTCTAAGTCAATTTTTTGCCAAAATATTATATTTAAATAGATTTTTTGTCAAAATGTCCTTAAAACAATTTTATACATATATTCTAATCCAATTGACACTAAATAATATGAAAATTATCCATTTATGTGCTTTTGCAAAATCACGGTTCCAAACGTAGTCGGATACCTTAAGGGTTTAATTCTGCTAAATTTAACAAAGATGCTACAGGGCATTAGTTTATCAGGAAAAATATAATTTTTCTAATACTCAATTTATTCAATATGAAAAATTCAGTTACGTTATACAGTCGGACCTCCACATAACGAAGTCACTAAATCCCGAACAAAAGTTCGTTGTATGAGAAATTCGTTATACAGGGGTTCATCTTTCAATTTTCTTTATAAACCACATAAAACAAATTTTAAATGTATATAAACACTATGCATTTAAAAAGTAATTAACAAAATTAAAGTTAAAGATAAAATTTGAAAAAGATGACAGTAATTAAAAGTATCAGCACCAAAAAAAAGACAGTTTCTCCTAAACAGAAATAACACGCGACAACTTGACGCTGCAACGCATTTTGGTAAGCTGGAATTCTACAAAAGCAATCAAATGAATCAACTGAATTAAATTCAATTTTTAAGTCTTCTATCAGCCTGTTTTTGTATAGTTGAAAAGTGATGTGCTATGAAATTATCCAAATTCATAACGGGAAGTCACTAAACTGACAAGTATATCAATCACCAATATCGAAATGCATCGTCATAGGATAATCAATCAGATTTAAGCCACAAGGAAGGATTATTATTCACTGTCTGATAAGATATGAGTCATTTCCGAATGGTTAATTAGCACAGATGAACGTTTATTACGTCTTCATCAGTCTTTTAAGATTGAGTTGTTATTGTTTCATAATCGCTCAGAGGAAGAAGACAACATGTTCAGCCAGTTTTACCATTTCAATTCAGTTTTAACAAATCAATGTTGCAGAAATGATAGTCATAAGAGAATTCTCTAATCTGTATTATAGAATTTTTGAATGAAAGAATAATGCTAAAAAAAGAAGAGATTCACTTCATCACTTCCATTAAATGGAATTATTTCACAGAACTGAGCATTGGAAGAGAAAAATTCCCTTCCGGTCCAAAAGCTACAAGTTATGTGTAAGATTTCGAAAGATATCTTTAAAAAACCCATGACACCAAAAATAATCTTAATAAATACAAGAATAAGGTTATCACATGCGTATTGATCTATCTGTTCTGCATCAATATTGATTGAACTGCAGAGAATTTATAAAATGTACAAAACCCCATTCATAAGGTACACCGGACCAATACATACGAATAAATACAGTGGCATAATGGAGAATATTAGGGCCCCCCTGCAAAGTCAGATTTTGGGCCCCATGCCTGATATTACAAAGGGTACTTGGTGTCATTAAGTCTTTGGGCCCTCTAGAAACCTAGGTCCCCCACGATGCGGGAGTTGCGAAAGTGTACGTTACGCCCTAGAATAAATAATTAAGTAAAACTATTAATATAAAACAATTGCAATGGTGCCTCCTTCTGCAAGACGCAAACAACAAAGGACATGAATAAAAAGCTCTACACGACTGGCCTGATAGGGATTCCTTTCGTCTTAGTCGTCTAAGGCACGCACGGCGTTGCTGTGGACCGGTTGGTTGGTGGCTCAAATAAACATCCCTGCCAAGGTCAACAGCCTGTCGCCGAAGTGGGGACCACGGAATTGAACACTAGATGGCAGCACTGGCTAACGATACTGGTTGATTATGCATTCATTTCATACATTCAACTACTTCTAACATTTTAAGCGATCTACTTTGATTTTTGGAGGAATTTTTTTGATATTGCACCTTGTTTGCTCAGAAATCAAGAATTTGCAACAGTTAAAACAATGAAATGAATGGGCTCAAGAGACTTTTAAGGTAAAGAATGATCCAAAATTATCTTTCAATTTCAAATATTTCCATGTTTTTCATCATTTCTTTCATCCGAACTTGATTCTTCTTCTCAGTATACGTGGTTCATATGTTTTGTTTGCAGCATTGTCATCATCCGAGAGATCACCATGTTCTAATGAAAGTTCAATCTGATTTATTCATCCATTGCAAAATTTCTTCTCTTGTGTGAGAATTCTTCTCTTTTGAGACACCAGAAAAAGTTTTTGGCTAAAAGTTAGCACAGTATTCTATAAAAAATAATAAAAATGTATGAGAAAATTCCATTATTTTAAAAAAAATAAAATATTTAATCCACACCACATAAACTCCCACCGGAAAACCCAGATTTTTGGGGGGAGGGGAGGGATATTGATGCAGATATCTGTGGACATCTGTTCTAAGGTTGAAAATACCATGACCCTCATCAAATATGTTGTGAAAGAGAAAATTAATTGCAAGAAGAGACAGAAAACGAAAAAAAAGGACTCACCCATGGTAACCCTAAAAAAATATGGTTTTAATTGTATAGTAATATATTTCATTCTTATTTAGGCCTTTATCAACATTATTCTAACAGAAAAGAAAACTCACATAGCAAGAACTTATCTTTATAGCTGCAGAGACTCAAGTAACACCCAACCCTCAAGACCATGCGGGTAATGAAATATCGGGTCCTACAAGCAACATTAACATTAACATAGTTAATATTTTTTCTATTTTACAATTATCTAAGCATTAATACAAAAATTTGCATCCAAGCAATTAAAAATATATCAATATTAACCTTTTTACGACAGATAGAAAGAAGACTTGTTTTCGATATATTTGAAAACAAAGCTAGATTTACCAGTTGAAAGTAAAACATGGACCACAACCATTGTTTGTTGATAAAAAGTGATACTTTACACTTTCTGCAACCCCGCTCAATCGTTCTATTTGGTATTTTCTTACGTACGACTATTCCAGAAACAAAAAATGTTTAAGAATATCTAACCCGTACGATCGTGCGTGTTGGGTCTTAAAGGGTTATAACATTATGTAGTTTAAAATTTTGTAATGACTCTCATTCAATGACTAATTTCATGAATGTAAATTTTAGCTCGATAGTGAAATTTAATTTTATTAACACTGTGTCCTGTGACAAAAACGTACTTCTTATTTGAAAGTAGCCAGTCAGCCACACACACTGCTCGCCGTTTGTAGGAGAGCAGCGCGTTGCCCCAGGAACACCTCTTGGAGGTCACCTACCTGTTGTCCCACGAGGACTGTCCTTCCTTCTCTCACTCCTGATATATACATTCTGGACAGCCCCGGGGAAGTCGAGTCTTGCGACGTCCCCTTCACTAGCACTCTTATAAGAAATGGGTCCATCTGCCTTGTCTCCAAATCGGATAGAACGGAACAAGAATCGTCCGTTGATGGGAGGGGGCGAGGATCAACGCGTCCACGACAAAAATACCCGGCACGCTTTCTAAAAAAGTGAATATAATTCAAAACACTGTCATTACAACAAATAATTTAGAACAGGGACTGCCAAACACGTAAAAGGAATTGAATTTAATTATTACTAGTAAACATGCTATTCCAGCTTCTGGGTTCATGAAATTTTGTAATAAATGTTGAGAGCGTGCCAGGTGCCTTCCTGGAGGTCTTGAGGAGTAGTTGGCCCACATTCGTATGACACATTAGGGAACCAGGGAAACCCCACGCGGCCAGCTCGATGATGATTTCGTCATGCCAACGCGAACATGATCTTCATCTTCCAGTTTGAAGAGCTTCGGCGCTCGGCCACTGGTGGGGCACTAACTGTGCGTTGGTTAAAGAAAAGTGGACCAACGCTGCCACTATTCTTCTGTCACAGTTAGGATCTCTTTTCAAAAATTGTGCTCTTTAATCTATCCTCCTTAATATTATGCCAAGTTCAGCCATTTTGTTACTATTGCATGGTTTGTACTTATTAACGTTTAATAACTATTGCGGAATGTGTAGAAATCATAATTTTTAGGAACACAAAGGTTCTAAATGCTATATAATGGCAAATATTTCAAACTGGTTATTCTTTTTACGTTAAGAAATAATTAATACGAAATGATCATTTACTTAACTGGGTAAAGAAAATGCTGTCTAATATCCTTAAGTACACCTGTTATTATAATCAATTTTTGTTCTCAAGGAGGGGTTTTCGATTTTAAAAACTGGGTGTTTGTTAGTTTTTATTTTAATTCTCAAATACCGTTTTCCATGACTCGCAAGATTAATTTTTTGGTAATTAAATCCTATGGGGAAATGATGAAAATGAATATCTCTCACGAGAAAATATTCTCGGAAATTCTCCTAGCTGAAGGGAACTGAAATGGTCATCAGATAAAATATTATACCCATCCCTTTGGGAACAACTTGTGGCATGAGGGTTGAATTACAAATGTGGCCAGAAAAAATTGTGGCCCAAACGTCTTCCGAAGTAGATAGGTGCCATTAAAGTTTAGGGTCCGAAATTTCAAATGATTATAAAAAACGAGAAAATGGGTCGATTCGTTAGCGGTTTTCGCTAAAATTATTCTTTTTGTCAGTATTTTCTTGAAAAATAAGTTTTAAAGATAAAGCTCAAAAAATGTTGATAGAGGGCGCTTTAGAATTTAGAGTAACGAACAACTACTTTTTACAGTACTTTTTGTATCACATTAAATGCTTTCAAAAGTTTAGACTTAAACTTAAATTTTGAGCTCAAAATTTGAATCGTTGGGAGTGGTTAAGTAGCGCAAACTCAACAATGTTTAGGAGGGAAAATATGAACTCACCTCCCTCCCTGGGCACAGTTCAGTTATTCATGATCTTCGATGCTCGGTCTTAGACTAGGCAGCAACTACTATCCTCTAAACGTAAAATAACGAGTTTAGATATACCCTGTAGTTATATCCTATTTCATTCGCCAAATGCCTTATTCCATTTAGCCACGATCCTAACAATAAATCATTTTTAAATTTGGTACGTATTATCGCAATAATAGCCAACTCTATTAATAACTCGCCAAATTGACAACCCCAATTTCGCATGTATCTTCCCCGCTAAATTGGCAACCAAATGCTTCGTTTTATATAATGTTGCCAACAGGTTGCGATACGTAGGTGGTTCAAAAATTTTTTAGACTCGCATAGAAAAATACGAGTTAGAAATTTACTTTCAGCGCCTATCAGTAGTTTCAACCTTCAATACTCCACGGTAGATGACAAAACATTATGACATCGACCGAAGAATTTTTTCGGGGTTATTTCCTCTTTTGAACACGTCACTACCGCATTCCGACAATGGAGTTGAACTGAAAATTTTGGCACGCCACATAATTTTTTACAATTTTTCGAAAAGTTAGACTGCTGCGTAATGTTTCTAAAGCCTTTCTTCCACATTTCTGGACGTTTCTTCATCATTTAGCACGGTATTCAATTGGTTCAACGAGTTTAAGCATGGAGAAAAGTCCTTAGAAGGCGACCTTAGAAGCGAACATCCGAGCACTTTGACAACGGAAGACAATGTTGAAAGAGTGCGGTCCCTAGTGACAGAAGACCCAAGAATTACACATCAGGATATAGCTGACATCCTAAAGATGAGTTTCGGGGGTGTCAATGCCATATTGCACGATCACTGTTTGCTGTGAAAGTGTTGCTCAAGATGGAACCCTCACACACTGAGTGACGCTTAAAAAAAATGTTCGTGTGGAATGGTGCCTCACGATGAAAATTAAATTCAACGATGGCAAAGACAGAGGTGTCTGAGACATAGTTACAGGTGACTAAACTTAGATTTACCAGTTTGAACCAGAAACAAAGCGCCAGTCCATAACCTAGGAATTTCTAGATGAACCGCCACCAACCAAGTTCAGACGCACAAGAAGTGTCTGAAAGCGAATGATAGCAACATTTCTTTCGTACTCAGGGTGCGGTGTTCTCTTTTATATGGAGAACACCGCACCAACGTGAATACTTGAACTAAGGCAGATTTAATGTTCATTATCCCCACTCTGTTCTGATGTACTTGCGCCTTTTTGCGCCCACCAAAACTTAAACCCGCAATTGACAACACTAGATCATGAACGTTCAGTAACCGGGGCCTAATGAATACAAGAAACAGTGATAATCTGGCAGAAACTTGAACTGTAGCAGCACGCTGCGATCACTTGTTTATCTACTTATAAATACCACGTTTAGTTGCACAACCTATATTCCCATATGATGCCTGATGTGGCACGTCACCACACTACTCATAAGGAGTACCAATATAAAGCAAAACCGCTCTGTCTCTCCTTTCAACACCTCGTACATTTTTTTTATATCAAGGTTTTTACTAAAGGTTTTCACTTTCAATTCTCTGCCATAAAATGATTCTGCCGAATCAGTTTGCTTGTAGTTTGTGTGCTTCATGTAAAAAAATACCTTCTATTTAATTGTGACTTATTAGAGTTAAATATTTAACGCAAGTAAAAAATTATTGTGTAATACTTGCAAAAGGAAGAATCATTCATTAAAGGTCAGTGATTAAAGAAGAAATTGGTCCTTTACCCACCAAAAGCTTGACCACCGACGGAAAAAGAAAAAACAAATGTCAGGTAGAAATCAAAATTCTGCTCAACAAACTTTTGCAGCGGAAATATAGTACGCAAATAGTTATTATATCAACATATTTCATTTGGATTTGAAATAAATTCGATGAAAAAAACCGCTGTGGGTTAATTAGGCAAGTAAATCTAATTTCATAACTAATGTTCCTTTGAACTAAATATTAAGAGCTACTGTGTGTGCAATTTTTAGTGTTGCGTTAAAGAAGTCATAATTATTTTATTTCTTACTTTTGGTGCAAATCAAGCTAATAGAAATAGATATTGGAACACGATTTTTTTTTTTCATGTTCTCTTGTTCTCTATTAGTCACGCTGATATATGAATATCGAGTATGATTTCAGTCGAGAGTTCAATTTAGTTTGATGCACGACGTGATTTTAGGTTACATTTAGTTTTGTCACGTTGTTAGTTTTATTATGAAAATTTGTATATTTTTTGCTTAATCGTAGTGACAATTCCTAGTTCCATATTGAATCAAATGGCGACAGAAAAAAGAAAGCCGGAAGTCCGCGATTTCCAAGATTCTTGGACGAACGAATTTGGATTCATAAAACAAAAGATCACGCTGTAGGTGTGCTATGTCGCGAAAAGTGTATTATGTCGTACGTCAAGTGGACAAAGACATTTTTAATCTAAAAAACCAGGCCACAATCAAGAATTCTGATGAGAAATCATGAAATTTTTTAGAAAATTTCTTCCTGGATATAAAAGAAATAACACATTTTTATTCAAACATTGATCAAACCAAAGCGAGATAATGTAGTTTCGTCATTGCTCATTGTTTAGCAGCCAAAGGAAAACTTTTTTACTGCTAGTATTGAACATATAAAGGATGCATTTTAAAAAAATGCTGAAATATTGTTCAGTGATTTGCGCTAACTTGCATACAATATTATCCCGAATTCTCTCTTGATTCTTGGTTCCAGAAAAAGTTCGCTGTATAGAAAAATTCATAATATGGAGGTTCGTATATGGAGGTTCGACTGTAAAATTCACCGTGGTCCCAAATTCATGGTACAAACTTTAAGGGTAGATGCAGGACTTTGTAATAATGCATTTATTGTTATTGTGTAAAGGGCGCAAGTGACGCGGTGAGGCCCAAACAGGAGAAATAAAAGAAAAAGGAAACGGAGTTACTAATTGATTGCGTTGCCGACCCGGGGACCAGTTGACGTCTAGCCACAATTCAACATGATGCATTTATGATGCCATTCGCAATTGTGTCGATATAACTGTCGATGGAAACTTTTTACGTATGCCAAAAAGCAGGGATGCATTTCATGTATGGTCATGCAAAAGGTGGGAAGAATAAGATATTCTCTCGTTCTCACCTATAGATGTAGGGGAAGGAAGCAATAGCCACATCCAAATACAATCTATTTATTGATCACACAATTAACAACACAATTCAAGTAATTCCAAAGAGAAGAGATCTTCTCAAGTTAAGCAATATGTTGATCCAGTAAAGAGAGCTGCAAACTACAAAGAAGACTTTAAATATCCAGCCTACTTAATTCGAGATTGAAACTATTTTGAATTTATCTGATCCACTAATTACACTGTAGTGACCAATCGTCACTTTAATTCTTCACTTATCTAATATCTGAGATACAAAACTGAATAATACCTGATCAGTAGCAATCTACCCTATACCCTCACTTTCTCTCTCCAAGCTTGAAACAGACTATATATAGCCGACCTAATTTACATAATCAAGTTTTCTTCTTCAGAGGGTTGGTTATGAATAAACACAAATTGATCGACCAAAGATTTCCCAAGAGGATTAATGAAAGGACGCGGATAGATCCGTCACAAAGATAACGCCAGAGCTGCGCTACGATGTTTTCACACGTAGTTAGATCCGGAAAATAAAGTGAATGTTCTATCACCTTAATTTGTTTTTGCTTAAGAAACTCAACTGTTAATCCGGCTGTATAGAAAATGCATTGCCATTAGTCCCCTAATATTCACTTCTTGGAGAAATTCTGGAAGACATTTTGTGATGTACAAGTTTGCTGTTACTGTCTTCTGTTCTTCCAACTTGATGGTTTTAACCGCTCCCGTACTTCTGAAGAAAACGGCATTTATTCCCTTTTTCATTGCTTGTTGTCTTTCACCATTGTCGTTGTGGGATCATCTTCAAAGACTCATACTGTGCTTTCTTGATGTGTGTTGGAACGTCGAAAAAGGTATATACGTTTCATCGCCCGTTACAATTTTAGAAATGATGAATGGCCACCATCATTTACATTGTTGGGGTTTCTTTTATTGATACTCTGACATCCTCATCTTTTTTGGTGTTTATTTAGATTATGTGTAACCCCATCGGCAAACTACTTCTTTCATATGTAATTCATCATGGATAATTTTTTGGGCTACGGATCAATGTTAAGAAAGCTCCTTCTTTATCATTTGTTAGATACCGCGATTATCATCTATTAACATTTTTCCTACGGCAGACATTATTCGGGATGGCTGCCGACCGCGACCTTCCGGTGTGTTCTTTCATCCTGATGAGAATTTCGACCTCTGCGAAATTCTTTAAACCATCTGAATACAGCAGCACATCATGAAGATTCATCACAAAATGCTAACTGCAACTGTAGAACGCATTCGCGTCTTGAGAGGTGCTGGAAAGCTAAACTCTTATTTTTTTTTGACAATTTGAGATTTTTGCATTTTCAAATTGTATAGATTTTAACCTTTCTAAAAATACCTTACTTTAACTTCTGGAGTATTTAGAAGCCCTAAAACCTATTTTTTTAAATAATTGTTGAATCTATGCCATGCCCATTTTAATGGTGAAAAATGTAAACAGAGTACTTTTGTTTTGGCTTAAAAATGTAGCGTCTGATATAAACCAAAGCATGTATCTTTATTTTTAAATTGAATCTTTGATTTTTTATTTCCTAGCTTATTAGAAATCTCAACTGTACACATAAAAATCGATTTATCTCAAAATGTGGAATTTTTAATGTTCAATGTACCTTTTCTGAGAAACTACTGTTCACAGGTATGTAAATTTTTTATGAAATATTTATAATGATGTCTAATATATACTAAAATAAGCTTTTATTAAAAACTCAAAAATTTATTTTTACAAATTTTTATGTGAAAAATAGGTTAAATTTCGCAATGTTTGGTAAAAATTTCATAATTTATTAAAAAATCTCAAAATGGTTAAAAGCTCTTTTTTAGTATAATGAGAATGGTGCAATTTAAATATATGAAAAATTTCAAGCATGTACGTATAACAGATTTTGAGAAAGGTACATCGAAAACAGCCAGATTAACATTGTCAGTATAGAGAGAGAGAGAGGTTTCCAACTCCCCTTGAATTAATCCCGCTTTAAAATCATAGAAAATCATAGCACCACAATGTTTACGCGTTAACTCAACTTCTCTTCTGTGTAAAAATTTATTCTACGCTAAATAACTTAAAGTAAGTCAATTAAAAATCATCTGCTGAGTTAAAATATTTTTATATTCAAATTAAACAATTATTATTTTTTATTTATTATTATTTTTTATTTATTTATTTATATTTTTTAACTTCTCATCTGCGCGGGTCTTAAAAATTTCGGAGTTGCCCTCGTATTGCTTTCAAATGAAAAATTCTCGGAATTATGGAAATTATTTATCTGGGCTTAGAATACCATAAAAATTTATTACAAAATACGTTGACCAATGATATTTTTCAGAAAATCGGTGACCTTTTCAAAATAACTTTTCTCACTGCTATTGAATAAAAATATCCATACCATCTCTAGAAAGGCACGCTTTAAAAAATAGCAGTAAGTGTAAGCAAAAACAGTGTGGTAAACGAGAAAAAAAGTTTACGTGAATAAAACATGAGACTCGCTAGTTCTTGCGGGATCGCTTTCGATATATCGCATGTTATTCTGTTTCATTTATTCCCAATTGAATTCGAGATTTTGTTTACTCATTCTCTTATTTCCATTTTTGGATTTCTAGCGAGAAATAAAGCGGCTTAATGTATTGCTACGTAATGTACTACTTAGCGATTTTTTTTTAAAAAAATATTGGAGGTATGATTTTTTTTTGTAGCTTTTTTAGATTTATTCAGTACATTTTAAAGAGAAATATGTTAAAATTAAGAAGAGAAAAAAATTATTACTAAAATGGGAAAAATAGGTAAAAAACAATTTACAAAAACATTACACAAACAAGGCCTATTCTTTACAAAAAGTTGAACAAATTTTTTCAATTTTGATCTGTTGCTTAGCTATTCATTTTTTAAATAACCTTCAGGATAAGAGATATTTTAACTTTTACAATAACTGGAGCACTTTATCTTAGTTATCACATGAAATTGCTTAAAAAACAGAAATTATATTCACATAAGGGACTGCAAATTTTGTAACGATACAGCGATTGATAAATCTGAAAATTAAAACACTTGTACTATTATACAGAACATACACAGAAAATCTCAGCGAATTATTTTCAAAACTTTTTGGGCAATCGCTGTCACCGTTTGAGTCAAAAAAGCATTTTCTCGAGTAAAGCGCATTTTAGAGTATGACAACTTGCTTGAAATAATGGCATCTGCTTTTGCTAAAATACTTGCAGTTTTTGTTCTAGTGAAAGAAAAACAATAAACTTGGTATTTTTATAAAGCTAATAAATGGCATATAAGATAAAATCATAAAAATTATTGTCCATTTTTGGCAAACTTCACAATTTTAGGGTAATCGGATACCTTAAAATCCACAGAGCTAAATAATTTTAAATTGTTTCTTCGCAGAAAATTCGTAATTCGCCCAAACTTTGCCTTTTCTCTGATCTAACAAGGGGAGGGCACGACTGAAGAAATTTATTTGGGATCGAGACTTGGTGTAATAGTAGAGCTCCTTTAGGGTGTTCACCCCTCAATGTAATTCCGCAGAATGGCCAGTCAATTCGGAGAAATTAGCCTTCGAAATTCATGTTTAGCTTTTATACAATTAAATTTTAATTTCCCGCAACGAGTTCGTAGTCTGATCAGTAAATCGTTTGCTTACTATGCGCGAGGTCAAGGTTCGATTCCACGCGATCAACTTTTTTTCTTCAATTAATTTAATATTTTTTTTTAAATTAAATAAATTTATTTATGAAAGGTTTATTAAATATTAAATGATATTTTATGTAATTATTTAATATTTTACAAAGTAAAAAAAAATTAAATAAATTTATAACTTAAATTATTTTTTATTAGTAGAATTATTTAAAATTATTATTAATTAAAAAATATTTAAAATTATTATTAATTAAAAATATTTAAAATTATTATTAATGAAAACTATTAATAATTAAAATTAGTAAATTAATTATTATTTATTAAACTCAATTTATTAATTGCTATTTATTTTAGTTAATTAATTACTATCTATTATAATTAATTATTATTAAGCATTAGTATTAAAAGAAATATTATTAATTTATTATTAAAATTATTACTAATTTATTATTAAAATTGTGATTAACAAATTATTAAAATTATTATTAATTTATTATTGAAATTATTAATTTATAATTAAAATTATTGCTTATTATTAAAATTATTATTAAATTATTGAAATTATTAATTTATATTAAAATTGCTTATTATTAAAAATTATTAATTTATTATTATTAAATAATTATTGTTTATTATTAAAATTATTGTTATTATTAAAATTATGATTTATTATTGAATTTATTATTAATTTAGTATTAAAATTATTTAAATAAATTTATTAAAACTATTTAAATAAATTTATCAAAATTATTTAAATAAATTTATTAAAATTATTCAAATAAACTTTTTTGAAATAAAATAAATTTATTTGAAAAGAATTTATTAAATATTTTATAAAATTATAAAATAATTAAATTAAAAATATATGAAAAAGACATTTTTATTATATTAATTATAAAATTATTAATTTAATAATAATATATGTTATAAATTATTTTATATAATATTTTATTTATAGTATATTGTATTTCACATTACAAAAACTATTTGTAACAAATTTTTATGTGAAATATCATTTAATATTTATTATAAATATTATTTATTAATGTAAAATATATTTATAAAATTTAATATAATTATTTATATAATTATAGTAATTTATAAAATGCAAAATAATTACATAAAATATCATTTAAAAAACATTTCATAAATAAATTTTTTAATTAACAAAAATAATTAAAGGAATTGAAGAAAAGAAGTTGTTCGCGCGCATGGAATCGAAACCTGACCTCGCACATAGTAAGCAACCGATTTACCAATCAGGCTACAAACCCGTTGCGGGAAGTTAAAATTTAATTGTATAAAAGCTAAGCATGAATTTCGAAGGCTTATTTTTCCGAATTGACTGGCAATTCGGCGGAATTATATTGAGGGATGAACACCTATTACACCAAGTCTCGATCCCAAATGAATTTCCTTAGTCATGCTCTCTCCTTGTAAGTCTAAAAAAAGTCAAACATTAATAATTTTTTTGTAGTTAATTTTAATGAATTTATCCTACACATGAATCTTTGAGGATTTCAATAATTCCACACTAGAGTGACTCTCGACCTTTTTTTGTTTGTTTGTTTTTGCTGTACACTTTTAACAATTTCAAAATTTGGCGGTACACTAACAATAAAATAAGTTTTAAAGAATTTTATTAACCCATAATACACTATGTGTAAAATAGTTAACGATAATAATTTTCAATGTTAAATAAAATAATAGGTGCGACAACAAAATTTTTATTGAGTACTTAATAACAAATTAATTATGAGAATATATTTAATGTTTGAAATATGAGCTTGGTGGTTTTTTGATAATTTCGTTTATATTGGGTCGTAAAAATGATAATGCCACTCTCATTTCGTCATCTACATTTAAAAGACTCGATCTTTTTTCAATTCCTACTATAAGTTCACTCTCTCTTTATGTATATACATATATATATATATATATATATATATATATATATATATATATATATATATATTATATATATATATATATATATAAAGGGTGTTTTTTGAGAGGTATCGAACTTTAAATTGCAATAAAACAACGATGTATTATTCGATTGACATGAATTTTTTTATTTGAAAGATAATCTTGTGGCACTACATTTTAAATATGATTTCTGGCATGGGACTTCCACGGCTGGCTCGGATGTAGCCCAATCTGGACCTCCAATTTTCGATGACTTTTTTCCAACATTTGTGGCCGTATATCGGCAATAACACGGCGAATGTTGTCTTCCAAATGGTCAAGCATTTGTGGCTTATCCGCATAGACCAATGACTTTACATAGCCCCACAGAAAATAGTCTAGCGCTGTTAAATCACAAGATCTTGGAGGCCAATTCACAGGTCCAAAACGTGAAATTAGGCGGTCACCAAACGTGTCTTTCAATAAATCGATTGTGGCACGAGCTGTGTGACATGTTGCGCCGTCTTGTTGGAACCACAGCTCCTGGAGAGCATGATTGTTCAATTCAGGAATGAAAAAGTTAGTAATCATGGCTCTATACCGATCACCATTGACTGTAACGTCGTGGCCTTCATCGTTTTTGAAGAAGTACAGACCAATGATCCCACCAGCCCATAAAGCGCACCAAACAGTCAGTTTTTCTGGCTGTAACGGTGTTTCGACATACACTTGTGGATTAGCTTCACCCAAATGCGGCAGTTTTGTTTGTGTACATAGCCATTCAACCAGAAGTGCGCTTCATCGATAAACAAAATTCGCTTATGAAAATCGGGAACAATGGCAATCTCGTTTTGGGCCCATTCGACGAATCTACGCCTTGCTTGATGATCGTTTTGATGAATTGCCAAACCAAACTGAGAATAAATCACTTGACAGCTGTTAAATCGGTCGCCATCTTGGAAAGTAATGCCAACTTAAACTTCTATACCTGGAAAAACACTCTTTAAAAAAACACTCTTATATATATATATATAGTTCAAATTTTCAATCGTTAATAAAATACTTTTTAGTCATCCACTCAAGTTCAAATACATTTTTTAAAACTTGTAGGGAATGACACTTAATGTCAATGCAATTTTTCAAATATTAGTTCATTAATTAGTTTTATTTTTTATTTTTAAATTTATTCTGCGTTATTTTTTTTTTTATGACGAAGTTAGGACTAGCACCAACAGATGGCACCAGAAAGTTTTTCTAACGAGTTTTTTCTTGGCTTCAAATATATTTTTTTGAACTTGTAGTCGATGACACTTGATGTTGATACAGTTTTTTCAAATATCGATTCCTTAATTAAATTTAATTTAAAATAAAAATTTTCTTTGTTGAGCTAAGTAGGAATTGCCTTTTAAAAAAATTATATTGTTTATCATGAACTTCAACGTAACTTCTCGCAATGTCCCTTTCGGATGTCTATTTCCACAAATCCCATTCGCAACGAATATTTTCTCAATTAAACATATTTGCTCATCTTAACTCAATTAAACATTAAAAGAAACATATTTGTCAAATTTCGAGTCCGTTAGTCTATTATTTCAAACACAGTAATTTTTTGTCTATAACGCCGCGCATTGCCCCCTCCATTTTCGTTGCGGGCTTTCGCAAAACTCATTCTTATCGGATATCTACTTAACAAAAGTAATACGTCTGACAAGTTTCAAGTCTGTTGCCTTAATAGTCACTGCGATTCCATGATGAGTGAGTTATTTTTCTCCAAAAAAATAGAAAGAGATGACAAAAGTATATTATTCGGTAAAACCGAAAAAATTTTGAATATTGAATTGAGTATTCGAGAAATCTATTTTCGGTACTTCATTTAGGTATAAAAACATTACTGTATAACAAATATGTAATTATACACAATTTAGTTCCATTAATGTGACCCCCACGTACTTTTGACGTCAACGTTAATTATAGTTTTTCCTCTTCATTCAAAGTTAATTCATATGCAGACGTATCTGTACACAAATGGACCACGAACCCAAACCAATTTTTCATATCCATCCATCCATGAAAAAATAAGCTAAATGTATCACTCAAAGGCGCAGCAGCCCATGAAGGCCAGGGCCTACTATACTTATCCCAGTATAAGTGACGATTGGGGGCTGAGGTGTACCAGCAGATGTCCCGATCAGGTGGTCTGAAGCGAGATCCCCAGTGTTTAAGTCCCCCCAAGCAAGCTTGGTACTCATTTACCGACCCTCTACAGTAGGGATGAAAAGTTGAGTCGACCTTACCCTACCCGGGAACAGAACCCGGACCTGTCGAGTGGAAGCGCGATACACTATCACTCGACCACTGGGCCTCTTAAATATACTACAAATACCCTTAAAACCTTTCTATAAAACGGCCGCATGATTCAGTTCCTGGTTTTATTTATTTTTTCGTAGATTATAATTAATACTTGTAAGGGCGCCCCCCTCGGGTACCCTTCTCCTAGATTATCAGCGTGAGCTAGAGGTGTAAGAATAAATGAAGAACCAGAAGCTGCCATAATCTTAATATTACTTTGTTAAGATCTTAACTTAAACCAATAACAGATTAGGTAATAATATGATATATGAGTGAATCTACGGTGACGAAACACACAATATATAATACCGAAATAACGTAACCCGGACCACTATCAATAACTAACTCGCCTAAGCTCAATTTCAATGTAAACACAGATCCGAATATTAAAATGGTAACTTCTACCTTAATGTCCAACGAAACAGCAATATATCTGATCCTAGCTGAAGTTTCGGTTCACTGGCGTACAATTGTATGCACCTTGACTAAAGGCTCTCTATCGCGGGTAACCTCTCTTGACTGTCACTTAACTTCTCGAAATACTCTTCACACTTGCACACGGATTATCATAACACTCCTCAAATGCCACCTCGCTTACTCTAAACTTCTGTAATTTAAAAGATTTCTAATCTGCATCTTTCATTCACGTTTTACTTCTCGAGTTGGTTGGAAAAAGAATTACCATTTATTCTGGCCCCAAAGAACTCAAAAGGAAATGTTAATGAAAAAACACGTGAGCTCGTCACATACTTTAAAAAAAGTTTGGCAGCGCACAAAAGTGCCGCGGCACAGTGGTTGAGAATCACAGGTCTACACAATACAATAAACTATTCGAGACTTGAAATGATTTAGATTACTAAATGTGATTCTTCCATAAAAACATATCTATAAAAGTAGTCTTTGCTTTATTTCATTCCCAAGTTTGATTTTTTTTTACTCGAAATGATGTAGGAGGGCCTCATAATTTTTAGACGTGACAAGGACGATATGTGATCTATGTTTTTTGATGGTGAAGTTTCAAGTAACCGTGGTCGACGATGGATCATGGTCACGAACTTGTGGTCGGTGTTTCCGTCCAGTAGTAGGCTGATTTTCCGGTGTCACTGAGGAACCACCGTATAGAGGGGCTAGTGCACGTTAAATCTACCACGGCTCTAGTGAGCGTGAATATTGACGTCGCATTATTCAGCTACACGAGGACTTTTGACAACGGACCTCTCAATTTTGAACCATAGTCAAGTGGCGAGAACGACACCTGAGCTGGCACATCTCCCTTCTCCGAACTTCCACACCACACAAACGATTTAACTGAGACAGATTTAACGTATATTAGCCCCTTTGCATGGCGAGTCTTCAGAAGCACAAGGCTCGAACTCAGATAGTACCAAAAGGACGGCAGATGAAGCTGTGTGAGATGAAGACGTCACAAAGATCTGAAATCTTTTAGGGTTTTTGCTGCCCATTTTTCTTTTATTTGTTCTAGGAAGGGGGTAGAAATAATCAATTAATAGACCTGAAAGTCGTAAATACTCAACTTCACGTGGGTCCAACTGAAACTCAAAATGACCATTGTAGGAATGTACGGAAATAGTATTGCAGTAAGTGTTGCCCTCCTCTTCTAATAACCGATTAAAACTAATAAAATCATCCCTGTTTTAGTTTTATTCTACATTCATATATCAAACTCAAACTCAGGGGCGCAACAGCCTAAGGGGGGCAAGGCCTACTGAACCTATCCCAGTATACGTGACTATTGGGCGCTGAGGTGCATGAGCAGATGTCTCGATCAGGTGGTCAGTCTGAAGCGAAACCCCCAGCGCTTTAGTCTCCAAACAAACTTGGTACTCATTTATCGATCCACTGAAGGGATGAAAGGCTGAGTCGACCTTTCCCACTCCGAAGATAGAGCCCCGAACCTGTAGTGTAGAAGTGCGATACGTTACCACTGGGCCTCCATTCATATATCAAGAGTGGCGTCAAAAATCAGTTGTCTTATTTTGTATACCTTGAGAAGAGATTCTCAAAGTTGTCTATATCAACCCCTAGTTGTCCTAGACAAAGTTGTCCCCCCCCCTCTATGACAACTCTCAAAGGATCCACGTCAGTAAAAAAATTATTTGGGGCCCATAAGGTGTAAATAAGGATCTATGATATTGGGTCTCATTAAACCAGATCGTGATTTTAATTTTAAAAGAAAATTTAATCAAATGGAAACAAGACTTGACTTATTTAACAGATTTGTTTATTAAATTTAATGAGGTTTATTTGCAGTTACAAGGTTTCAGCATAGATTGTATTAAATCAGGGATGAGATTTCAGCGTTTCTTGCCAGAATAAGCTAAAAAAGTATAATATTGGACGTCGTGAATTTTCCCAGTTTCGCAACGGACAATCTGCCAGGAAATTGATAAAGCCTTCGTGTAGCTGAACAGTACACACACAACGATAAAATATTCACTCCCTCACTCACAACAAGAAAATGACGTTCTAACTTACTTTCGACAATTAAATGCTCTTTATTCTGATTTTGAAACAAGGTTTGAGAATGCTTTCACTACGGTAATTATCACAATAGGCAATGAATTCATATATTCACATTGGAAAAAAATGTCATATTATAAAAGGAACTGTGTGATTGGAATAGGCAGTAACGAGAGTTTAAAGTAAAATTTAGAAATCGATGTCAACAATTTTGGCTTTAAAAGACATACCTGTTAGTTATCCCGAATTATGGAGTTTTGTGAAAAAGTATTTAATTGCTTTTTCTAGTGATAATGAGTTTCAGCGCAGTTGCCAACCTCTAAAATAGAAAAAAACTTGTTGCTTCTAACCAAGAAGAGTTAGAGATAAACCTGACAAGACTGACTCCAAATGTTGAAAATGTGTTATTAAAGCACCAGATTTATCCCTTTCATTATAAACAATTCATTGCTGATCAGTAATTTTATGTATCAATTAAATTTTAATTTAATTAACATGCGTTTCTTAAGTTTTAAATACTAGAAATTTAAATCTTTTAAAGTAAGTATAGCTCTATACAAGCAGTCCAAAAGATCAAAAGTTGATAAATTAAAAAAAAATTCAATATTAGGTAAGCAAGGGTCTATCCTAAACCGAAAAACATGGTAAGGGGTCTATGAGACAAAAAGTTGGGGAAGAAATTTAAATATGCTACATTTTCTCGACTGATAATTTTGTATTTAATGTGTTTCTCAATTTACACTGCTAATGGTGCGTGTTCCAAACACCCCCGCACGATGAACATTGTCGATCCTGATTATGCATGGCCGTTAATGATTGTAGAACACCCTTTTCACTAATCGCCCACCCCTCGCAGCGTAATTTATGGAAAACGCACTGCCGCTGGCGTTTTACGAGTGACGCCGATGCAAATTCCCACTAATGGATTAAAAGGAGCTGCGATAAACTTTCATGCCCAATCAAATAAATGTGAATTTGATGACCCGGACTTGATTTGGCCATCCATTACGGATGGATAGGTAAGAGGAGAAGGTTGCGGAAAAACACTTAAGGAACTAAAGATTGAAGCTGATGGTGGAATTTTTTAAAAGAAGCTACACGTAAAACCAATATGCGTTATCATCGGATGATTTGTTCGTTAACGCCAACTTTGAATATCAGCTAGTGCTAGAATGTTACCGGTAGATTTAAGAAATGCGTTATTATTCAGACTGTAAAATAAAGGTTTAACAGCTGTGAGTAATTTATTATCCAGAGATTTTGTTTGAAGGTACACATTGTACAGTTAGTAATTCACTCAGAAACGCCATTTCGTGCCAATAATAAATAACTGTTCATGGAAATGATCGTTTAATGAAGGAGTTGTACTATAAACTTGTTGCTTCAGGCTCCCTACAGCCGGACAATTTGAATTTGTAAACTTAATGTTAATCCAGTGCTTCTCAAACTTTCGATATTTGTCACCCAATTTTCAGTAATAATTTTCATTGCTCTCCCCTCATACTGTTATGGATGGGCGATCCCACCCATTAGTGGACGAGGGTCAGAAGGAAGGTTAGCCATAGTTAAAACAAACCCAATTCATTAACAAGTCTCAACAACCTAACAAATCTCAACAACCCATGTTAGGACATGCACCTTAGATCAATATGGGAGCAAAAGCGAGGTAGACGAGATGATTGAATATTTAATTATAAATCAGATCACTTACTCCTGTAACGTTCTCGCAATACTCCTTCTAAATATTTGAATTTTACATTCTACTTCAATCCGAGACTATTCCAATTTAAATATCAAATTGACCAAATCGTCAATCTTAAATATTAATCAAATAATTCTACGAATCATTCTCGACTAGCTTTTCGTTAATCACTAACTGCAATCTTTTAGCCTCTCTCCTTCGACTCTGAAATTTAATGTTTAAATATAGCCTTAATTTGCATAATTCGCGTCTTCTTCTTTGGCAGAAAGTTTTCAATACAATAATATGTAAAAAAGAGTTTTCTCTCTAAGAATCATAGTAGTAGGTAAGCAAATAGACCCGTTACAGTGGTATTTTCAATCGCGAGTTATTGAAAAGAAAACTCGCGGATTGGGTAACCCCCCTCTTGACGATAACTCCCGAGTAATTCCCTTTTCTTATTCTCGAACTGACGATTACCGGATCCGAGAGTTATGCGTTCGCGAGATGTTAAACTCGTTGTGATTGGACACTGATAATCACGTGGTATATTGTTTACATGTATCTCTTCTCATGGCTAGTACGCCAAATAAAAATAAATTTTCTCTAGTGGAATCTTTTTGAAAAATAGAAGATGTTATTCATTGCAAAATAACCAGCGCAGTTTACAATAAGAAAAAAGAAAAAGCACGGGATCTTTTTGAAAAATAGAAGATGTTATTCATTGCAAAATAACCAGCGCAGTTTACAATAAGAAAAAAGAAAAAGCACGGGATTGCTTGACTGCTGATTTCACTCAGGCAGCCTTTCCAAACGAAGTCGATAAGAACTGCAAAATAAAAAATCGCAAAAACGAAGCTTTAAAATGTTTAAACTTGTAAACAAAACTGGTGGAGGAACCAAAAGTTACTGACCACATCGTTAGATGAATTGCTGGCCGCTATGGGTGCCCTCATTGAATGATTGCCGTATAGATACGATTGAAACGACGATTATGATACTGCTGTTTTATCAGGAACTCAGGGTAAGTGTACATCGATTTTTTTTTTGTCTTTATTTAGCTTTTGATTTAAATTTTCCGTATTATTCTGAATAGAATTTTTGATAGTGATTTGTGTTTTATTACATAAATGAACTCTAATATGAATCACATTATGAAATGTCGAGTAAAAGAATCAATAATTGAACAAAATTTCTTTTCCAAATACAATTTATAATTAATGTTGCATCTTAAAGCAATGTGAGGTCTATTTGCAATGAACTTCATCATTTGAACATCTGTCAAATATCAAGGACAACACACCTGAATTAGTAACTCATTCTAAATTGCCACAGTACATCAACCTGTGGGCTTTTAACGATGACAGATTTCAGGTTTTCAGAGGCGCAAACTCGATGGCTATGAATTTGTGACCACGGCCCCTTGTCTATTGTGCTCACAAATATTTGATTAGAATTATGTAAAGAAATAACTCAGGTTGTGTAAAATGTATGTGTATTTTTCATAAAAAGAATAAAGATGACATGCACATCTTTTGCACATATATACGAGAAGATGTAAATTATTACACCTAATTAAAATGATTAAAAGAATTAACTTGCAAAATCATGGATTGATGTGTTAAAGTAATTATCATTGTTTAATGTGTACAATGAATCAAACTTGAAAATATATAATGTGATTTCTCATTAAATTATAAACTGTGCATAATCCCTTTATTATATGAAAATTTATGTATAATGAAGGACTTACAGAAAAGTAAAATTATTTAAAAAAGTAGGCAATAGCTTACAAAATTTCTTTTCGATGAATAAGATTTATTTTAGTGGAATAATTTGTAGTGTGGTAAAAAATTAATGTTTCAAAAGCGGTAGTTGCATATTTAATATTAAATTAACAAAACTAATGTATGCATTTTAAATTATACTAAAATAATATAATTTATGTAATTTTCTAAATTCTATCATTTATTGCAGCAGAAACTAATTGAAGAAACATCCGACTTCTCTATTTCTCATCCGACTATGCTTTCTTGTGGAAAAGTCACTAGTTTTTGAAGAAAATGAACTTTATTGTCATTTAAATAGTCAGATTTCATTTATTACTATTTATTATTATGGCTGGAATTTATTCTATTGTTTGCTTGATTTTTAAAAGTATGAAGATGTCATATTTTTTATAATGAATTTTAACTTCAATAAAATTTATTATACCTATTTTCAAAATGTACAAAATATGTTCATAAGTTTTCAGAATAATTTCATTTTTTTTTTAAAAATTATATTTAGTATTTTTTATTTTAATTTACTTACTATTAGTTACTATAATAACTAATATAATTGAATAAGGGGTTTTTTTTTGTAAAGTGAAAAGTTAAAAAATGTCATTAGGAATAGTTAGTTTTGAATTTTTTTCTGCTATCAAAATATTCTTTTCTGAAAAATTCTAAATATTTTGTATATATGTAAAATTTGTTTTCTGTTCTATATTGTAAAACATTGATAAATGTGTGTGCATATATAATGTTTTGTGACAAATAAAATCAGATTAATACCAATAGTATAATTACTTTTGTTAGATGGAATTGGAAAAGATTCCGTAACATATATGTTCTGTTTTTTAGATAAATGTAACTTTTTAGATTCAATTAACAAATTTATTCTTCACAAAAAAACTGGATTTTTCATTCTAAGATATTATAGAAATCATATTATTAGACATTGAAGTAATTTAAATTAATGATTAGATACATAATAAACATTCTATTTTTAAACTACCAAGGGGTTGCTGGAAAATTTTAAATAAAAAAAAATTATATAAGGATATATATACTGGTATACAATCAAAATATAAATCGAAATTTTAAAATAATACGAGTTTTGAATTCTCTTTGTATAACATTAAATCGTAACATCAAACGTAATTTTTAGCTGAATCATGAAAAAAGTGTATTGAGAATTGCTAACGTTGTTCCTATGTTAAGGAATGAAAACTGGCCTTCTTTCAATACTTTCCAATGTTTCTAAATCCTCAAACAGAAAAAAAATCGAAGCGGTCGTCCATATTTGTTTACAAATCCGCGAGTTACCCTCCGAAATCGGCGAGTAGAATCCGCGGGTTATCTTTGGATGAATAATCCGTGGATTTGGCGCAATCCGCAGTTGAGAATAACGATGTTTCGCCAATCTGCGAGTTACCTCCGTTTCGGGGATAACTCGAGGATAACCCGCTATTGAGAATACGACCGTTAGAGTACAATAACTATGTATTGAATACAATAACAATGTATTTCGACGCTAAAGCTACAATGCAAGTTTAATTATCAAGATAAGTATTATATTTTGCATATAATTTTGTATATGACAAGCCCATGCGAGTCACTAGTAATTACTAAACTTGTTTTTAATTAAGTATTAATATATAAATTATCAAATACTTTATGCTGTGCTGATACAGTTATAAGTATATTATATCAGATTGAATGTGTATTTTATTTTACATTATTTCAGAATGTATTTTGTTTTTTGCTTCCTTTCACTTAATTCATAATTATTTTAAAACTCTCTTTTCGGCTTTTCGATGTGCTCGCGCCCCCCACGTACGGTAATCCGTACCCCTTGGGGATTTCAACCCCCAGTTTGAGAAACGCTGATGTTAAGAGGGTTCACCCATGTGATGGGCTCAAAAAATCAAAAACTTTTGTTGATAAATTGCTTCCTTAACATGTCTAGAACATGGTGGTAAAGTAATTTTTTCAAATTCTAAGTCGTTATAAAGAAGCAAGCATTAGAAGAGCAGCTGTTCAGAGCGTTAAAGATTTTCATCGTTTTAATTGGACTTGAAACTTTAAACACGTTTTTCTCAAAATTGTGTTTTTCAAACTTTCCTCCGGCTTATCTCAAGAACGGTTTGACCGAATGACTTCAGATTTATAGGGTAGACTCAGCACACATATACGCACCAAATAGACTATGATCATTCCAAAATTCAAGATATTTCTATTTTTTATAACAAAAAAACCCCATGAAATTCAAAAATTTTTCTTCAGAGGTCTACCAAAAATCCAATTTTTGATATTTTCAATTGAGTATAGTCCATTCTGTGCATTTAAAGCTTATAGATTAAAACTCCTTTATTTTTTTTATTTCAGATAAGCCAATGAGCCGGAATTGTGGAGGAAGTGAGCGTCCATTTTTTCCAGGCGGGTGTATTCAGAGCGCTGTAACTCACGTTCTATTGGATATTTTTGGCTGAACATTTCTTACTCTTATAAAATTACGCTCTTATAAATTACGTATAAATAAATGACTAAAAAACTTCAAGTTCTATCTTTTACTGTTCATCAGAAAAATTACATAAGAATGCTTAAAAAACAGGCCGTCGCATGGGTGGAACCCCCTTAATCCTATAAAAACTCTACATCCGTCCTCACACATAGGCTCTTTTGCATGGCTTTCAATCCAATAAAGTGAGAGAGTAAAATGTAAAATTATTAATGAATTCTCTAGAATTGCATTTTTATCTCTTCTAGTTTCTGGAAATATTCTTATGTCTATTTGAATAATTTATTTGTTAATTTTCGAAATTCTGATAAGTATTTAGAAATACTTTGAAGAAATAGAGGGAAAATGTGATACAACGGAAATTTTCATTCTTATTATTATTTTGGTGTTTGGATTCAACTACATACAATGAGCTAAGTCCATAATAATCACATGATAAATGCAATCACGTGTCCTTCATTGAAACCAAAACTGACATTAGACTTGTACTGGTTGTTCAACTTGTAAAATTTAGATACAATTTCGAATTTGATATTTGGGAACAGATGCTCAAGATTCTTCAAAAAATTTTCCAAAATTAAAAAAATGGTTATATTATGCGAGTATTTTTAAATCAAGTACATTGTTTTTACCTGTGTACGTTACTATTGTTGAAAAATATATACTCTTTAACAAAAAATTGTGGTGAAAAGCAAAAGTTGGCTACAACGAAGTGGTTGAACCGATTGGCCGGGAAAACGTGATTGTATGTATCATGAGCCTATGATTTTGTGGAGGAAAGTATAATTTCTATTAAAGCAATATTACATTGACAAATTAAAAATGGCCGATAAACATGTGTCTTCATTAATAATTAAGTGGCAAAATAATTTAAAACTAACATCAAAAACTTTTTAACCACATTAAATTTGTAATTATATTTTTCATAAAAGTTGAAAAATAGGCTAGAATTCTAGTGTAAAAGGGATACTGACGGCTAACTAGCGTATGATTATTTAGGTCAAGTTAAATCTTCCTCACAAATTTAACAAAAGCTGTTTCATCGAATGTTGCTGCCATCTAGAGGAATAACATCGACTAAAAAATATTTCTCTCTCAAACTATAATTAATTAATTAAATTAAATTAATGAATTAATATTTGAAAAACTGTGTTAACATCAAGAGTTATCCACTACATGTTTTAAAAAGGTATTTGAACTTGAGTGCATGAATAAAAAGTATTTTATTAACGATTTAAAATTTGAACAAGATATATAAGTATATATAGGGGGAGTGTGAACAAATAGTAAGAATTGAAAAATTGAAATATTTCGTAAAATTAAATCCAAATACGCGTCACATATAAAAGAAACACTTGCTTAATTTTGCCGTGATTTTGCCCTACATAAATATGTGTAAACACTTTAGAAGAAGAGAAGCATCTGCTATAAAGCTCAAATATCAAAACTAAAATAGAATTGAACTTCTGGAGGTTATAACTAAAAAAAAATTCAACCACAATATCAAAATTGTGGTGTTTTTTTTTTTTAATTATAATCCTCGAGGTGGAAGTTCTAAATAAGAGGGAGCTTGATGCGATGAGGTTAAAAAAACATTTATAAAAAATGTTACGTAACCAGTGGCGCACACAAGAAGGGTGGGGGGTCCTGTGGGTCAGGCCCCCAAAAGCCCTTGATTTTTCGATTGATTACAATTCTAAGTATATAGTACGTAAAATTTAATTAATTATTTGTTATTAATGATTAATTTTATTAGTTAATGCTAATTATGTATTCAATAATTAGTTTTTTACTGTGTTTTGTTCCCGAAAATCGACAAAATCAAAAGGAGCATGATAGAAGAATGGTGAACTTTCGACCCTGGACCCCCCTTGAAAAATTCCTGTATGCGCCACTGTACGTAACCAATATGGGATGTGTCATATTTGTCTAACAATCACAGAAATCAGAATATATACAATACGAAAATAAAATTTCAAAGGAACAATCAATAATTCTACCCGTCCCCCAGTTTTCTTTAAGAGATGAATAATTAAGAATTAGAACGAAAAAAAAGGACTTTCGGTGTTATCTGTTCCGCACAACGTTGTTCTCATTTCGATCGAATGGCTTCGAATTAATCGAGTGTTATTCTTGCAGCGGAATAAAAATAGAAAAGTTAATTCCTTGCGCTTATTTTCCAAAATTAGTAACTTCAATTGGACTTGAATTACGTAAGGTAATCTTGGTTAATATGCATGCAAAATTCTTACGTTCTACTTCATATGAAACTGCTTTTATTTATACCATAAAAATCCAAAATAAAATCCATAGTATTCTTATAATTAAAAGCTATTATTTTAACTTACTGTAAAATCCGACTTGTAACGCGCACCTCTACTTTCAAGCTAAATATTTTAATTTTTAGGTATATTAACCGTATAGCGTGCATCCTCCTTTTAACGAAGAAATCTGGAATATTAGTATACATTGTTTTTATGCTTTTAAGTTGTGAAGATCCCCTTGGATCTCACTTTGAGAACGAGAATAATTTTGAGTCAAAGAAGAACCAGTAGCCATTTTTATAAATAACTTTCTTTATTTGGATATCTTTCCCAAATAGAATCAAAGACTTTTAATAACACATAAATCAAAATAGCTTTATGAGGTTTAAAAGGGACTTTCCTTTATATTAACTTAAATATTTAATGATCCAATTAATTAGCAATTAGAATATCGATCACGCAGAGATTACCGCAATAAGAGATCCCAGAATTATATTCAATAATGTTCCTGCTGAACATTTAACTTTAATCTCACTCCTAATATAAAACTTTAATGAGACTTTAATTATAAATCAATATTTAGCACACTGAATCTCAGCTCTTCATGCCTAATCTATCCACCTAGAAATCTTCAATAATAAATCTCTAACTTCACTATTATAACTTCCTGTTTCAATCTCTCTCTCCTACTGCCTCCCACTTTACTATTCCGTTTAACTAAATCACTTTATCTAATCTGCATAACAAGGAATCCTTGTCCTCTTTTTTGGAGTCGATTGGAAATAGGTAGGGAATTAAATTTCCCTAAAAAAGACGTCCCAGAAGGTTAGTGATAAAGTTCCGTATAGATTTGTCACAAAGTCATTTATTCGAGATATTATCCCAGATTTTGAAAAAAATAGTATACTTCTAGAACTCTCTTGTTCATAAGCCAAGTCGTTTGTTTTAAATAAATAGTGTTTCGATACATCAAGAAATAAATTTTTTTCATGCCCATCCTTTTCGTCACTTTTATTCCCAGCGTATAACGCGTACCCTCAGGTTTCGATCTTAAAAGCGCGCGTTATACGCCAGATTTTACGGTATTTCTAACTAAAGGGTAACTCATAAAGAAATATACATTTTCTGTAAATTAAAAACAATCTTAGGTATTACATGTTACCTGTAACGCAGTGTTTCTCAAACTTTCAATATTGGCGACCCACTATTCAATCACAATTTTCATCGCGCCTCCCCGCTTCCTACAATAACATGAATCGAGCTCAACAATATTATACTTTGACACTAAAACTACAATGCGATTTTAACTTGCATGGCCACCGGCGTATATAAACGTCTCTCTCAGCTATTTCCCCGGATGTATACATACGTCTTTCCGAAGTACGGTCTTTTATGTGCGTTGTTATTCATACAATTATTGCTAAAGCTTTGGAGTGCAATGAAAAAGCTTTGACAGTGTTCGCGAAGGATTTACTTATTTAAGAGGATTTGTTTATTTATTCCTTTTCTTTCCCCCTTGCCCCCTCAATGCACCCCATACGCACGCCTATGTGGAAAACGGAGGGATTGGGAGGCGAATCACTTTCTTTTTAATTGCCAGTTAAGGGATTGGTTATAAACCGCATAAATAATAAAGATAAGAGTTAATTTCTGTATGTTATTTTATAAATGAGAAGCCCATGGAGTCAAAGGTAATTATTAAGCTTGTTCTTAACTCAGTATTGCTAACTTAATTATAAAATACATTGCACGGCACTGATACATGTATAAGTGTAGTATATCAGTGAAAATGGGTTTTTATTTCTTATTATGTCAGAAGGTAGTTTTTTTGTTTACTTTCAGTTCATTAATATTTAAAATAATCTTTTGTTTTCAACTTTTCAATATGCTTGCACTTCCCCCCCCCCTCGTAGAGTTATGCCCCCCTAGGGGGTGAGCCCCACAGTTTGAGAAACCCTGCTGTAACAGAAGTGTATGGGATTATTTTTTGTTTTGTTAGAGACAGTCACAGATGATGTGTATGTAAGCTCTTAGTAACACGAGACACAACAAGCCGGTAATCCATTCCTGCCCAAACCTGTGTTAAATTATCCGACTACGTTCGGAACCGTTATTTTAAAAAAAGCGCATAAATGGATAATTTTCATGAAATTTTGTGTCACTGAGATAAGAATACATGCATAAAATTTTTTAAGGACATTTTGACAAAAAAAAATTTATTTAAATATAATATTTTGGCAAAAAATTAACTTAGAATAATTTTTTTTTCCAAATGTTCTCCTTTTGTGAAAAATGGTTCTATTATAATTTAATAATATTTTTTGCCTGTATATAGCTCAAACCTCTCTACAGAGGTCCAACTAGAATTTTTGAAAAATTCACATTATTTTCAGAGTTACCACCAATTGAAATAATTATTCGCGTTTTTTTTCTTAAAATTACTCCCTGTGTTGTCGTAAAATATGAATAAACCCACTTCTCAGTTATATGTTTCAAAAATTCTAGTTGAGCCTCTGAACAGAAGTCTGAGCTATATACAGGCAAAATATTATTATAATAGAAGCATTTATCACAAAGGAGAACATTTGGAAAAAAAAGATCATTCGAAGTTAATTTTGCCAAAATATTGTATTTAAATAAATTTTTTTGTCAAAATGACTTTAAAACAATTTTATGCATGTATTCTAATTTAAGTGACTCTAAATATCCTGAAAATTATCCAATTATGCACTTTTGCAAAATCACGGTTCCGAAAGTAGTCGGTCGAAAGTAGATACCTTAAGATATGTGACTACCCCAAAATCCTCGGTTTGGAGAAAATTTTCGAGATTTTTATGTTTTTATATTATAGCCCATACGCTTAATATTCCAAAAATACATTATTTTAGTTCCTACGATATTTAGAAGCTAAGTTATAGCTTATTTAGTAAACCGGAAATGGAATTTTCACAACCAGAAATGGGTGTTTAAAGAGACATAAAAATGTAAACAAAAAGTGTGAACGTCTTTTTCGGGACTTTTTAGCAATATAAATATCTAATATTTATGGTAAATATAGATCAACGTATCCTTTACTTATTTATTAAGTATCCGTTACTTATTTTTTAATCTGGCAACTGTTTTTTTAATTCAAGCTTGTTTTACTGAATGGCAATAATAATATCGTTTATAGTTTGTTTACATTGTTCATTCTAAAGCGTTCTTCTTAATTATTACTTACTTTTGATAATTTTTCAGTTAATTCCTTCATTTTCAGTTAATTTTAACGTTTTATTTGATTGTGAGTAATTTCAAAATGCCGAAAGCTAGATCTAAAGTATCTAGAAAGAGAAAGTTTTATGGTAATAGAGGTTTACCAAGTTAGCACTTAATAGTAATAATACGTCTGCAAGTGAAGTGAAATTGAGCACTTTTTGACAGTTTTGATGTGCCTGAACCTGAATTTCATGGTTCTACAGGGAATAGAATTATTAATTTCCAAGCTTTGATGGGAATTATTTCAATCTTGTGTTGTCCGGAATGTTATGCAACTGGATTGAAACTGGCAGAAGATTCTAAGGAAGGACTTTGCTCTAATTTGTGTGTGGTTTGCAGTTGTGGGTTCATGACTGGCTTTTTACTTCTACTCCTAAAGAAAATAAGAAATTCTCTCTCAATACTTTATTGGTATTTGGATTGAGATTGATTGACAGAGGATTCACAGCTGGTAAGAAGTTGTTATGCACTTTAAATTTACCATGCATTTCTAAAAATACCTTCAGAGCTCATGAACTCAAACTGCTGGAAGCAGTACAGTTATGTTCTGAAGAAAATATGAAAGCTGCATCTAAAGAAGTGCAAAATTTAAAAAAAAAAACTTGCGGTGTTTCGGTAGATGGCACATGGCAGCGGGGAGAGGCCATATGTCACTTAATGGCTGCGTTTCAGTTATTTCCATTGATACGGGAAAAATTTTAGATCTGGAAGTAATGACTCAGTATTGTAAAATGTGTGAACTGAATGTGAAACGTGAGCATGTATGTTCAAATTATAAAGGATCCTCTGGAAACATGGAAGCTGTTGGAGCTTTTTAGAATTTTGAAAGGTCACTAATCAAACGAGACCTGCAATACACCGAGTACTATGGTGATGGTGATTCAAAGGGCTTTTTTACAAGTGAAGGATATATATGGTGAAAACAGTGTCACAAAACTTGAATGTATAGGACATATAC
Source organism: Trichonephila clavipes (assembly GCA_019973935.1). Classification (NCBI taxonomy): domain Eukaryota; kingdom Metazoa; phylum Arthropoda; class Arachnida; order Araneae; family Nephilidae; genus Trichonephila; species Trichonephila clavipes. The sequence goes on from BMAU01007987.1 coordinate 44,604, forward strand.
CAAAAAAGAGTAGGCTCACGTTTAAGGAAACTAAAAGAACACCAAAGGACTTGGTGGGAAGGGGAAATTAACTGATAAATTTATCGATAAACTGCAGAACTATTATGGGATTGCCATCCGCAGCAATGTTGGATCCCTAGAAAAATGCAATCTGCTGTAATAGCTGCCTTCTTTCACTGCTAACTCTAGCAATCAAAATCCCATGCATGGGCAATGTCCAACAGGAAAGACAGCTGGGGCAAATATAAACAAGCATTACGTGATGGTAAAGTATATGTGGACAAAACAGCAGGCCTTTCCAATTCAGTGATTAAAGTGCTAAAGCCTACTTATTTAGCACTCTGTGATAAGGAGTTACTAAAAAAATGCCTCCATGGCAAGACTCAAAATAATAATGAAAGCTTTAATAATGTATTGTGGTCTGTTTTGCCGAAAGAAATTTTTGTTCATAAAAACTTTGTTTTTGGGTTCATACATGGCTGTCATCTTATATAATTCGGGTTATTTAGGGCTATTGCCTGTATTTTAATTATTTAGGTATAGGAATTGATCCAACGACACTTAAAATTTATATGGGAATTGACAAGGGAGAGAATTCAAAAATCGAAACGCCAGTCATTACCCTCAACAAAACTCTCAGAAAAAAACAAAAGCCAAAAAAAAGTCCAAATTAGCTAAAAATGAAGCTAAAGAGGGCTTAAGCTATAATATGGGGAGTTTTGAAAATGTTTAGTGAGTAGAAAAGTAATTATTTTGAGTTAAAATTATTAAATGTGTTACGAGAAACTGTTATTAAATATTTTTTTATTCACGATAAAGCTCACTACACAAAATATTTTTAAGATACTAAATCTAAATTTTCAGAACATATTTATGTAGTTATATTTGTGTTATGAATCAAAATCTAATCTCTGTGTATATATTTATGTACTTTATTGCTTTTTTATGAAAGAAAAAGCATTAATTTTAAAAATTTGAGTTTTGCATAAAATTTGGCATATTTAAAAAACTTTTCAAAAGCATTACAAATTTTTTTTATTCCTATCACAGATAAAGATGTTGTTTATGTACTCTATAAATATTATTTGAATACATTTATTAGAATTTTGTGTACAAGATTTGTCGTAACTGCAATTTTTCACCAAAATTTCGCTAAAAACAAAAAATTGTTATAGTCTACAAAACTCTCCAGAAAACAACAAAAGGGTAAAATAAAGGTCAAATCAGTTTTACATGAAGATAAAAAAGAGCTTGAGCTATAAATATAGTGAGTTTAAAAAGTGTAAAAATTAGTAGAAATTTTTTCATGTACAGTACAGTCCCGCTAATCCGAACATGGCTAATCCGAACATCCGGTTAATCCGAACGGCTCCGCGGAAAACATTTTATAATTTTAAGGACGAAAATCGGTGAATATTTTAATATAAAACAGTGTAAACCGTAATTCAAAAAACAGTTCTTTTATTTAATATTCATGCACTGTACATCAAGTTATGGTACAAATTTTAAAATGGAATAAACTACAGAACAGAACACTAATGTTTAGTATGAAAAATTGTACAACATAAGATTAAATATAAAATATGTACAGTACAGTACAGTACTGATAATGTAGTGAACAAGTATCTTATTACATTCATTCAGTTATTTTTTCTGACGCAACGAAGACAGTCTTTTCGATGATGATGCGTAATTTCGCCAGCGCCTCATAACAATCTGTTTACGTACACTGTATCACAGATAAATGTCCAAAACACACAACAAACTGTTTTCACTATAGAATATCACACTGCAACACTGTTATTAACACAGAGACAAAAAGCGGACGAGTATAGAACGAGCGCGGAACGACTGACGGCCAACAGTACGGGCACACGCAGTCACACTGACACACTAAGTTAGGAGTGGTGGAGGGAGGACACACGCGTCGAGGGAGTGGGAGTACAGCCCACGAGGCAAAAAAAAGCGGGCGCGTACGTTCACATTACGACAAAATACATAGACACAATAGACCCGTTCTCCCGGTTCAAATAGTGATTTCGCTGTTACCTCGGCTAATCGAACAATCACGTAATCCGAACAGGGGTCGGTCCGATATTGTTCGGATTATCGGGACTGTACCGTAGTATTAAAATCTTTAAATGCATTTCCTGAAAACTATGTTTTTCATTTTTTTCTTCACGGTACAGTTCACTACAGAATTTCTTTTTTAAGATATTGACTTGAAATTTCAGAAAATGTTTTATTTAGTGTTATCTGTATTCTAGACTATAATCTAATCTCTGTGTATATATTTATTTATTTTATTGCACTTTTTGTGAGAAAATAACATTAGTGTTTGTAAAATTGAGTTTTGCATAAAAATTGACATATTTCAAACACTTTTAGAAGTATTTACAAATTTTATAGCTATCAACACAGATAAGGATGTCATTTATGTACTGTATAAAAATATTATAAGAATATATTAATTAGAATTTTCAATACAATCCTTACCGCAACTGCAATTTTTCACTAAAATTTCACTCAAAATTCCCAATATTTCCAAAATTAATTTTAACTTTGTAAGAACTGTATTGGAATTCTTACTTTTATGTCCCATTTCAAATAAAAAAATGTTTATTTAATTGAAATTTTATATATTTAAAAAAAAAGTGCTCGAAGGTAGTCACATACCTTAAGGTATCTTAATCAAGTCCATCGATAGCGCCTTTGTACGCTGTTTCAGCTCTAGCTGAATCAGCAGTAAAGAGAGGATAAATACCTTGTCCCTTACGTACCCTCACAGAAAGAAATAACAAGATGCTAAGTCAGGACTTCTGGATGTCCATTGAATTGGGAGGGGAATTTTGTAGTCCACGGCTCATCTAATCCTTGGTTGAGGAAGATGTTCATCGAGGTAATTTCGCCCGTTGGCCAGCCAGTGTGATAGTGCACCATTTAATAGGATAAGGTGTGACGGATCTGTCCGCGTCCTTCCTTTAATATAATACTCTTGGTCTTTCAATTCTAGTTTATTGAAAAACCACCCTCTGAAAAAGATTATTTACATTAGATCGGCTATATATAGTCTAGGTTTTCAAGCTAGAAGTGAAGGAAAGTGAGGAGATAGGGTGATTGTGCTACTGGCCAGGTATTATTCAATTTTATAATTATTTCAGATTTCGGAAAAGTGTAAGAATTAAAGTGACGATTGGTCACAACAGTTCAGTTAGTGATGGGATAATCTGGATAGTAGATTTGTGTGATCTAGAATTAAGTATATATATATATATATAGGTCGATATTTAAAGTCTTCTCACACTTGGCGTATCTCGTTATTAATCCACGTAATACTTAGATTTAAAGCATCTCTTCTCTTAGAAATTACTTGAATTGTGTTGCTAATTGTTTGATCAATAAACAGATTGTTTTGGATATGGCTAGTCTGCCTTCCTTTCCTCCACAACTGTAGGTGGGAATGAGAGAATGTCTCATTCTATAAGGGAAGTTGTCTGTTACCGCCCGGCAATAGTAGTATCAACCAAAAGAGCTAACCTATTCAAGGTGGATCTATGACAGTTGAACTCGTGAAAAGGGCTAAACACTTTCTTTCTGAACACTACACAGAACACATTTTTATCTTAGAGTAAGCTCACCCGTGTTGCAATGGGGCTATTGCCAGCTTCATTACCATCAGGATCGAGATCAAAGTTTAAGACATCTACCATGGTTTCTCGTTTTTTTCTGAAATTGGTGCATATCTTTGACTGTTACTGTTTTACAACACCAGAAAGTGTATACTTCATTATGAATAGCCATGTATTTTTATAATTTTTACCTTACGTATTTCTTAATAAAACTGGAATTGAATATCTATTGTGGATTTCTCCTTTAAAGATGCTTCAATTTTTCATTCATTAGCCATTTTGAACTAGTCAACAAGAATTTATTGATTCTTGTAATCTATGTGCTAAATGATGCGCACACAATTCTATTTTAGATTTTTATTCTGTTTTATATGATCCATTGGCAGAATCGTATTTTATTTTAATTCTGGTAAACCTTAAAAATTTACATTATTATAGGCGTTTTTATCATTTCAAAGGGTCCAAAAGTAGAAAAATTATTACAAGCTAAAAATAGAATCACATATATAATTCTTTGAAAATAGTAATTTTTGAGTTCTGGCTACAATCAGAACAATAATTTTACAAAAAGTATTTAATAAATAATGGGGTAATATTTAGTGTCACTTGAATTAGAATATACATATAAAATTGATTTTAGATTATTTTATTACAACAAAAAATTATTTAAATGTAATTTCTTGGCAAGCATAAAATTCTAAATTTTCTGTGTTCTTTTTATATAGAAAATGGTTTCTGTACAGGACTTTCCTTTAGGGCTTCTCAACAGAACCTGAATTAGGATTTTGAAGCATTCCCCATTATTTTTCAGAGTTGCTATCTCTAATTAAAATAATATAACCAAAATGTTTTTCTTTTATAAAAATTCCTTTACTTCAATGCATTAAAATATGAATAAAAAGTCCTAAATTATATACTTTAAAAAGTCCAGTTTGGGGAATCCTCGGAAGTTCTCCAAATCAAATAACGAAACCTAAATGTAGTCGAATCTCAGTTTATAACGAACCTCTATATTGTGAATTTTTCTATATAGCGAACTTTTTCCTGGAACCTTGAACATTTCACGCTTTTTTCGTAAAAACCTCTCTATAGCGAAGTGCATTTTCTATGTAACCAACTTTTTCTTTTGTGATTCAAATTTTCCTTATTTTTAAAAGTATTTCTGAACATTTCAAGTTATCCTCTCCTTAACACATTTTATGGTGGTCATAAATCTTGAACTGGTTTTATTATATCCACAACTCGCCAAGAGCAATAAAGTTCTGGACGTTTCATCCAAAGAAGTGCTCCCTGTAACCCTCATTGTCCAGTTCACTAGAAACATCTTCTATATCCCTTTCCCATTCAATGAAGTTGTCTCGTGTTCTAGTTATAAAATAATGCATGTTTAAGAAAACTTTTTTTGCTTTAAGTTAGAAAAATAAAATTTAATTAGAATAAAATTAGAATTAATTTAAATTAGAAGATAAATAAAATAGACATACATGAATTTTTTAAAAAAGGGGTGAATAATTACTTTTTTAATATACAGTGCCTATGAATTTAAAATCTGTTTAACGTCGTTTATAAAGTATATTAAAAGATGAACATCTATATGACGAATTTTCCATATAACGAATTTTTCCGGATTTAGCGACTTCGTTATATAGAGGTCCGACTGTATTTGCACATCAAGAATTAGTTTTTTAAGGTTGTGGAAATTCAGAGATCTATAATAATAATGTTTACGATAAATTATGCTTCTCGTTATACAGAAACGATGGAAGTATTGTCAAGATTTCATGCGCAAGGGTACATTATTTTTTATTCTTGAAGATGCTGGGGTCCGCTCAATCGTGTGTGGGGCCCCGATCCAACATCCTCCCAGATAGCAGAACCTGGCTATGATAGATTTAAATATTTAATATCTATTTTGCAGGGTTCATTCAGTGCTAGATTTGATGATTTTCAAGATGATGAGAAAAATGCTGTGTGATGGTTTCACAGATCCTTTTTCAATTTCTCTGAAAGACATTGTTACTTATTTGAAATCTAATATTGACTCTCTCTCTCTCTCTCTCTCTCTCTCAATGGTTTCACTGAAAACTGAAAAGCAAATATTACAGAGTTTATTTCAGCTGTAAGTGATCTAAATTCTATTGAATTTTGAAATTTCGTACCAACAAGTAATTTTCGAAATTTACTTGGTTTGACTGTCAGATGTTGTTGTAGGTTTGATCAACATATGTTTATGAACAAATGACATTTATTATGAACATAAAATCAAAATATTACTCGAAATCAAATTATACGAAGCTAAAACAACCTAATTTTGTTAGCATCTTCAAAAATAATTCTAATACGATAAATGACTTGGTAAAAAAACCTACAAATTCAAAAAGCCACATCAAGCAAGTACTAACTGTTTAATAATTATTTAGGAATTAAATATTTCAAGTTACTCATTTTTTATTTTATACCTAACGTTACTGATTGTGTGTGTCTGTGAACATGAAAAGTTTTCGAGCAATAACACCTAAGTTTTACCTTCTCTTGCCCTTTGTTATATTCTTTTAAATTTTCACTCCTTGGATTTGAATAAAAAAAATTAAGACGAGTTTAAATCTATAAATGAGCTAAAAAGTAACATTTTCTCATATTTTCATAATTTTTTTTTTTTCCTTGTGGGAAAAGTTGGAAATAAGAGAGACACGCACAATCTTTTTATCAGAAAATGGCACTCTTCACAAAAAAGGGGTTGGCCAATTCTGCAGTAAGATATACTGCGAACCTAGCAGCGAAATTGTACTGATTGTCTAGAAATAAGTAAGGCCTTGCAAGGTGCTACCATCTACTGAGAGAAAAATATAGTTAGTACTACAAGATCATATCTAGAAAATGGGTATAGTCTAAACATACTTAACAACTTTTCGTGATACATACAACAAACAATCAGGTGAAAAAATGTTTTTTCTATTATCAATCGTATTTTTATATTATTTTGTTTAAAATTTTCATAATATTATACGAAAACTTTAGTACATAGGAAAAAAATCATATATATTAACCTTTATTTTAAACAGTGTTTTATACCATTTAAGTGATAGCTCCAAAAAAGTTTCGCAGTAGAGTTAAAACAGAAATAAGGTTTCTGAGGGAAATAAATACAAATTTAGTTTCGTTCTGTACATTTATTATATAAATACCTGTCTTTTATTCTCGTTCAGGGCCGGCTCAGCAGTTTTGCCGCCCCGGACAAAAATGGAAAGTGCCGCCCTTTTCTCTCTCTCTCTCACACTTTATTTGTATATATATAATATTTAATGAATTAAAAAAATCAAAATAATTCTAAATTAAGTATGTAAGTACTTGTTATTATTTCCAACAAATTAAATGAAAAAGAAGGAATC